>CM033694.1:26878282-27213719 GCA_019514585.1 Dendrobium officinale
GCCAGAGCTCGAGCTCAAAGAGTTCAAATAATGGAAGTTGTTCATGAATTGCCATTGAAGGAAAGCAGGAGGAAGATGAGTCAGTTTAAATTACAGCAGTTGCAGGTGATTCTCAACGTCTTCTTCTTTCATTAACCCCAAATTTCAATTAAAACCAAGATTATTGTTTGTAATTCAGAAATCATACTTGGAAGATATGGAGAAGAATATGGAAATATACATAGAACAATCAAAAGGCAGCTCAAAGAGCAGGAAGAGCAATCAAATTGCACACAGTGATAACTTCAGCTACCTGAAGGCCTCTTCAGGTCCTTCAGACTTAAATGAGATGAGCAGAAGGGCGCAAAGCGCTCGCTTTGATGAGTTCATCTCCTTCACTGCATCGAAGAACAGCTCTCAGTTCTCATCAGGAGCTTCTAACAGGCCTGGAAGAATGAGCTTTTCCGAGGAACTTCTAATGCAAGAGAAGCCTTACCTGATTTCCCCTGAATCACCACCGCACCCAAGCTACATGGCCCAGACTGAATCCTGGAGAGCCAAAGCAACATCACAGAGCGTGCCAAGGAGAATTCCTGAATCTTTTGATCAAAAACTAACGAGTAAACAAAGAGAATTTGAAGGAAGGAGCTTTGGCAGAGGTGCAGCAAGCAAATTCCATGAAAGATGTTCTTGATTGGACTGAGTTAATTGACTAATATGGCTAAGCCTAGCAGTTTGATTGCAGAAGGATTTCAACCATTCTTGTTCAGATTAAACATTTATTGGTTGCTGTAGTTAACGCCATAAGATTTGATTCAATGATGATTAATAAAGATTTTTATTTTACTGCGCGGAGCGAAGATAGCTAGAGCTGTGGACAAGCAGATTGGCAACACCCAACTCGAATTCATAGCAGCTTAGTTATAGTTACCTCATAGCTTCTCAAAATACTTTTTTTGATACTAATTTCTTATTTATATAGCATCATAATATTTAAATAAAATTAAAAATATAAAAAAAACGGTAACTTATACAAAGTAAACTGCATATTTTTTGCATATATTTTGTAGCAATTTAGACATTAGGGTGTTATACATATAAATATAATGATTTAGTAGTTTTTTAGTACAATTTTTTTAAAAACTGCTTTAGAAAGTAATAAAAAAACTATCAAATAGAATCTAAAATAGAGCCAGAGAATGAGTAGATAGAGAATACATAATGAAGAGACACGGAGCTTTTAGAAACTTTGAAAGTTGAAACAAACTCAACCTTTAATTCGTAACTTGTCAAAATTGAGAGTTCGCACCTTCAACAAAGGCCCCCTTCATAGCGAGTTAAGCTTCGTTTGGGACAGCTTCTTTGTTGCTTTCTAAAACAGCTTTATAATATAAAATTTTTGAATTAGAAAATTTTTAACTAAAAAATAGTTTTATAAAGTAGAAAAAAGGCTTTCTGAAACAAAACCTTAATCCTTGAAAGCATTTTTATCCAAATTTGTACGACTTTCTATAGAGGTCAAAGAAGATTTCATGTTGGCAACCTCGATCAATAAGTCTTATACTTTCTTCCACTTCCTCTAGTCAAATTGACGGCGACTTTCTCTTATTAGTTGGTAATTTTATCTAAAAAGTTGGTGACTTCATATAGCAAGTCAGCAACTTCAGACATCTAGTTGGTGATTACATTAGTAATAAACTCAGTTAATTGCCCACTTATACTCCTATGTACTTTAGGCTACACACCAAATGTGATGCCCCAGATATCAATAGTGAAAGGATTCGTCTGACATTTTGATCGAACTCCATTCCAGTTGCCTTGCTCGGACCTGAAAATTTTAACCACATATAATGAGCTTACAAAGCCCAGCAGGTCACCAAAGCCTACAACTGAAATCAAAGCACGGCGATGCTATCAATATGCAGGTCAATCAAATCAAGTCAATCAATGGTCAATGAGTCTATGCAATGCGGAAATCCATAGTCAATGAAATCAAGTCTGCACAGCGGAAATCAAATCATTAGTCAATAATCAATACAGCGGTAAAAATATCGATAAATCAATACGCCTCAGCAATCAAATCAGTAAATGACTGGAAGCCAATATATATCCATCGTAGCAGTGTCTATCAATCAATACTATCAGTTCAGTCAATATCAGTTCAGTCAATCGTGTCATCTAGTCAATTCGTTGAATCTATATCATTTGTCCAATCAATAGAATGGAATCGTATCCGAACAGATACTTGCAAATCAATCTATCGTTCAATCTCACTTATTTCTCGTCAATACGGCAGTGCATGTATCCATATCCATAAAGAGAACAATCCATTGACGACCACGAACGATGCTACAACAGTGGATCCGTATCAATCAATTCCTCCAGTCAATAGTATCAATTGGCTCAATATCTCAATAACGATCAAATCAATAATAACGATCAAATCAATACGTCGTAAAAGCAATTGACATCAAATCAATACAATCAGCGAATACAAGTGAAATCAATCAATACGATTACTCATTACAATAAAATCATATACGACAATCAAAACGATAATTCAATAATCAATTAACCCAATCAATCAATCAATCAATCAATCAAGAATCGGTACTATGAATCAATGTAAGGAATCGATGTATCAATGGGTCTGTAGTATCGGTATCAGTGTCAGTTCAGTAGTATCAATAGTGTCCATGAATCAATGAGTATCAGTATCAGTAGTATCAATAGTGTCCATGAATCAATGAATTTCATAATAACGATGAATCAATAATGTCGATGTCTAAATCCATGAATCCATACGATACGATATTCATATCCATAGCATCAATGAATCTATACAATATCTATACCCGTTCCATCCATATCAATGTCAATAATCAATAGTACCCATGCTCAATGATCAATCAATGAAATCGTACGATCTAGTAAATCCAATCAAAGTCGATAAAGCAGGAATCTATAAAATAATGAATCTATCAAAATCAATAAATCAATTGGAAATCAATAAATCGATGCATATCAGGAAATCCATACGATGCAATATCGTATACATGCAATTCCATACAATGGTCTTACTCGACAAGCACAAACACTAGCTATGATCAATAGTGCTGTTGTAGAATCTATATTGATGTTGTAGAATCCATATTGCTGTTGTAGATATCCGTACGTTGGTTTCAATCAAGAAGAGTCGTCACTCTTTTGCCCGTCGGCATATAAAACTCTTTATGACTCCCATCAATAGTGCTGTTGTAGAAATCCATGATCGATATTTAAAGGAAAGCCCATCGGCCCACCATCCTGTACAGGTCAAGTTTTATCTCCAACCAACGTTCAACCAGGTTCCCACTTGTCTTTTAGTAACAATCAATTCAATCAATAGTCAATGAAATAATCGATGCAATAAGCAATATGAAAGAAATCTAGAACAATCATATCAATAGTCATACGCATATCAATTCAATCGATCAATTCCGGGAAAATCAGAAATCGTACGAAAATAGGGCAGAGTAACGGCAGTCTGTCAAATTTACACAAAAATCCTGCAAAAAGGCACAAATTCCAAATCTCTTCAAATTACAGTAGAATATCCACGACATCAATACAAGACTATTATTCTATAGAATCCAAATCAAATCAAGTCCTGATATTTTTCTATTCGATTAAAATCGCGTAGAATCAATTTCGACCGGTAAAATCTTCGTAGAAAATAGTCAAATTGTGTACAATAGTCATATCTATAACATACCAAAAGTAGTGCGGTGAAAGTTGTGTCAAATCGAAATCAGGTCAAAAGTTCGACTACGAAAACACAAAACAGTGCACAACTCGGTCAAAACTCAATATCTTTGAAAACAAAAATAGGATTCAGAGTCCTTACAGCGAGATCTACACTTTTCCCAACAGCGGCGTCGGACGAAAAGCGCTCCGCGGCCTCCGAAATCGGACTTCTTCCTTTGCTTTTCCTCTCTTTCTCTCTCTTCAAAATATCTGATATTTTAAAATGATTTTCTTTCTCCTCAAAACGAGCTCATTTTCTTATATCATTAAGCTGATCGGCCCGGCCGATCGCCAGATCGTCCCGGGACGATCAGACCAAAATCATCGGCCTGGACGGTTCCCAGAACTATTTTCAGGCCGATATTTTGAACAGTACAGATCGGCCTGAACGATCTCACTATCGTCCCGGACGATCCTGGGAGGAAAATCCAAGTCAGAGAGGAACAGTAAGGGAACGAGGTCTCACACCAAAGCCCTACATGAGGTCCTAATTGGGTACCCATGTTTTACTCGGACGAGCTTCGTCCACCCACACCCACCCATATCGACTTTTGGGATTTCGTACCAACCTATACCCAACCACTTTCCATGTTTTTTAAACACAGTCTGCCACGGACTGATTGGCCTTGAGGTTTGTTATCATTTGCTATGATGGCAAACTTTCAAGTTGCATATCAAAATTTATCATACTCGTAGCGTGGTTAAGTGCTAAACAATACTTAGTGATAATTGCAATAGTATAAGTAAGATATACAATGAATAACAATGTAAATCGATTTATTCCTCGATGTTTAGTACCCACCCATAAGGCCATGGGTGTACCCATACCCATTGGGTATGGGTGGGTACATGGTATAGGAACAGAGAGTATAAACAACTTGTATTTAGTTTTACCGTTCTAGAATATTCATAGGTTTATTTGTAAATACTCATATACTTAGTGTCTCTATGTTCTATATAAACAGAGAGCCGTGCTCTGTACAACAGAACAATAATGAATCATTACTTCTTCCTGTTGTCTTCTTCTATGCCCTCTCATTAGTTTCTACATGGTATCAGCGAAGGCTACGATCCAACGCCATGAATGATTCAGCCTCTTCTCGTCTGCAAGATCGCAGCGACTCTACGCAATCCGACGAGGCCACGATCCCAGCGACACTGAAATTTGTCGTCTCTAATCTGAGGAATCTGGTTTCTTCACCCCTCACCCCCGACAACTTTCTTATCTAGAAGTTGCAGATTCTCAAAACTTTGCGTGCAAATGGGTTCTTGCAATTTCTTGATCCCAATAATGCTCCTCCGACACAGTTCTTGCCACATCAAGACGGTACATCACACCTGAATCCACTATATTCGCAATGGATTCTCACGGACCAGAATCTGTCCGCCTCTATCTGCTCTACCATTTCACCGTCGATCCTCCCGTACGTCATCACTCTTGACTCTACGGCTCAAATCTGGACGGCGCTGGAAACTCGGTTTCAAGCTACAAATCGCTCAAAAGTGATACAACTACGCAATGCGCTGCACAATGTCTCTCCAAGAACAACTCAATGACAGTCTATCTGTCCGGGATCAAAGCTCTAGTCGATCAGATTTCGGCGGCAGGATCTACAGTGGACCCTGAAGATATTATTCACCATATTCTCAACGGGTTACCACCAATGTATCAATCTTTCAAAACCACAATTCGCGCTACAAGCTCCCCGCTGACTCTCGATCAGATATACCCTCTGTTACTAAGCGAGGAGATAAATCTCACAGCGGACGCTACTCGCTTTGCTTCACACTCAGATAACACGATGGCTTTATTCAACAATCGCGGCAAAAGCCGTCGTCCACGGGGCAAGAACTATTATGTTCCTTCCTCGTCCTCAAGAAATCAGCAAATCGATCAAAGAAATATCTCGGCTGCACCAAGATCTGATCGTAACAACCAAATCTATTGTCAAATTTGTTACAAGAAGGGACATTCGGCTCAAACATGCTGGCATCGTCTTAATGCTCAGTATGTTCTGCCTAGTAAGCAGGGCAATACGGCACTCGTGGCCAATACAGACAATCAGGACACCACATGGTTCTTAGACTCGGGAGCATCCTCGCACCTCACCAATTCTATGGACACCATGTCGATTGCCAATCCCTACAATGGAAAGGACAATGTCACCGTCAGAAATGGCAACTCAGTGCCGATAGCTCATACAGGGTCAGGAATACTTTCGACCCCAAGCCGTAAGCTGAATTTATCTCAAATGTTTCATACTCCTCTCAAATTTAACTTACTATCGATTTCTCAACTAACGCATGATAACAATATATCCATTACGTTTAATCCTTCCGGTTTTGTGTTGAAGGACTTAGCGACACAACAAATTTTGCTTCAAGGACCATGTAACAATGGCCTCTACAAAGTTCCAATGCGGCCTCCGGCGACTCAACATAATGCGTTCTCGGCTACTACATCCTCTCTGCACACGTGGCATCATCGTCTAGGCCATCCACATAAACACATATATGATTTCATTTCTAGTTGTAATTTGTCATTGAACATGAATAAGAATTTACATCCATGTACTTCTTGTATTGCATCTAAAACGCATAAGCTTGTATTCGACCACTCCTCCCAACGTCAAACTCATCCGCTTGCTCTTGTTCATTCGGATGTTTGGGGTCCATCCCCTACGCTTTCAATTCAAGGCTTTAAATTTTACGTCATCTTTGTAGACGATTTTTCTAGATACACATGGATTTTTCCTATTCGGCATAAGTCTGATGTTTTTCAAACATTTGTAGATTTTCAGACTCAAATAGAACGGCTCACTATGACAAAAATTAAAATTCTGCGCACTGATGGGGGCTCCGAGTATGTCAATTCCATGTTTAAAAATTATCTCACGAAACAGGGAATCGTCCACCAGCTTTCATTCCCATATACGCCCGAACAAAACGGTCTTGCAGAAAGAAAGCACCGTCATATAATTGAGACAACTTGCACGCTCCTCCTCACAGCGTCTCTACCTCACACTTACTGGCCTGATGCGGTAAACACAGCGGTATTTCTTATTAACAGGTTACCATCGAGCAGTATCTCTCATAAATCCCCTCTTGAACTTTTATTTAACAAGAAACCTATCTACACAGGTTTAAGAGTTTTTGGGTGTGAATGCTACCCACTGCTTCCACCTCATAACGCGACTAAACTTCACCCAAAATCTCTTAAATCGGTCTTTCTTGGATACTCCGATGTATACAAAGGATATCGTTGTCTAAATATGACAACCAATAAGATAACGATTTCCAGAAATGTTAAGTTTGTCGAGAGCAGTTTTCCATTCTCGACAATTACATCTACGAATCCACAATTATCTCAAGATATCTGTCCGTTATTACTAACACCTGCTTCTATTAGTCTTACGTCCAATACAGATAACAGCATCCAACTTTCTCATAAGGCCATACCTTCTGTAAATCACAACCTCCCTGAAGTTCCTGTTCCGCCTACACGAGAAGCATCACACTCTCATCCGCTGCCTCCCAATACGTCTTCCTCTGTCTCAAATCCTAGAGACAAATCAGTATTTGCTCCACACCCTATGACAACCAGAAGCAAGACTGGTGTGCTACGACCGACAAAAAGACTGAATCTCCTTCACTATCATCAAGAACCTACTCCTCACACGGATCCCACCACATTTGCCGAAGCATTCAAAAGCTCGCATTGGCGTAATGCGATGGCATCAGAAATCCTTGCCTTGCAAAAACATGGTACCTGGACCTTGGTAGAACACCCGGATAACGATCAAATTCTTGGCAGTAAGTGGACATATAGAACCAAATACCTCCAAGATGGCTCAGTAGCAAAATACAAAGCGAGACTTGTGGCTTAAGGGAACAATCAGGAGTACGGTATCGATTATACGGAAACATTCAGTCCGGTTGTCAAACTCCCCACCATCCGCATTATGCTGGCCATTGCATTATACCATCAATGGTCAGTCCAGCAATTGGATGTGGCCAACGCATTCTTGCATGGCAACATTTCGGAAACGGTTTATATACGACAACCAAAAGGATTCGAGGACAAATCTAGACCGAATCATGTCTGCAAATTAAACAAAGCTATATATGGCTTAAAACAAGCACCACGACTTTGGTATAACACGTTCACATCCTTTCTTCTAACTCTCGGGTTTACTCATAGTACAGCCGATCCATCTTTACTTATTTATCGCAAAGCTCAAATTCAAATTTTTTTACTAATATACGTTGATGACATATTAATTACAGGAAATGACACCTCTCACTTTTCTTCAATCCTTGATAAACTCAGTTCGGTCTTCTCAATGAAACATCTTGGAGAAGTACACGACTTTCTCGGCATCAAAATTTCAAAGAATACTAACGGATATTTTCTGTCACAGGAGCATTATGCGATCACAATACTCCAGCAAGCGAAGTTAACAACGTGCAATTCCTTATCCAATCCCACATGCACAAAATTCCCTGCGGAATTCAGTTTGGATAAATTCTTTAATGATCAAGCTCTGTACAGAAGTCTCACGGGCGCCTTGCAGTATCTCACAATAACGAGACCCGACATAGTGTTCAGTGTCAACTTATTATCTCAAAACATGCATGATCCATCTCCCAAACATTTTTACTTACTCAAACGACTATTACGCTATATAAAAGGTACGTTACAATTTGGCCTACCAATCACAAAAACTGATTTAGTTTTAAAATCCTTTTCAGATGCCGACTGGGCGGGAGATCCGGACACCAGAAGATCTACATCAGGTTTCTGCTCTTTTCTAGGAGAATCCTTAATATCATGGACTGTGAAGAAGCAAAGAACAGTGTCTAGATCTTCAACCGAATCAGAATATAGGGCGCTTGCTGCTCTAACGTCAGACATTGTATGGACTCGGCGACTATTGGCAGAATTCGGCATTCAACAACACTATCCCACAAATCTCTATTGCGACAACATGTCCGCAATTGCATTAGCAAATAACTCAGTCTTTCACTCCAGAACCAAACACATAGAAATTGATCAAAAATTTCTACGGGATCATATTCAACAAAACAATATAAACTTACATCCTATCAGTACAACCGACCAAGTGGCGGATATCTTCACCAAATCTTTGTCTACTCCTAGGTTCCATCAACTTCGTCTCAAATTGACGATCATCCAGGATCCATCAATTTGACGGGGCATATAGGAACATAGAGTATAAACAACTTGTATTTAGTTTTACCGTTCTAGAATATTCATAGGTTTATTTGTAAATACTCATATATTTAGTGTCTCTGTGTTCTATATAAACAGAGAGCCGTGCTCTGTACAACATAACAATAATGAATCATTACTTCTTCCTGTTGTCTTCTTCTATGCTCTCTCATTAGTTTCTACACATGGGTGGATATGGGTATGGGTACCCAATGCAGGGCTCTGCTACACACCTGATGTATGTTGCTGTATTTTCCTTTTTGGTTATGTAGAACTTAAAAATTGTTTTTCCCAATAAAATATCGAAGCTTCTTATTCTAATTTCTCTTATTGGCTCTCTATTTCTTGCTCTATTAATTATCTTTGTTGGAGCTAGGAGACAAGGAAGTCATTGGAATGGAGTTAACGGATGAACACAAGTCACCTTGTTCTGTTGGTTGAGAGCTTATGCTTCCAGCTAAGAGGTCTTGGGTTTGAGTCTTTGTGCATACATTGTGTGTGTGAGTTTGCCTTAAATAGCCTAAATGTAAAAAAAAAAAGAGAGTTAACAGATGAAACATAATTGTTAGTTGTTGGAAGAGGCAATTGGGATTTGGTAGCTGAAGTTCCAATTCTCTATTTTCGTGCTACATTTCACTGTAGAAAGTGACATTGGGTAGTTGTTTCATTCGATACTAGCTGCAGATGGCCCGCTTTTCCTTTGTAGCCATCGAAAATGAAGTAACTGCCTTTGAACAATATGCCACATACTTAACTTATTTTTCTAGAGGAATTTTTATATATTCGAAAAGCGTTTCTAAAACTCGCTCTATGTGACATCCGTCAAAGAAGAATGTCTAGCTTAACCTTAAATTTAGTGTAATGAGGAATGTACATCTGCTGTCGCTGGCATCTGTAATTCTTGCCCTGATGTCGCTTCGTGTCAAATTCCGATAAGTCTCTAAATTGATTAGGTAATGTACCATCATCTTTAGAGTCCGAAATTTACAAAACAAAATGGGTGGTCCGTCTCACATTATGCTCAGGAATATGACCATGATAAGCAGTCGATTGTTGACCTCCTTTTTTGGCATTGGTTATTTGTACGTGTTATCACTTACATTTGATAGTTTGATCCACCTCCTTCCATGTCACATTGCTGCGTTTGATGAAGGGTCAAATGTGTATTTTACCTTGGATAGTCGTCGGCCTTATGAGTTATTCATTTCGATTACATATACTCATTTTTGTTTTAAAATACATGTGATCGTGTCGACGGATCGAGATTTGACGCATATTTTATGTATATTCGAGCCTCTATCGTAATTGCTTGTTCAATTCATAAAATCTTTCAATCAAGACCTCATTTTGCAAAGCGGATCGAACTGATGTATTCGACTCGTCAAGACGAATCAAATGATTCAATTCGTGCTCAAATCGTATGTCGTTTGATGCATGTCGAGGAGAGAAAATGGTAAGCATCATTTTCCTTAATAAATCTAATAATAAAAATAGAATGAAATCTAGTAATAAAAAACTTTGAATAACTAAACACAAAATAAAGGTATACATACATGTATAATAGATAAAAATATCATAGATCAATTTCAAATAAAAATATAAAATATAGAATTAATAAATACATTTTTTTTATTAAATTAAAAATTAAAAAATGTTATTTCACTCAAATAAATTATTATTATTATTTTGAGCTTGAATACAAACTCGTTTTGACCTTACTTTTTCATCCTCCTAAATTAGGAAATTCCTAGATCTAATGGTTGACATTCATCAATGATATTACTTAATTTCAACCCTTAGATATAGGGCATCAAGAAGAGATGCAATGTGAGTCATTGGATCGAGGGCTTATTTGATTTCTGAAAGAGGGCTGGTTCACGTCTTAGCCGTGATTTTTCATGGCTAGGGGTCGGTTCACTGCGAGATTCACGTGAAAGAGCATCCAGCCGCAGGTCTTTGCGGCACGTCTCCCTCAGCTCTCTCTCTCTCTCTCTCTCTCTCTCTCTCTCTCTCACGAAAGATTTTCTTCCTACCCACAGATAGGAGGCCACCTCTCTCCCCCATACAAGAGAAGACGAACAATAGCAGCCCTCCATGGAAGCTCCCATCCAACTTCCAACTGATCAGATCCGCTCATGCCGCCGGCTTCCTTCACTCTATGTACAGCAGCAGCCTTTCAGGCAGTCGGCCGTCCGGCCACCAGCTCCGTCCGGCCTCAAAATCCCCAATCTGAAGTTGCAACACACGACTCCACCTCCTAGCCGCCGGCATACCACCAGCCCGAGCTAATCCGCCTCACACTCTCCCTGACAACTCAAGTAGCTGAATCCCTTTCGTGTCTTCCATGTTCGGCTGTGCAGTTGGGGCAAAGCAATGCTAGTGGAGCTGTTGTTGATCGTCCCTTTAGAAGAGGGGGAGTTCTGTCGTCTACAACAGTGCGAGCTAGAAAAAAAGAAGACGAGAAAGGAGACCTCGTTACGAGGATGTTGACGGAGGAGAAGATGAACACATGGATGCTTTAGGATCAGATTCCCATCGAGTCATCAAGATCCCTGGGACCCTAGGGAGACGAGAAGGAAAGAAATATCCATTGGATATTTTGTCTTTTCTGGGTGGACTGCTCAGTGGGCACAGTAATAAATAGGTATTTGTCATTACTTATAAGCCATTGCTTAAATGCCACTACAAAGATTATTGTTTTGTGTAAACAAACAAAAAAAGAATGAATTTTTTATGAGATTTACATGATTGTTCTTGCCCGATGCAGACAAACCTTTTTTTAAAACCTCTGATTAAATATCTCATTAAAGTTTATATTCTGTCGATAGACGTAAATAGCTTGTAAGTCTCATGTATACAGGATACGGATACGGCGCGGATACAGCATTATAATATATAAATAATACATAAAAATTAATAAAGTAATCAAAGTGTAATATTTGAAATGACAAAAAAATTGAAATAAAAGTAAGCATTAAATATTGAAATGTCTAGTACAACAACAAAAACAAGAAGATAAATTGCCCAGCACATGAAATTTCAACTATTCAATAGAAGGAATGATAGGATTAGCTTCTTCAGTGGTTTGTCTTTGAGTTTCTATATCATCTTCAATAAATATCATAGCTTCTAATTCAGGCTCATCAAGTAAAAGATTAGCAATTTCTAATATTCTCATATCCTCAAGAGATTCAAATCCATCTCCAGCAACATCCCACATCCTGTTGTCTCCTTCCATATAAGTTGGAGTTTTCCTTGAGAGAAGTCGAAGGTTTGTATGCACGTAAACTAAATCTTCAGCCCGTTGTGGAGTAATTTTATTTCTCTTCATTGATTGGATGAATGAGTATATGCTCCAATTTCTTTCACAACAGGATGAGGATGAAACTTGGCCAAGCAATTTTATGGCGATTGTTTGAAGTAGAGGTGCTGAAGCTCCATGTATAATCCACCACATTTTCGGATCAATTCTCCACCCATCACGCAATGACTCTTGGTCACCAAAGTCCTCTAAATAATCAAAAAATTTAGCAAGCTCAATATTGACACTTCTTCTCTCCTCCTCATATTTGAAATTTCTAAATCTTTCTGTGGAGAAACTCTTTGAGGATCCTTTTGAAGCCATTCTTTAGTTGAATATCTTCAAATAACATTAAAATGAAAAAATGAAAAAATGTTGAAATTACAAAACAGCAAATTGTGAATTCATAATGAAAAAATGTTGAAATTTACCTTGGATTTAGTGAGTGAGCCAAGCAGTGTATTACTTTTGCTCCACCTATCTTCTAGAATAGCATAGATAACATCCCAAAAGCTTGAGTCTTCATGAAGTGTCTTCCTCTCATGTCTATATATAATTTCTTTTACTTTGGCTAGCATTGAATCCCACATCTCATAAATGAGATGTAAACAAGACTTATCCGTATCAGCTACTCTCAACATCTCATAAATTGGGTCTGTGAAATTTATGATATATTCAATCTCATCCCACCATAAATCATCTAAAAGCTTCTCTTTTATATACCTAGCCTTTCTAACATCATCTTCCCTATAACATGTCCATTTGTCACTGATCACCATAGCTTGAAGAGCATTTTTTATTTTTTTGAATCTTCTCAACATCACTATTACTGAGGCAAACCGAGTTTCAGCAACTACAAGCATTTTTAAATTAGAGAAATCATTGAACATAGAGAGTCTCATGGAGTGATTCATAATAAAATTTCTAATTACAATTGCATCTCCAGCAATCACTGTGATCCAATGACATTCATTATAGGTGATTTCATTTGCCTCGGTATTCTTAGCTGCACAAATATTCTTCAAAGCAAGATTAAGCGTATGCACAACACATGGTGTCCAGAAAATATGAGGATATGCTTGCTCTACAAGTAGACCTGCAGCTCTACAAACAGGTGCATTATCAGTAATGACCTGAATGATGTTTGAAGGCCCCACCATCATGATAACTTCTTTGATTAAATTAGAAATGAAGAACTAATCCTTGTACTGTCCTTCACAGTTTACAGCTTTGATAAACATAGGATAGCTCTCTGTTACAGCCATGAAGTTGATAAGTGGTCTTCTTTGTGGATCTGTCCACCCATCACAAACCAAAGTAACTCCTTTTTCCTTCCAAACTCCTCTAGTAGGCTCGAGCAACTTCTCAATATTGTCCCTCTCTCTTTGCAACAACTTCGTTCTAATGACATTATATCCTGGTGGCACGTATCCTGCAAGATTGTTATTGCATGCATATGTAAAGGCATTTTTGTAATGTGGATCCTTGCTAGGTTAAAAGGAAGTCCAGCTGAGTAAAACATTCTTGCTATTTCCCCGTCTAATTGTTCTCTCATTTGTAAATTAAATGCTTTCTCCAAAGCACTATCTACAACATGTTTTCTTTTTTTTTGGTTCAAATCCCTCCATTCGAAAAGGTCCTTTGTTTACAGTGCTGTCATCACATCTAATTGAAGAAGAATGATGAAGGATATGAAGCATGAGTGCTTGGAAGTGGAATATGTTTTGGAAGCTTTTTTACTCTTTTGCTTAGCTTCATGATTTTTCTTTGTAATTCAACCAAATGAGCTTATCTTCGGGCAAACTTTGATTCCATGACCACTAATCTTTTTGAGCTTTCACTCTCTAATCGATCCTTTGCATTTGCATTACAAAAATTTCATTTGAATGTAATATTGCATCCCCCTTTGATGTTTTACCTATTTTTGAGCATAACCCCGAGGTTTGTTATCTTCAATAGTAATACCAAGTCAGAACAAATTCCTGCTCCATAAAGGTTTGAAACAAAATTTTTTTGTAACGGTAATTTTGAAGTGTTGTTTATTTTTAAAGTTGTTTTTATGGAAAGATACCGAGCAATATCGAGCATGTTTTAGCTTCTCGGTGCCGCATGGTACCGTTCGGTACCCCTCCATACCGAGCAATACCGAGCGGTACCGAGTAATACCAAGTTACAATACCGAGCATTAATACTGAGTTTCAATACCGAGCAGTACCGAGTTCCAATACCGAGCAGTACTGAGTTCCAATACCGCTCGGTACCGAGTAGTACCGAGCAATACCGAGTTCCAATACCGAGCGGTACCGAGTTCCAATACCGAGCAGTACTAAGTTCCAATACCGCTTGGTACCGAGTAGTACAGAGCAATAACGAGTTCTAATACCGAGCGGTACCGAGTTCTAATACCGAGCAGTACTAAGTTCCAATATCACTCAGTACCGAGTAGTACCGAGCAATACCGAGTTCTAATACCGAGCGGTACCGAGTTCCAATACTGCTCGGTACCGAGTAGTACCGAGCAATACCGAGTTCCAGTAACGTTCGGTACCAAGCGGTATCAAGTTTCGATATCGAGCCTATGATTAAGAAAACGAAGAACAATGAAGAAAACGAACCTTCACTGCTCACGTCGCCTTCACTGTTCGCGTTGTCGAGCCGCTTCGTCGATGAAGGATGATCCTATCGACTTTAATGCTCGCGTCGTCAAGCCTCTTTGTCGACAAAGGATGATCCTTTTTGCTTCTATGCTCGCGTCATCGAGCCGCTCCTTCAACTATAACGAAGAAGATGAACACGTGTGTGGAAACAAAAAACCTAGCTCTTTGAAATGTTTCAGCCGCATAAATGAATATGGATATTGAGCAGAAACGGTGGAAAGTCAAAAAGAAAAGGTAAATCGTGGCTCAGAGTTTTTTTTTTTAATAGGACACGCGTATCCGATACGCGTGTCCAGTCAATTTTAAATAATATTTTAATCGGACACGGCAAGGCCGTATCCGAAACGTATCCGTGCCGTATCGGAGGCGTATCCGTCGTGCAACATAGATTAGATCTAAAGAAAATATATGAAAATTAATTTGGAATTTGATATGTGATCGAATTCCATGGTAATTAAAAAAAAAGCTCTAATTAGTTAATTTGATTAAAATAAATATCATTCATGACAAAATTCATATAGATTCAAATTTGTTAAAGATCAAAGATACTTGCAAATTAATTAATTCTCCTTGTCGATATAAATTCATATATTAATTTCTATTTGATTTAGATTTTACATAATTTACGTTGTTGTTTATCCTAATTACTATGCCTAAATTTATAATCATTAATATAATATAAATACACGATAAATCAATCTTAGGATGTAATATTGGTGATCATATAAATTTCAAAGTAAAGTATATTTTATCGCCTGCCATAGATGTGATATTTGATATAAAAGTTTGTGATTATGTCGAATAACTCAATACATTTTTTGTTTTAGTATTAAGCATACACGTGCCAGAAATGAATAGTTATGTTGAAATGTTACTGCCGTTAGAGGAGTAATAGAGTTTGAACATTTGACCTCTCTTTTTTTTCATCATTCCTAGAAGTTCCATTTATCTAATAATAAGCTTTTGTGTTTGGTTTTAGGATTGAGAGCAACTTATTTTAACATTTTTGCTACATGAAATTGGAGTTGGCAAGAGTAGCTTCAGTCATGATTGGAAAGGATGTGTTTATTTCTTCTTCTCAAGCCATCTATGACATGTATATCAAGTACGTTCAAGTGACAAGTTGAAATGGTGTTGATTAATATTCTTATTATTAACGAAAAGATTCTATTGTTTGTTGTTTATAATTGTAAATAAAATTCAATACGAAGTTTTAAATAATTGTATACAACGTTCTACAATTCATTCTACATATATTTGTATCTCCATTATTTGTAAATGAAATGTTATAAGTACGGAGTTTTATTTGGTGTTATACTCTTGCTTGAAAGAGATCAATATTAGTACTTTTATTAACATGTATGGTTATTCTCAAGTGTTGTTATCAAATTTCTATGTATATACATTTAAAAAAAATTGAAGTGCGTTAAATTCTAACATATGCGTTTCTCTTCGCATTATTTGCGATATATGTTGGAACTACATGGACAACAATTTAGGGAGCATTATGTCGCTTCCATTTCTTCCAAATGTAGATACTGCAGTCGATGCAACGTTGACTAACTCAGATGAGATAAATTCTATAAACTTAGAGTTTCTAGGTCCTCTAAGCCTTGCATGTGATTATGATCCCCAAACTTTAAACTTTAGGTCCTTATAGAAACCATGCATTTAATTTTTTTCAAACCCATTGTCCCGCTAGTAAGTAGTACTTTATTCGTTAGTGACAAATTTAGATATGCGTAGCAATAATTTATTTCCACACAATTAGAAAATTTTTTTTCTTTAATTATCATGATTCATAATATGTATAATAAAATAAATATGTTAATAAGGATAATAATTAAGTAAAAAAAAATTCAATTTATCGCATGCTGATAAATAAAAATTATTAATGGATTTAAATTAAATAAATTAACAATATAACCTAAAATGAATTAAATTAAACCGGCAAAATAAAAAAATAATGATAAAATTTTAAAATAAAAATTAAATAATTAAACTTAAATGATTAAATAACATTAATTAAACAATAGTTAAAACTCAAATAAATCATTAAATTTTTAAATAAAGTAAATCCAATTTTAATCATATCAAATAAAATAAGACTTAATAATTAACATAATTAAACTTGATGTAATTAAATGAATCCATTAATCAAAGAACTAAGTAAATAACTAAAGAACCTTTCATGCTTAGTGTTTGATTCTTTTGGAGGGCACATTAGCATTAGATTTAAAAATTTCTAAACAATTTTAAATAACAAAATGGCCCTTATGCATTATATTCAACTCATGTGTTAGAAAATACATATACATTTGATTGGAGAGTCTTTAAATAATTAATTAGGATTTTATGTGCTATATTTGCCTTCATCTTGGAAGACATGACCGCATTAGATTCTTAAGCCCTTTAATAAATAATTAACTCAAAGTATTTACAAACAATCAAACATAATTAGCCAAGGTGATTGTTGGATAACCTGGGCTTACGAAGTTATTAACTTAGTCTCAATGAGGATGAAATAAATCTCATAACCTTGATTTAAATAAGATAATAATTATTCAACCTAAATAATTACTAATAAAATATTAATAAATTAGAGCTTTATACCATTGTGCTTGACTTCGTTTAGGAAGACAAATATGTAGTAGATTGAAAGCTCCAAAGGAGCAAAACAATTAATTAAAATATAAGAATTCTATGCGACCAATCCTATCTTGTATGAGAGAATGATAATATTACAATTATATGAGCCTTAAGACTTGGATTAGTGCTTTTGTACTTTGAAGCCATTAATTAATATGGTTCTTTAAAATGTAAAATAAAATAACTCAAACAAATAAATTTCTCTAAAATTTAATTTCGTGGATAGATCACTGAACTATGCGCCTATCTTCGCTTTTCGATCAGCCGTAGCTCCCCGTTCACTTACGCAATATTCACTCGTTTACTTGTTAGCGAGGGAAATTAAAATTAAGGCTTAAAAATATTTACTTATACGTATACATATAGGACTCCAAAAGATAATTCCCTCAATTGGGGTGTTCTCTTTTAGAATCCTATAGAAGTCTCAGAGTTAAAAGATAATGAGCAAGTATATTTAAACATATATTTCATAGTAGTAGAAAATTAGGTTTGTTGTGGCGGAGTCTGACCACTTTACTTTTTTACAGATCCTGAGTTGTAATTATTTTTCAAATAAATGAATAAAATATTTTTTTTTTTGCATCCATTTCATGCATCATACATGATGCTAAGTAGATTTATTTGTGTATTACACAATCCCTGATTTGATTTAAACTTCTAAATTAAAATCCTTGACTCATTAGGATAGAGTCCTCCTATTTTGCATATATAAGACGATTGATTGTATTTAGGATGTTAGCTGGCAGCTTACTCCAGGCAAGCATAAGCCCAAATTGTACACCCCTCAACGTGTTTTCTTTGAATGCTAAATGAATTCTAAATCAATAGTTCTTTTTTAGATGTTAAATCGTCTTTGATATTTTAAACTCAAAATTTTAATTAAATAGATACATTTAAAGATCTTATTCTCACAAAAGATGAAGAGGAGAAGTTATTCCCTTTGGATTAGAACCTAGGATCCTCTATTATACATTAAACTTAAAAGAGAATAATAAAGCTTCTTTAATCGAGTTTTTTATAGATTGAGGCTTAGAATGTAACTAGCCACAGGGGTTTGTGCTCGTGGAAAACTGACACCCACATAAAATAAAATTCATTTGAGCTGATGTAAAAATGGGAGAAATATCGTGATTATCGGGTCATATATATTATTACCCATTGAGATATGCATGTGAAAACTAATATCTTTCATGGTTAATCGTATGTATAATCCTATCTGCTCTCCCAATGGCCTGTTTGCGAAAAGTGTAAAGGCCTACGACCGTTTACGGGATAATACAATCATATCATTTGCATTCTGATCTCTGCTCGCAACATCCTTCAAATGACTGAACTCCTTGCAAACTTCCACATTGAAATGAATGAACTCTGAGGTTAGCTCCTTGAGTTGGTGCAGCACCTTCATCTAAGATGACCACAATGCTTCCATGCTTCCCTCATCTTCTCCAGATTCCTTGTTACTGCAATCTGCTTGTTCCAAGAGCTCAAACTCTGATACCAATTGATGTAAGAAATCACAAAAAACAGGTAGAGAAGAAGAAGAAAACAACACATAAATCAGAACTTCTTCTATGATATCATATATCTCCTCTCATTACAGTAATAGGCTATATGTATTTTCCTGTGTTCCAATTCAGTTATACCAAAGAAGCAAAATAAACGATAACGACATAAAAATTATTATATAGTTGTAAAAAATAATAAAATGCAACATTATTAGTGATAGTATAATGAAATATATTAAGTAAAGATAAGTTGTCCCTCTGTATTTTAACGTGCACTGCATCGGATTTATTCCGCCGTGAGATTTACGCCGACTCGCCGAGCCAAGAGTTTCAGTGGAAATTTAACGGAAATTTCCAGCTTCGAATAAAATATATAAAGCAATGGACCAAAGACCGCCGCTTTTCACATAAATACATCAGAAGCCTCATCAGTCACCGTCACCTGATCTGACTAAGGATCCTGGGCCTCTCAGATTCGAACACGTGGCTTTCTTACGTTCAACTCGTGGAAAGTCAAGATCAGTTTCATACGGCCGATAATTGTGTGGGTGCTAATATACTTCTGTAACGAACGTAATTCTCGCCATTCGTCTCTTGCCGGTCCTCCCCCCGCCGATCAGCTGTGGCTTCATCACCGGCGTCGAGCCACTGAACAGAGACAGAGGTTCCAAGCGTCTCGGGATCTCATCCCTCCATTGGCGCTTTTGCTAGATCCTGAATCTCCATTTCGTCTTCCTCTCCGCCTCTACATCCTTCACCGCGGTTCGGTTTCCATGTCTTTTCCATTTGTTTTTTTTTTTCTCTATTTAATTCCACGTTGAATCCTATTACGAATTGGCTTCTGAAAATTTCGAAGAAGCTTCATTTGATACGCATGCTGCAATACGTATGGGGAAGTTGCATGGAAATTAATTGATCTGATAGCTTTTTGGAACATAAGATTCTCATTAGCTGGTCAATGCCTTTTGAGTTGAAGACATCGTCCTTTTGTTTCTGATACCTCCTCACTGTTCAAAAACTAGTTAGTTTCTAATTCAATGGTAAGCAATCGGTTGGTTAGGCCAAATAAATAATAGCTTCATTGATTTTCAGGAAAATTTCTTCCCATGTAATCTTTCCACCTGACAGCAGACTAGCTAATATTTTCAGTGTCGAGATCCATTCAATGATGCAAGCCCTGTCTAGTTTTCCGCCTGACAGCCGCCGGGAATTTTTTCCTGTGGTCTTTTTTCCGATAGAAAAGTTTTTGACGCTCGATTTATGGTCGAAATCGTTTTATTGCGGAAATTTTTCGGTCAGAAAATTCGCCGGAAATACGCTATTTTTCTGTAGTGTGTTTTTCTGAGAACATACAGGAAACTGTGCTGCATGATATATTTGATTAAATTCCTACCCTTTCCTTGGGTTATTCTTGCAGAGAGCAGCGAGCTATGGAAAAGGAATACATGGCCCAGTGGTGACGCCTTATCCGCCGTGAGATCTGATGAGGATCGCCGGAGTATGGATTCCACAAATACTGAGCAGTTTGTTAAAAGTGCTTCTAGCCGTGGAGGCGGCATCGCCCAAATCCTTCAGAACAGTCTCCAGGAATTCTTCTCATGGACAGTCAACCTCAGTTATCACAAATGAATCAATACAAGATTCCCTCGGTAGGCTTAGTTATAGAGGTTCCAAACGGAGAGGTTCATATAGCCTTTCAAGGGATCTGGGTGATCAGATGTTGGAGTCTATCAGTCTTTCAAGGGAACTAGTTGGTCACATTTTTGGAGAGGTTGACAGTTCTATTGTAGCGCAAATAGGAGATAGCGGGTATCACAAGATTGGACGTGAAGAAGATGACAATGAGCTTGAGAATTTGGGAATTCCTACTGAGAATGGACTCAAGCGTTCATCAATTGATGTGAAGATCGTATCAGATGGGTTTCCTTCTAAACCTTCTGGCGCGAATTTGGGTTCACCTGCTTATCTCTTGGAAGAGGATAGCTCGTCTCCTTTTCCTGCTAATCTGATGCTGCATTCTACTGAGAAGGATAAGATGCAGAACATGCATGTTGCATCAGAAAAGGTGAGCCAGAAAAAAAAGTATTTTTTCAAGATTTATTAAGGCTTTGTTTGAGACGGCTTTTTTTTTGCTTCTTAAAATAATGTTTTAATACAAAATTAAAAATTTTTGTACTAAAAAGCTGCTTTAAGAAGTAGAATGAAAGTTGTTCCAAACAAAACTTAAAGCTTTTGATTTTAATTTTTTGAGGTTCACTGCTTACATATTTGGGGATTATTTGCTTTAGCAAGAAGGTTTTAATTGTACTGCTTCGCATAAGTTTATATTTCTATTGTTGTAACTTTACAATGCATAGGAAGGAAAGAGCAAATTCTGAATAGTGCGCTTGAATTTCTTAGCTACTTACTCAAAAAAGAAAGTGAAGCAAAAGAAAAATGACGATTACAATTTTATCTGCAGGATAAGCAGGGGGGACTGCCTCCAAGTCTAGATTATATTTCATACTTGATCCACTTGGCTGTTTTTGGAATTCTCGGGGTAAATTTCTCACCTTTGTTCTCATTTGAAGGATTTTACTTGGAATGAATTTGATATTTTTACATTACCGTTGTTTGCTGAAATTTAAACTGGCTGCTACTTTTCATGTTGCTATGAAATATTTGGTCAAATTGCCTTCTCATGTTCTAACACAAACAATAAATATCACATAAAACAACAAATATATTTGATAAATGGGCAACTTAAAGCTTGCCTAAAACTCTAGGTAATGTGAGAGACATGGCTAAGGCAATATGAAATGCGTATAACTACCAAGTATTTGAGGAGAGGGTGTTGAGCCAAAGCTCAGGGGTTTCTACATCTTTTCTTGGGTGTCTTAATACTCCACATTATTATTTATATGCTATGGTGATATCTCATATTTTATTAAAAAACCTAATAAAACTGTCTCAATACAAAAAATTATTCTGTGCGTTCATCTAACAATTATGAGGTGAATTAGAATGCATCACATCACTCAAAACCGAGTGGCACAGAGCAGCGGTATACAACAAAAAAATGGCATGACGTGTTCTCCTTCGCCTTTGAATGCCGTTCGATGACCGCATAGAATAATTTTTCCCCAATATAACACTAACTCATCCAAATTTATAATTACAGTTCTTCGTATCATTACCAATCCGTTCATAATGACATTGCCCTCAAGATTTGACTAAATGGAAATGAAAAAATATGCCAAGATTTAAGCCATGGGTTGGAAAACTATGAATGGGATAGCTTGAGCTAAAAGAGATCTGAGTAGATCTGATTGAGGCATCCATGGAGGCTGGGGGCAATAAGACTAACACTAGAGGGATGAGGCAGCAACAAGATCTTCAATGATATGGGCGTAGGCCAATTGGCGGTGACTACACGGTGGATCATACGTTTCGGTGACAAACAACAACGGGAAAGATGGAATCAAAAGTGAAAGAGCGATCTTTAGCGAGGCGTGAGAACTGGCAGCCAAAGTGGAGATCTAGTTCAGAGGATTGAATTAAAAAAAGAATTGTTAAAGTTTGCTTTTATAATTTTATGGGATCATGCAAGATTGATTGTTAAGATGTCGAAACGTTAACTTTGCTTAGGCGAAAGAGTTGCAAACAAGATTAACCAAAACGATTCTTTCAAAGTTCTAGGCGAATTTAATATGCAAAGTACAACAACAAAACCCAACGTTTAGCAATGAGAAGTTCACCTTGGGGCCGTATCACTCAAGAGGTAGTGGACTTTTGGCGGAGATAGAAGATCCAAGAGATGAAAGAAGTTACCACTAGGGAGAGGGCGCCAAAGAACTTCGTCGAAGGAAAAGTTGCCGGTTGGGATGGAAGTCGTAGACGACCGTTGAGGCTCCAAGTGTGCTTCGAAAGCCTTCGGTCGTAGATGCTTGCAAGGATTGGCACGACTCTATCCACGTACTCCTCCACGGTAGTTTTGTCTTCAAACCCTACGTCGAAGCAAGGTGACCGTAGGATGTCGACGCTTCCGTCGGCTTGGAAAACTATACCCCACTCAAGCTCCGGATCCGCCATGCATGCTTGGCGTGGAGATTTCTTCAAGGAGAGGAGGGGTAGACGGCGGGATCTCCAGGGAGAGGGAGGGTATCGGCCAAGAGGAGGAAGGATGCGGCTAGGGTTAGGAGATTAGGTGATGAGGAGGTGTGGGGAAGTTTTAATCAAAATCTGAATTTAATTTCAGATTTAATTAAATTTGGAGGGAGAATACTTTGAATTTGGATTTTGAAATGGTTGTAATGAATGCATTAAGTGCATTAAAAGGGATTCCCCTTTAGGTGGCCGGCGGCATGGGTGAGAGAGGGGGAGAGGTTTACAAAAATCTGAAGTTAATTTCAGATTTCAATTAAATTGGAGGGAGTTAAATTGGATTTGAAATTTGAATCAAGAGCCTTAATTGTCATTAACTAGCCTTGAATGGGATTCCCCCTTTGATGGGGCCGGCGGCTAGGAGAGAGGGGGGGGGGTGAGGAAGCAATTACGCACTTTCCAAATAGGTTCTTGCCACCTAGGATGGAAATTTAGTAACTCCTCATATGAAGAAATTTGAATTGGATCAACTTCAAAACTTTCCTTTTTTGGAAGATGTCAAATAAGGAAAGTTTTTGAATTTCAAAATTTGAAATTCAAAATGTAGTAACTCCCTTATTGATTGCTAGGCAACAATCAAGGAATCACAAAGGGGAAGAGATGACATCTCCAAGGGGAGGATGATGGGTGGCCGGCGGCTAGTGGAGGGGGAAGATGGTGGCCGACGGGTTGGGTGAGGTTTCTTTGGCGGAGTTTGGGATGCTAGTGGTGGAGATGGAGAAGATGATGGTAGGGAGTAGGAACAAGAAGATAACTAGATTAACCACGAGTTGCGGACTCTTCCAACAACTGGTGGGCCTTGCGCTTTGCTCCCCTTGAGCTCTCTCCCTTCTCAAGCCCTCATGCAAGAAGAAGTAGAAACCAAAAGTAATTTTCATTCAAAATATTCATTAAGCATCAAAATTACAATATGAAGGCTATATATAGCCTCTAACAAAGACATAAAGTAAAAGGACTCAAATGCCCTCAAGGGCTACAAGACAGATAACTCCCCACAAGGGTAAAATGGGAAAAACAGAAAATAAACTAAGACAATAATCATAACATCTATATCAAAAGTAGAGACGCTGAATCGTGGCCGTCGATCTGCGGTTTCGCCGGCGATAAACATGTCTGTAGCGTCTGTCGATGTCCTTATCATTCTCCACAGGTGGGAGAAAACTCGACCCTGTCGAGTGAGTGTCTCTATCGCTCTCGTACCACTCTAGAAGGTCTGGGTCTAGGCTCTGCAGCTCCTCGCGGTCAACCCACGTATCCTCCGTCGCCGGGGTCCCTTTCCAGTGGACTAAGTATCTTCGACGTCCGCCTCCTTTCGTAGTAATGATCTCATCATCTAATATAGATTCAACTATCTCCGCATTGGGTAAGGGGGGTAATTTTGGGAGTGGAGGAGGGTTGGGGATCTCACCAGGTATGGTCACACAAGGCTTATTTGAAAGTGGATTGCATGGGTTAAATTCTGGTCCCTCGAAGGTTACTAAATCTTCTATGTTAAATGTGGGGTTAATGTTGAAACCTTCGGGAAGGTCTAGTACGTAAGCATTGTCATTCACCTTTGAAATTATCTTGAACGGTCTGGCGCTTCTCGCATGCAGCTTCTTTGCGGATCCAGGAGGAAAACGCTCCGGACGGATTCGAACCATCACAAAGTCTCCAATTTCAAATACCTTAGCTCTTCTTTTATGATCAACCATAAGTTTATAAGTTGCATTACTTTGTTCTCTTTTCTTTTTAATTTCTTTATGTAACTCCTGTAGATGCGATGCATATGATGATGCTGACTCAGATGTTCTAACTCTAGTGCTCATGGGGATCAGGTCAATGGGTTGGTTGGGAAGGTATCCGTACACTATTTCAGCAGGGCTAAGACCAGTAGTTCGATTCACAGAGTTATTGTAGGCAAATTCAGCTATGGGCAATTTAGAATCCCAGTCCTTAATGTTTTCTCCAACCAATGTCCTTAACAGATTGCCTAAGCTCCTATTCACTACTTCCGTTTGACCGTCTGTTTGGGGGTGAAAGGCGGTAGAGAATTGCAGTTTGGTCCCCCATTTTATGCCATAAGGTCTTCCAAAAATAACTAGTAAACTTCACATCTCGGTCCGAAACTATGGTTTTAGGCAGCCCGTGAAGTCTCACAATTTCGTCAAAGTACAGTTTGGCTACTCTAGAGGCGTCGAAAGTCTTGGAGCAAGGGAGAAAATGGGCCATCTTAGAAAACCTATCGACAACTACACAGACTGAGTCATGTTTTCCTAACGGTCTTGGGTAGCCCTAGAACAAAGTCCATGCTGACGTCCTGCCAAGGTTGGTTAGGCACGGGGAGGGGTGTGTAAAGGCCGGTGTTTTGTTTCCGTTGTTTGGCCAGCTGACAGGTGTGACACCGCCTTACTAATCTGCTAACATCCTTCTTAAGACTTGGCCAGTAAAAAACGATTCTCCACAGCTGCAATTGTTTTGGCCTGACCAAAGTGACCCGCTAAACCTCCAGCATGCAATTCCCACACAAGAAATTCTCGCAGTGAAGTTGTGGGAATGCAAAGTTTTTGAGCCCTAAACAAGTATCCATCTTCCAGTAAAAAAAAATCTCCTATGATACGCTCGTCTCCAGTTGTTAGTTTGGAATAGGTTTCTCCAAAATCGGGGCAGTCCAAATAGTTTTCTTTAATTTGCTCAAAACCAATCACTTCAGTTCTCATCTCACGCGTAACCATCATCCTACGACTTAGTGCATCCGCAGCCTTGTTTTCAGAACCAGCTTTGTGCCTAATGGTGTAAGTGTATTCTTGAAGGAATTCAACCCATCTTCCGTGTCGGGCATTCAGTTTCTTCTGGGAATTGATATATCGTAAAGCTTCGTAGTCAGAGAAGATAACGAATTCTTGGGGAAGCAGGTAATGTCTCCAATACTTGAGGGATTGAATTATGGCGTAGAATTCCTTATCGTAGGTGGAGTATCGTTGCCTGATATCATTTAGTTTCTCACTGAAGTAGGCAACCGGGTGTCCTTCTTGGGCTAATACTCCTCCTATTCCTATACCAGATGCGTCGCAGGTCACTTCAAAAACTTTCGAAAAGTCGGGTAGACGCATGACTGGTGCTTCAACCATTTTCCTTTTTATTTCCTCAAAAGCCTTGGTGGCAGATGTCGTCCAGACAAAATCTCCTTTCTTTAAACAATCAGTTATGGAACCCACGATGGTGCTAAAGTTTCTGATAAATCTCCTATAAAATGTGGCCAGTCCGTGAAAACTCCTGACATCTCTAATATTCTTTGGTATAGGCCACTCGTTGATTGCTCGCACCTTTTCGGGGTCGGCAGAAATGCCGTGGGAAGAAATTATAAACCCAAGAAAAGTTACTTGATTCGTGAGGAAAGTGCATTTTTCTTAGGGTTGGCATACATTTGTTCTTTCTTTCAAAATCTCGCAGACTTGTTTTAGATGATTCAAAATGTTGCTCCACCGAACGACTATAGATCAGAATGTCATCAAAGTAAACTACAACAAATTTTCCAAGTAACGGCTTAAGGATTTGAGTCATTTACTCTCATGAAAGTGTTGGGCGCGTTACTCAAATCCAAAAGGCATTACTGTCCATTCGTACAACCCATCTTTAGTTTTTGAAAGCTGTTTTCCACTCATCCCCCGGACGGATCCTAATTTGGTGATAGCCACTCTTAAGATCGATCTTAGAGAAAAGTGTGGCTCCGGTCATCATGTCCAACATGTCATCTAACCGAGGGATTGAGAAACGGTACTTGACGGTAATTTTGTTGATAGCAGTACACGACTATCAACGCACATCCTCCACGTCCCATCCTTCTTAGGGGTAAGAAGGGCAGGCACCGCACACGGACTAAGGCTCTCCTTAATGAACCCTCGCTGTAACAATTCATCCACTTGTCTCTTGAGCTCCTCGTGTTCAGTAGGGTTCATTCGGTAGTGGGGTAGGTTCGGTAAGGACGCTCCGGGCACTAGGTCTATGGCATGTTGAATGTCCCTTAGAGGTGGTAGTTGGTTGGGCAAATCTTCAGGGAAAGACATCAGAAAAAGTCTCTAACAGGGGGTTTTACTTCTTCGGGAATTGGTTCTTCTTGATCTACACTTATTTCCCGGGCTACTAGCGCGTAAAGAGGCGCTCCCGACTCCAGTTCCGTACCTAGGTCCTTAGCAGTTATCAAGTTCAAGCCCGCGTTGGGTGTCAGGGAGTTGGGCTTAACTTCTTCTTTAGTAGACTTAGGTTGAGTGGGCAACAGCTTAATCTTCTTGCCCTCGTGTTCAAACACACAGGTGTTGGATCGTCCATAAATGTGTACATCGTTGTCGAACAACCAAGGGCGGCCAAGGATGATTTGACCCACATCCATCGTCAAAACATCACACCAGATTTTCTCCTTGTACCCAACGAACTCAATAGGAACTAGACTCCTATCTTTAACTTCCAAGGTGGTCGAAAAACACTACAGGAAAATCACTTATTACCGGCGGAATTTTCTGGCGGCTTTCCGGCGGTCAATTTTCCGGCGGCTTTCCGGCGGCTTTCCGGCGGTTTATGACGTCTTATTTCCAACAATCTTTTTCCAGTAGCTTTCCGACGGCTTTCCGGCGGCTTTCCGGCGGTTTTCCGACGGCTAATTTCCCCGCAAAATTTTGCGACGGCTAATTTCCCGCAAAATTTTCCCGCGGGTATTTTCCGACGGCAGAAGTTATCGGCTTCCGGCGGCTTTCCGACGGCTTTCCACGGACTACGGGCTTTTCGACTTAAAAATAGTTAAATCTTTTTTTAATAAAAATTTTAAATTAATAATGTTTAATTATAATATTCAGACTTTTTTAATATAAATAAAAAAAATACTTAGATTTAACTATTTTGCAGAAACGGCGCAGTGGTCAGGGTCCGGGGCAGCGGGTGAGAGAGGTCCACGGTTCGAAACAGCAGCGAAGGCAGCGCGGGAGCGGGCCCGTTGGCGCACTCGGGCTCGCCTGGCTCACACGAGCCCGGTCCGACGCGACGCGGTCTGGTCCGCCCGCGGGAGCTGGTTTGACGCGGTCTGGTCCGCCGCCCGCGGGAGCTGGTTCGACGCTCTGGTCCGCCTGCCGGAGCGGGTTTGCTGGCGTGCCGCCGGAGCCGCCGCCGGGGAGCCGTTAGAAGTTTTTTTTCAGCAGCGGGAAGAGGAAATTTTTTTTTTTTTTTTATTTCAACCAGCGGTTTTGGACCGCCGGCACACCGCCGGAAATATATTGCCGCCGGAAAACGCCCTCGGAAATTATTTTCCTACGCCGTTTTTTCTGGGGCACGAAAGCCGCCGGAAAACCGCCGGAAAATTAAAAAACCGCCGGAAATAGGTCAAATTCCGCCGGAAAAAGCCGCCGGAAGTGGGTGATTTTCCTGTAGTGTTTATCCAAGCAACTTTGTAGGGGTTCGGGTGTGGAGTGGTCCTCAATTGCAGTTTTGAAATCATGGCTGAAGATACGGCGTTAATGCAACTTCCACTATCTATTATGACTTTGCAATTTTTATCTCCAATCTTAGTGAAAGTGTAAAAGATCGAGGTCCTTCGCCAGTCGTCGTTAGGTTTAGGTTGGAAAAAGGCACACCTAACAACCTGCAGCTCTAAGTAGTTCATCTTTTGAAGGCAGTGAACAACAGCAGTATCTTCTTCGTCGAAAAACTCCTCATCGTCATCCATATGGTGGACCAAGTCAGTTTCTGGTTCATTCTCTTCCTCCGTTACTTCCTCAATTATTGTGACCTTAAATGGGCTGGAGCACTGAGAAGCAATGTGTCCCGTACCCATGGCATCTAAAACACTTAGTGCCGGCAGTGGTTTTGGGTGTCTCTCGTTCAGGTGTTTTCCCTTTATAGTCGGATCGAGGTTGGGCTTGGTTAGGAGCAGGCCGACTACCAGGGGGTCCAGTGGGCTTGTTGTGTACGGTTGGCTAGAAGAAGACTTAAAAGGGTTCGGTCTCGAGTCTTGGGTCCTGGTGGTGTGGCTTCTAGACTCTTCCAAGTCTAGTACAAGACTACAGGCAGCTTCATACGTGGTTATTCCTCGAGCAAAGAGCTCATTCCTAAGGTCTTCTCTCAGTCCGGCTCTAAACACATGACAGAAGTTGTGTGGGAGTGGTGGTCTCCTCCCCGTTACAACGAATTAGGAAATCATCAAACGTGGAGATGTATTCCTTAACGGGCTTACTTCCTTGGGTTAGCCTATTCCAACGATCTAGGAGTCTTGGGTAGTACGAGGGAGGAAGGTATTTCCTTTTCAGTTCTTGCTTCATCGCTCCCCAGTCAGCTATGGGGTATTCTCCTCGCGTCTCTCTCATGTGCTCCACGTTAGTCCAGTATTGGTTGGCTCTACCCGTCAATTTCATCTCAGCGAACCTAACTTTCTTTTCTTCCGAAATGTTATACCATTTAAAGTAGCTATCCATCCCTTTAATCCAATCGAGGAAGACCTGTGGTTCTAAAGTTCCGTCAAAAGTTGGGGCATCTATTTTAATGCTCTTAAGGAGCTGGGTGTCACTGTCTCTCCAAGGCGCGTCACGACCTACCGGTTCTTGATGGGGTCGGGGTTGGGTCGGTAGTAATCTCTAGGCGGTCCGTATTCGGTTCGGGCATCCTCGCCATAAGGTGAGTGAGGTCTCGATGGCGTGTAGATAGCCGGGTGTCCGATTCGTTCAATGTTGTCAAGTCTCTCTCCAGTATGACGCTTAAGGTCCGCCACACTCGTTTGGGTGTCTCTAATTTGCTGCGACATTGTGCCCAACTGGCCTACAATCATGTCTAAGGTTGCTTGAATGTGAGTGGGATCCATGGTTGGGCTCTAGGGATCACTAGGAAGGTTTCTAGGTCCAAGGCAGCAGCTAAACTCCCTAAAATGCTTGCTGGAATTGCAATTACAGCAGCTGTAAAGTCCAGGGCAGCAAGCACAACGAGGGGTGAAGTTACCTAAGTGTTATGGCAAGGTTCCTGGGTGAAGGCAGCACCTAAACAGTGATCCTAGGTCCACTAACGGGTACTTAACAGCAGCTGAAACAGTGTGGACAGCAGTGATACAATAAGGTGGAGTTGTCCTACACTCTAAGGAATGCTATGACTCCAAAGGCAGCAAGATGACGCTTGTTAAAATGACTTAAATGCTCAGGATATGGTGCAGGAAAAGTAAAGACAGCAGCTAAAACAGAGAAAAACAGCTATCTAGATGATAGTATGCATGCAAACGACTAAAAGGAAAGCTAAATGAGACTCCTAGGATGCATTCTAGCACGAGCAAAGCATGCTAGCCATGCTCTGATACCAAATATGATGTAAAACTACTAGGAGTTACGTTCAAAATTAAAAAAAGAATTGTTAAAATTTGCTTTTATAATTTTATGGGATCATGCAAGATTGAGTTAAGATGTCGAAACGTTAACTTTGCTTAGGCGAAAGAGTTGCAAACAAGATTAACCAAAACGATTCTTTCAAAGTTCTAGGCGAATTTAATATGCAAAGTACAACAACAAAATCCAACGTTTAGCAATGAGAAGTTCACCTTGGGGCCGTATCACTCAAGAGGTAGTGGACTTTTGGCGGAGATAGATCCAAGAGAGATGAAAGAAGTTACCACTAGGGAGAGGGCGCCAAAGAACTTCGTCGAAGGAAAAGTTGCCGGTTGGGATGGAAGTCGTAGACGACCGTTGAGGCTCCAAGTGTGCTTCGAAAGCCTTCGGTCGTAGATGCTTGCAAGGATTGGCACGACTCTATCCACGTACTCCTCCACGGTAGTTTCGTCTTCAAACCCTACGTCGAAGCAAGGTGACCGTAGGATGTCGACGCTTCCGTCGGCTTGGAAAACTATACCCCACTCAAGCTCCGGATCCGCCATGCATGCTTGGCGTGGAGATTTCTTCAAGGAGAGGAGGGGTAGACGGCGGGATCTCCAGGGAGAGGGAGGGTCTCGGCCAAGAGGAGGAAGGATGCGGCTAGGGTTAGGAGATTAGGTGATGAGGAGGTGTGGGGAAGTTTTAATCAAAATCTGAATTTAATTTCAGATTTAATTAAATTTGGAGGGAGAATACTTTGAATTTGGATTTTGAAATGGTTGTAATGAATGCATTAAGTGCATTAAAAGGGATTCCCCTTTAGGTGGCCGGCGGCATGGGTGAGAGAGGGGAGAGGTTTACAAAAATCTGAAGTTAATTTCAGATTTCAATTAAATTGGAGGGAGTTAAATTGGATTTGAAATTTGAATCAAGAGCCTTAATTGTCATTAACTAGCCTTGAATGGGATTCCCCCTTTGATGGGGCCGGCGGCTAGGAGAGAGGGGAGGGGGGTGAGGAAGCAATTACGCACTTTCCAAATAGGTTCTTGCCACCTAGGATGGAAATTTAGTAACTCCTCATATGAAGAAATTTGAATTGGATCAACTTCAAAACTTTCCTTTTTTGGAAGATGTCAAATAAGGAAAGTTTTTGAATTTCAAAATTTGAAATTCAAAATGTAGTAACTCCCTTATTGATTGCTAGGCAACAATCAAGGAATCACAAAGGGGAAGAGATGAAATCTCCAAGGGGAGGATGATGGGTGGCCGGCGGCTAGTGGAGGGGGAAGATGGTGGCCGACGGGTTGGGTGAGGTTTCTTTGGCGGAGTTTGGGATGCTAGTGGTGGAGATGGAGAAGATGATGGTAGGGAGTAGGAACAAGAAGATAACTAGATTAACCACGAGTTGCGGACTCTTCCAACAACTGGTGGGCCTTGCGCTTTGCTCCCCTTGAGCTCTCTCCCTTCTCAAGCCCTCATGCAAGAAGAAGTAGAAACCAAAAGTAATTTTCATTCAAAATATTCATTAAGCATCAAAATTACAATATGAAGGCTATATATAGCCTCTAACAAAGACATAAAGTAAAAGGACTCAAATGCCCTCAAGGGCTACAAGACAGATAACTCCCCACAAGGGTAAAATGGAAAAACAGAAAATAAACTAAGACAATAATCATAACATCTATATCAAAAGTAGAGACGCTGAATCGTGGCCGTCGATCTGCGGTTTCGCCGGCGATAAACTTGTCTGTAGCGTCTGTCGATGTCCTCATCACATAATGGATCGATATTTCTAGAGATGCATGGCGAGACGGTGGCTGTAACAAAAGATCGTGGTTGAGTGCAAGTAGATCTAACGTTATCTTGAGATCAAATGAGATCTAGCTTGACGAGATTGGACAAATGGAGGGTTGGAACTAGAGCGATGGGTTGGAGCATGATGGATGATTGGCGATGGCATGATGGAAAGGAAAACATTGATGATGGGCATGATAGTTGTTGTCAGAGACAATAGGAGTGAGAGATGGAGATAGTCTGGATATTTGGAGAGAGATAGAATGCGAAATGATTTTTAATTTTTGTAGAGATGCAATATCTAGGTTGTCAGATGAGAATGTAGGTGGCGATTGGGGCAGAGACGGGACACCTAGTGCAGGCAAATTATTCTGTGCGGAGTCCGGATGCTGTCCATAGGCAAATAAAAATGCATTACGTCATCCCAAAAGTATATAGTGCTCTATATTGAGCACAATCCCAAACAGTATCGAGCGCCGGTACATTTGGTACCACACTTGGTACCAAGCGGTACCTGACAATTCTCCCATATGGTGTCCGCACAAAATAATCTCTCCCTAGTGCGAGGCTCAATGAGAGCACCATTGCTATAAACAAGCACAGAAAAATAACAAATATATTGATAAATTGACAACTTAGATCTTGCCTAAAAGTCCAAGGGGATAAAAAGCTTAGCCTAAAAGTCCAAGGGGATAAAAGGGCTTAGGTAATATAGGATACCTTTAACTACAGGTATTAGGGGGCAGAGAAGGTGCTAAGCCAAAAATCAAGAGTGATTTCTACATCTTTATTTCACATCTGCAGAAATGAATTTTGCTGATGTCCATATCCATTGCAGAAATGAATTATTTAGTCTGCATTACTCTTATTCTTATTTCATCTTTTTTCTAACTTACAGGTTTTAACGAGATATTTACTGGAAAGGCTATTCGGTCCTGATCTTCTGGCCCTTACAGGAGATGATACACCCCTTTACCTTGATCTCCCCTCAAACATGGTACCTTCTTTTACTTCACATATATTCGTCAAATGTAATCATGATTTTTTATTTAATAAGTCTAGAGCGTGTTGTTTGCAGTTGGGTTCTTTTCTTATGGGTTGGTTTGGCATTGTATTCAAGGCTGATTTACGTGATGTATCTGAACATCTGGTGATCGGAATAACTACAGGTTACATGGGAAGTCTTACAACTTTTAGTGGATGGAACCAGAAAATGCTCAACTTGTCTTCAAAGGGTCACTGGACTTATGCGGTCGCAGGCATTATTTTAGGTATTCCAGAAAAATTAAATTTATATTTCCTTAATACTATGCTTCATTAATATATGGTTAACATAACATGCTCTCCATATATATTGGACTGAGCAGTTTGGAAATAGAAAAAGAACTTTTTGAACTAAAATATTGAATAGAAGCAATAGAAATAATAAATTTGGTTCAGCTTAGTTTGGATTTAAATCAATTTCAGTAACAGGTTTGCATTAATGGGTTGCTTCGATGTTTTGTTTGGGAAAACCAAATAAAGACGAATTTAACTTCAATACCTCATACATGATACATTTTGAGCCTTACAATAAAAAATAAGGGTTCATCTTAAATTTTTAGAAGTCTCTTTGCTGGGGGCGGAACCCCCTTAGCTTGGGGAGCAATTGCCCCCCCCCCCCCTCCAAAAAAAAAAAAAAAATTTTTATTATATAATTCTTTAGATAATTTATCCCCTTTCATCTATTTTTTAGTTTTTATTACAAGGGTTTTTAAGCAATTCCCCCCCCCCCCCCTCCCTCCTAAATGTTTTAAAATATTATGATCTTTAGCCAATTGCCCCGAACAAATAGCAAAGAGAATTCATTTTTTTATTTATTAATTTGAATTTAAAAAATATCCTTATAACCAAAATTTGTTTGGGGGCGCTGCCCCGAAAACCCCCACAAATTGCTTAAAACTATAACTTCTATTTCTAATTTTCTAGCAAATCAAACATCTTCCCAAATTGCGTATTTTGGATTGGGAAAAAACTTGGAATTTCTTTTTCCATGGAAGTAATATGAGTTTATACTCATAATATTGATATTGAACAATTTTTTCATAGTATTATTGGATGTCACTTTGATTAGATTGTATCATTTAAGAATCATGATAGAATTATTGGCAATGACTGAAGTTTCTTTTTCTATCATATTTTTTGGTTTGCAGGCATGTTAATTGTGAATGAGTGTGTCAATATTGGGGTGGAATCTGCTGAGTGGCTCCGTGGTTGTTTCTTGCAATGGATTGAAAAATGTCCAAAGAGAACCAAAAACAAGCTTATGAAGCTGAAATTGAATACATTTAAGCGGCACGTTATGGTTATGATATTCATGTTAGCAATCTGGGTGTCATTATGGTGCTTGAGTGGTGCATTAGCGAGAAAAAAGTTAGACAATCCCACCAGTGGCGCTGTCCTCTGGTTAGGCTGCTTGGTTGGTCCCATTGGTGTTTGGGCTCGATGGTACCTTGCTAGGCTTAATGGCCAGGGCCTAGGAAAGAAGGGCTCTCTCAAATGGCTCCCCATTGGGACACTATTGGCTAATTTTCTTGCAGCATGCCTTATGGCAGCTCTTTCAACAATCAGCAAGGCGGTATGATCATTGACTACTATTTTTATTGAGCTTGTTTCTTAGCAAAATTTTCTTTATGCAGTATAATGTTATAAATGTATTTGTTTTGTTTTATATTTGTCATACATTCCACTTTTAACTCCCTTTAGTTTACTTATTTTAGTGATATTAGTAAGGCTGGTAAAAATAATCCTTGAAACTAACTTTCAAGCTTCACTCTTCACTGGAAATTGATTTTGATCACTCCAATATAGTTCGAGTATACTTAAAATATCTAAATATAAGTATGTGCATATTCACTTGATCGGTCTCGAGTAGATTTAGAATCAAGTGATTTCTAGGTAAGTTGGTTAGACACTAAATAATTGCTAATTCAAATTAAATTTTAGGCTTCATTTGGGACGAATTTTTTATTGTTTTCTAAAGCAGCTTCCTAATATAAAAATTTTTAGTTCAAAAGTTTTTTAACTAAAAAGTTAGAAAGCAATAAGAAAGCTGTCCCAAAAGAAGCCTTATTCAAGCAAAAAATAAAGTTTTTTATTTGAAGTTGTGTAAAATTTGTTCAAAATCGCTAGATAGTAACTTTTTATGCAAATATCGAGATAACTTCTTCGGTCCTGTGCTTTGTCAGACTTCTTCAAGAAGAATTTCATTTGGTCTTGACTTTGTGCTTTCCCTTGAAATTTCCTTTGATCAATTTTGTTTTGAGCCAATTGAGAAGAATTCTTTCGATGCTTGAACTCAACTAGTTGGATAAACTTCTAAATATTTGAAATGTCAGTCCGTTTATTTGATAAAACAAATATATTTCTTATTTGATTTGAAACATGGCTACAAACTTAGCTTTTTATTTTTTATTTCCTTACTAGCGAACATTGTTTTGGATAATGTTTGAGCAGGTGAACACAAAAAGATGCACAATCATTTTGAGTGGAGTCCAGTTCGGTTTCCTTGGTTGCTTGAGCACTGTGTCTACCTTTGTTGCAGAAGTTTATGCCATGAGGCAAAGTGGGCACCCTGGGAGAGCTCTTTCCTACGCAATTTTGACTATCCTTCCCTCATTTGCTGCAGGAACTCTCATATACTCAATACCAGTATGGACAAAGCATTACAATTAGAAATTGGTCTCTATGGTATGATCAATATATTTTTATGGACTAAGCTGGTTATGCTTGCAATTTATCAGCTTTTCTTCAGCAAATAATAGACCAAATTGGCTACGAAGTTGATAGATCTTCCATATGTAGTCAAATTAATACTTCTTGGTTCTTGTAGAAATGTTGCTTATTAGATGTAATATATATAACGTTTTGATGAAAATACTAACAGACAAATCCATGAATTTCCATGGTTTCTTTTTGTAAGTTTTGTGAAATGAGTAATGATTATGTGGAAGTTCTTTCTTAGCATAGCCAGTTCCATATGCACTGAGGTTTCATTAGAATTCTATAAGAGTGTCCAAAACATTTTATTTTTATTTTTTGTAAAAATGCCTAAAACTTATAATTCCACTTGTTACTCCTTTACAGTGTAAAATGGTTGAATTGTGAAGTTTGGAGTGCAATTGAGCAAACTTGGGTTGTCTATTGGCTTAAGGTTTCGTTTGGGACTACTTTCTTACTGTTTCTTTAAGCAGCTTTGTAAAATTTTTGCACTACAAAGTTGCTTTAAGAAACAGTAAAAAAACCGTCTCAAACGAAGCCTAAATTTGATTGTCTCGAGAGCCATATTTGATGAGTGAATGTGCCCAACTTGAGCTCTTCTCAAGTTGTCATCAGTTGAATCTTTTTTAAGAATTCATTTATATATATATATATATACCAAGAGTGAATGGGCTTAAATTTGAACTTTTGAAAAGATATTTTCTGGTTTCCCTTCCTTAGTACCAATCGTTATCATTAATCATTGGGTATGACAGAACGGTTGATGGCTTGATAGGTGGCAAATCCAATGGGATGCCAGAGTTTCATAGGAATTTCCAATTGATGTAAGTGGGTAGAGGGTTCTAACACTTTAGAACTAGGCTAAATGGCTCATAGGGAATTTAGTAATGGGGTTGAAGAAGATATTGGTTCTTTTATGGTTTACCTGAGGAGGTTAAGAGGAGGTGTTGAGTTTAGGGTGTGGTGATTGCTAGAGAGAAAGGGTATCTAACTCTTAAGTATAGAAATGTGCTAATGTGATTTCTCTCTCATGGGGTCAACTATTGTGACTTTTTTGCACTCTCAGTGGCCTTATGATAATATTAAGGCTAGCATTATGAGAGGACATTCAAAGGCGCTTAGAGCTGATGGCTATTAGTAGGAACCACACGCTTCTCCTTTGAGTGTCTCAGGGTTTGTGTGAGAAGAGCTTCTGTTAGAGGCAATTTTTGAATTATCCTCTAGGAGGTTGAAGATGCTAAGGGGAAGCCAAGAGGAGATGAGATTTATAGGAGGGAAAGCCGGCAGACTCATCCATCACATTAATAAAAGTTGTGCATGGTAGATGGAGGGAAGTATTAGTTGTTACATTTTCCTAATTAGGATAGAATGGGGATGGAATTATGCAGGACTAAATGAAATAAGTCATACAAATAGAGATTTATGCTCAGATAACATCAAAGACAACAAAATAAACTTCATAAAACATTAAGAACAATAAGAATATTTGAATTATTAGATCATGTGGTAGTAAGAAACTAACAAGTAAATGCTAAACAATAAAAAAAGGCGAATCAGTTTAGCCTACCTAACATGGGTTGACACAAGTCTAACATTTAATTAAGGGACTAGTCACTAGAGTTTTTGTTGCTCAAATTTAAGTAGAACTTGACGGATTAATCAACAAATATGAGATGATGCAACTATAGATGAAATGAGAAGACCAATATTTAGTTAGCTGAAGAACAAAGGGAGGGTTTGATACTTAGCTCATGAATGGGAGGAATGGAGTTCTTGATGAGATGATGGCTAGTTCCTCATTGGCTTGCCCTTGAAACCCTTGCTCTTAGTTGAATCAATGTCCTTGTTGTATTAGTAGAAATTAAGTTTCCTTGGAGAGGTAGAATAGTGGGGAGAAGAAAAAAAGAAAAAAAAAAGTTTTCAGCTAGATGAGGGTTTAATTTGGAAAAGAAGAGGTTCATAGTTTTGGTGTTTAGAGGGGAAAGCTAGGCCGGCTTCATGGGGAGGAGGACGGGAGAGATGATTTGGCCGATTTTAGTGGCTTGGAAATGAAGAGGTGGGGTTTGGATGCTTAGGAAATATAAAGGGCTGATGTGGTTTGCTTAGGGAGGGGATTGGTTGGCTTGGGAAAGAAAAAAGTCAGCTTGAGAGGTGAAGAGGTGGGGCTGGCTGCTTGGGGAAGAGAAAGGACTGATGTGGCTTGTTTGGAAAGGAAAAAAGTTAAAGCAGTTATGGATCTCCGAAGATCACAATTAATTGACATAAATGCTAAATTAATGTAAATTAAATGCAAAATTAGGAAGCCCAAGGGTCAAGGGTGTTGGGGAGAAGGTGAAGGCGGTTATAGAGGAAGGTAATGGAGGTGGCTGTTAGTTTAAGGAAGCAAGTTGCTGCTGCAGTGGGAGGATGTTTGGGTGGCTAGGGAAGGAGAAGAAAGAGATATAGAGGGAAGATGATATCAACTAAGAGCTAACACGTTATTGGGTATTTCTTTGTCTTTATCTAAAGAACTTGACACTTAAACCCAACTCACTAAGAGAAGGGAAGCATATAACCATAAATTTATATCCAAATATTCATCATCCATACAAGAGAACAATGGGCCATATATATAGACAAAAAAAATTATGAAAGGAACAAAAGACAAGAAGGCCCTTGGCCAAACAATACAAAAGCTCCCTCAAGTGAGGGTAAAACAATAATAAAATAAATAACACCACATAAATCTCTTAAAATACATGAAAACTAAAAATATAAAGACTCAGTCAATGCCGTAGATCTTTGACCTCTATGGAGATTAACCCTCCAAGCTCTGATGTCCCCATCATGGGGTCTTTCCCAATATATTTTTCCCTCTTTCATGGAATGGAAAAGGTTCACTAATAGACAAAGGCAACATATAACAATAAATATATTTTGGGCAAGAGTCAACATCTTAAAAGAATAAGTTGATGGATCCTGTCGAGGACATAGATGTTGTATGGATGAGACCAATAGGCGACTATAGAAAGCTTGGTTAGCAAGGGAAAAGATAGATGGGGCCCCATACGACCAAGTTAATGGGAGGCAATTATTGGATCAACCAAGGGATGTGTAGAACTGTTAGCCAAGGTAATCAAAGATAGGCATTAATACTTGGTTGGGGGAATTAATAAAGGTGTCCAGAAACATCCAGTATGGAATGACAATGAACTAAGCCCAAAAAGTGGTCAAAAAAATACTGTGGACAAGTTTTTCGTTAGTACTTGATGGTCTAGTTTGATCTTTCCTTGGTGGGATTGGTTATTTATCTTGTGAGTTCTTTTTACTTTATCAACATCTCTTCTAAGCCTCTTTTGAATCTCCCTCTACATTCTAACCATTTTCTAAGACTAGCCATCCACTACCATGGCCCTTAAAGCCATTTCAAAACCTCCATTAAGTTGTTGGCTAAGCTAAGATAAACATCTTCCTAGTCTTGTTATCTACACCATTATTAGTCCTTAAACCTCATAAAACATCACCAAGTACTCGACAATATAAGTTCACATCCTAGTCTAACCATTCACCATAATTTCCCTCATTTTAGAAACTAACCCATTACTGAAATACATAATTCAAATCAATCTAAACTAACCAATTCAAGATAATCTTTTATTTTGTTACACCATATATCTCTAAAGACCTTACCTTCACACTAGAAAGTTTAGGTCACATTCATACATATTAAACTAAATATTTATAATCATTTTCAACCATCAATCCTATCAAATAGCCTCCCATCATGATTAAATAGCTTCAAACATTTTAGAATTCATGCTAAGAACATCACACGACATTCAATATCATCCACATATTTACACCAATATATAGTGTATATATTATGATAGTTTGGGAAATACCTATAACAATTGTAGAGGGAGAATATTAGTGTATAATCCCAACTAGATTCCAAAATCTACTTCAGCACAAGTTTTAAACTCATCTACTTTGCAAATTACTCGCATTCATTTTCATGCATGGACTTAATGGTTTGAGTTTTGAAATTAACATGTATATACTTTATGAAGGAGTGCTTTCATTGTATGACTGTTGGTTGGATGTAATACTTGGACATTATATACTCAAGTCTATGATGGGTGACCAATCAAAATTTGCTCCGCTAAAACCAATACAATATTATTTTCTTGAGTAAGTATAATGTACAAATAGTTAAACTAATTCATTAGAAATGATATGTGAAAATAAATCCCAAGACTTGTAAATCAACATATTATGTAAACTATATGAGTTTATAAGCATTAAGCTAATGATTCAAGAGCAGTAGTTATGAATTCAACCAAATTGGTAGCACAAGATTATAGCCAAGTTGAAGGCAACAACTTATGCATTACTTGAGTGAATTAGTTTTTACAATGATAGAGTAAATATCAAAAGAATAAATAATGATATGATTAATATCCAAATTTATTTAATTGAGCTTCAATTTAGAGGCACAAAAGAAAATCTTTGTCATGAGTTTGCCACTATAATGAGCAAAGAATTCAAAATGGATTTGATGCATATAACTCAACTTCTTTCTCAAGCTTTAAGTGAAGCAAAGAAACTCTATATCTCAACCCAAGTATATGGATGATTTAATAATTTGATTTGATATGAAAGGTTGTAGCTTAATAGGTGCCCCCATAAGCCCTTTTTGAAGGGAAAATTATTCTGTGCAGAGTCCAAACGAGAAGAACCACCCGGATTGCTGAATACTCAGCAAATATCTAGTAAATACGTACCAAGTCAGCAAATACTTAACAAAACTAAACAATACTCACAGCTAAGTATTTGTTAAGTATTAACTGAGTATTTACAAATACACAATAAATCTGGACAGTTCTTTCCGTTCGGACTCCGCACATAATAATTCCTCTTTCTGAGAGGGTATATCTATATATTCAAAAGTATATCAAAGAATGATATGTTCAAAATTATATTTGTCTCCTTGTAGACCTGATATCATATATATTAATGCATATGTGCCAGAATTTCTAACAAACCCCAAGAATGATCACTCAATCATTATTAAGCGAATCTTTATATATTTGAGTAGTACTTCAAATATAGGATTATGATATTATGAGAATACTAGTTATATACTTGTAAGATTTTATAATGCTGATTATGCATGGCACAAAGTTGATAGGAAAATAAGATCAAATATTTCTCATGTCTTATGATTATCTTTAGTATCATAATCTAGTGTGAAGTAAAATTTTGTTACACTAAGGTATAAGTCAAATATATTGCTCTAAGTTGCTATATCACACATATTCATTGTCTTAAAAGACAATGAAAAGATTATGAACTAACATCTCTAAGCACTTAAAAATTGAAGAAAATTAATTTAAGAGGCTTCATGGACAACTTTTAAGGTTAGCTAGCCATTGTTAACTTAATGGCTACTAGTAAAAGTTTTAGGGAATCAATTAACCTATAAAATAATAATTTATATATTATCTTTGATATATGAACTAACATGCTTACTCCACCTTTAACCAAAATCATTCCAAGGAATGCTTGGTCATTCCCATTGTATTATTGTGTTAGAGAGCTCTTTGTTGCCACTCATGTGTTCTTAAACCTGCAAAATCTTTTATATAGCATATTAATAATTTGAGTTTAAAGCTTCATTTGGAACGACTTTTTTACTGCTTCTTAAAACAGTTATTTAGAACAAAATTTTTAATATTTGGATTAAAAATAGCTTGAAGAAGCAATAAGAAAGTCGTCCCAAACGAAGCCTAAGCCTTGTGATCAAATTTATCCAATATTCAAATATTTTGATATCAAATTTAATTAATTTCATATATAACACTTTCTGTGTCCATTTACTCGCACAAAATTTCATTATTTGTCTCATCGTGAGAAGTTTCAGCCATTTAGCCCTATCACACTTGATTTTAAATTTGTACAACTGGAAAATTGTTTGGCAATGTAATTTGAGATTTAAGGGGATTGCCTCATTAAAAAAAATTAAATTTAATGTATTCTGAATTTAATTTATGTGTTAAATATGTGTTACTAATTAATTTCAATTTTAATTAGTGTCAATAAATTATAATGATAAATAAGATAATTAGAAGTTGCTTCATTATCATTAATTTAATTACTAATTATAGTATTAATTATCAAACTATTTATTTAGATGTTAATTTAAGAAGTATTTAATATTTAATTATATATATAATTATCTAATTAATTAGTTAATTATTTTTTGAAATAACTAATTATGTAACTAGTACTTCTACTAGTGGTTTTATTATTTATTTAGAATTTGTTTAATTAGTTTTAATTATCAATAATACTATTAACTTAAAATATTCTACTACTAACTAATCAATTATTTTATTTCAAATGCTAAACCCTAAGCTAATTATATTCATTTTTAATAACAAATTATGCAACTAGTTATTTAGTTAAGTTTAATCAGATCACTTAATTATCTTTCTAATTATTTTATTAATTTAATTAATTTTTAATATTTTAAAGGCCATCTAGGATTTAATAATCATTCTATAATTATGCTTAATTAGATTAATTAGTAATATAGATGGATTCTCTCTAGGGTTTGGTTTTATTCATCTCCATTTACTCGTTCCGCTTAGATTTTCTCGTAGCGATTTATTCCGTGCTGCGTGCTGCTTCGCTCTTGCATGGTCTGCGGAATTAGTGTGTTGAAAGGTAGCTGAAGAAGCTTTTACGCCTCTTCCTCCGACGTCGGATCGAAAGTCACGACGGGAGCTCGCTCGCTGCGAAGGTAACCATCTTTCTCCACGACAAGCACGCCGAGCTTGTCGTAAATTCCTTAAACCCGCCGAACTAGGGGATTTTTAAATCCGGATTTACGCCGGATGCGGATTTATAGGGGCAATTTTTTCCGTTTGGCAGGTTTTAGCGTAAATCCTACTTAAAACTCGCTACCAAACAGCCAAGGTTGAGCAGAGTTTGAGATGATGAAATGCTTTGATTCTGTTGACAGAAACTTGCTTTTAGGCGTCAAAATTGATCTTTTATATTCTTGATTGCATCTCTTATTAAAAGCAAGGTGGCAGTGATGCATATATTATTGCTAAGAGGGTAAAATGGATTAAACTGTTTGGTAGGGTGGATTGTTCCTACTATATAAATGCTCCCTTAATAAGCCCCTTCTTTATCACGAATTGATCAATTTTCTTGCCGATTTATTCGTATCTTGAAGCTTTAATGCTAGAATCTTCCTTCTTTCATGAAGTTCAGTGCTCAATGTTTCCATCGTATATGTTTATGTTTAACTTGAGTTGTTGAATGATAAATCAGAGGTTTCCATCATTTGAGCACACTAATCTCCCGTGCTTGATATGTTCCTCTTGACTTAACCTTAAACTTGTAAATTTTGTTCTGAATGTTGCATATGTTTGTTTATGCTCCCCTTCTGAGATTGATGTCTTTTTTTTTTAATTTTTTTGATAACATTAGATCTAAAAATTTAATTATGTTCATTAAAAAAAAAAAAAAACTTGACATGGCATGTCCTATCTTCATTTTGATTAACATGAAATGAAGAGGATTGTGAGCAAGATGTGAATTTTCTTTAGCTTGTAGATGTAGTTTTTGTTCTGGATATCATGGTGATGTTTATGCTCAGTTTGTTCTTTGCATACCTTCTTATTGGCTTGTGCTTTAGGTACCTTGCTCTGCATTTTCCTTTTTTTTTTCTTAAGTTCATATACTCTACTTCAGATCTTTTACTTTATAATGCTAAAACACTACTTATACTGCTCGTTTTATATGTTCTACAGAATTTATTGTCTCAATGAAGCTTACTTATCCTTGAATGAAGTGCACAAATTGATTTGCACTACAAAACAATAAATTTTCTTCGTTCTTTATTCTTCACAATTTTGGATCAATTTTTTTTTCTGCCATCGACAATTTTGGATCAATGGCTCTATGTTGTTGAACTTTGCATCTGTTTTAGAAATATTGTCATTTCCATCAGATTTAAGAACTATTGTGTTATTTGAAGTAATCTATGTGTGATTGAGGATCCCTGAAAATTGTAATACTCTTAGAAGTGTAGTGATGCTTTGGGTGGGAAAGCACCAATTTTTGAAACTCATGCATTTTTTAAAATGCCAAATACATTTTTTAGATTTATGAAATCTAATACTAAAGAAATAAATGTTAAAGGGTTTAGAATTATGTTAAACTACTTGGGAGTTTCATTTTTATTCTGTTTAGCATGCAATTTTCAGGGAAAAAAATATTAGTAGTGTTTATGCCCTGCATTTCAGCGCAAAAGTTTTGACAATCAACTTGTCATAATGTTCTCAGAAAAGTGGATATACATTTAATTTTATTTCTAGAAGACAAATCCATCTTTTCCATTTCTTGCCATCATATATCCAGGGAATAAGTCATTTGCTAAGTGTAGGATGTATCTGCTTACTATTTATTTGAATTAAATCTACTACACACCAACTAGTTTCAAGGTCAACATATCAATTATCCCTCATCTTAACAAGTAATAAAGATTCTAACTCTCATTAATCAAATTCCTATGTGATCTAAGCCATCTGATGATTCCTTAGTGGATACAATATGATCATACTTTGGATGAATGCTGTAACTCTTTTTTAACGTCATGATAATTGTCTTCATTAATGTTGCATTTGAAAATGCAACCGAAGCATTTCCAAAATGCTTTTCATGTCTTACTTCCTAGATTTGAACTTGAGGTAGATGTGCATTTTTGGTAGGGCACTTGTAGGGCTGGTTGCAAGTTGGGTCAACTGAAAGTCTGAAACTCTAAACCGGTTCTTGGATCAAACTCGTTTTGAAAACAGTTATAATTCAAGTTGATTTAATTTGAAAATAAAATCACCCAAAAAGAATTAAAGAAAAATTAAGATATAAAGTCATTGATGCATATTAAAAAAGATAAAATGACTCATTAAAATGGAAGAACCCCAAAGCAAATTAGACGTTAGTTCCAAGTACTACATCTATATTATAGAAATTTAGATCTATAAAGTATGCAGCCCATATAATGTGACTACACAAGCACTCCATATCAAAGAGAAGTCTTCTGCTAGTTTGGTTAGGAAAGCAACATCCTCACAAATCACAACCCATGAAATATAGGATGCTTGAACTGCATAGTATTGCATACAGGTATTATCACAAACATGTAGCGGCTTCATTGTATAAAGTTACTGGACCATATTTCCTTTTGTAAGTAATGTGTTTTAGCTTTTAATTTAGTTTGTGATTATTGAACATCAGTCATTTTGTTCATGATTATGAGCTCTCAATCACAGTCAATTTTTTTCTTGATTCATACTAATATTTATGACAAAACATGGACATCATTATAACATATTTATCATGAGCTGATCACATAGTTACTAGGATTATATAGAAACATTTGCTACTTGTTAGAAAGAAGTTTAACAAGCCTATGAAGCTCTAGAAATCTATCTGTGATGTCAATAACACCATGCAATGTACCTTCATACGTCATCTAATTCTGCAGAAAGGTCACAAATGGATTGGCAAAGAGCTAGGAGATGCCTGGCATAGATAGTGAAAAGAAAAAAAAAAACCACGCCAGTGATTCTCTGAGCCGGTCTTGAATTTTATTTGAATGGCAAACTTGATTTTTTTTTTTTTTTTTGCATTCGTGCTATGTTAAATTGATATGAGAGCACTTTGTGATAGCAGAGTTTTGGGGGGACAGGGATTGTCACTGCAGTCATTTGATATGTGAGCACTTTGTGAGAGCAGGATATTGGAGGTACAGGGATTATCATGTATTCATTTTCCATTTGCAAATGGACTTCCCCATCCTTGCAAGACCTTCCATTTCTATAGATGCAGCTTTTTCTGTACATCTACCATACATAAAATATTTCATGATATTTTTCATCAGATGCGAAATCATGAAAAGATCAGAATTGGAGGCTACTATGCGTACAAATGGCTAGAAACTCTGTCTTCTATGTCTTAAACAATTGGAGAGGGAAATGCAATCTAAAATATTGAGCTTTGGCCAAATTTTTAGTTGAAACGTCAAGCATGGCATCTGATCAACAAAGGAGGCAAGCCAAACCCATATGGTCAAATCATTGGACTAGCAAGGCATCTAGGTTGATCTAATATTAGCTCAGCTACCAATATAGGAATTGCTGAACTTCTCTACTTTTCTATTCATGCAAGGGTGAACCAAACTAAATTTAGTTAAGCATAAAGAAACTAAAGAAATAGTCAACATAGCCTCTATTCAACAAAGATAAATAAATATAATATTTGTTCAAAAAGGATAAAAATCAAAGTAAACCTATGAACTAAATACATAGTCAAGCGTAGCATTTGTTCAGCAAAGGTAACCACATGTTGTAGGAATATATGACTAAAAACATAAGCAGGTAAAAAGTCAAGCATACCATATGTTCAACAAAGATAATCAAATGTAGCCTATGCTCACTATAGTCCAAAAATAGAACTAAATCTTTAAACAAAGTGCAGTGCATCAGCGCATTATAAGCATGGACCTAAACAAGTTTCATTATCCCAGAGTTAACATTTGCAATAGCTACATTGTTACTTGTTGTTGGGCGCTATTTTGACATGTCACTTGAGTTCACAATAAAAAAATTCATCATCAGAAAATTATATTCAACAACTAAAAAAATGTACCATAAAAGTCGAATTCCAAGCATCACAAATAAATTAAGGCATACCCCAACTGAAGTTATTTTAATAATCTTCAATAAGAAACAAGTAGAACTACAAAATAAAAGAAACTAGCATAAAATGTCAGGCATCCACAACAATGAGTACTGTAATTATGATCTTCAACAGGAATACTTATAGCTGCAAAATAATAGAATTAAGCAATTAGTCATCCAAAAGTAATAAGCTATATTGTTCAGGCATATCTAACTGAGTGTATCATGAGTGTTATAAGTCATTGGTTTACAACCGTAAAAAATGTCTTAGGTTCATAAATCCTTTATTAAAGTTAACATAGATCAAAACTAAACAAATATAATTGCAAAAGCACAACATCCACATGTTAAGCCTATCACCTCTATAGATATAATTACAACTATCTGTTCCTTAGTATAGTTATTTAACATGTAGATTAAAAACACAAAAAATATGAATGATTTGTAATGAATTGCCAAAAATGAAAGTCTCTTCTAATGAAGAGGCAAATTTGTATTTAAAATTGACACGAGGATATTTATTCTGAGAATGAATCCTCATAAGCATAATAAGAATACCTTGACTATCTAGTGGATAAGATAAACTTCATAGAACTCATTCTCTACCATTCCAAGTGATCAAATGTATTCGTTTTATCTGGTGGAGATTGAGCACGGCCAAGCTTGTCTCTAATTTAAATGTTTTTTGATTGAGTTGAGCGAGCAATGATTATTATCAAATATAGTCAAAATAGATATATTCCTATCAGGTTGTGGTATATTTACCTTTGCAAGGTGGCAGCTTGTGCCGTAGATGATTGGAAACTTAAGTGCTACCTGAAGATGGAGCCACATTATGAGACACTGATAATATGATTAGAGTTTATGAAAATTGGAGACCACTTTCTGCACTTATACTTGGGAAAGTTTATGGAGGGATATATCTTCCTAAAAACATGTCGAACAACATTTTTTTATGTATTAAGCATATAATCACAAGGACTATTAACAAATTACATTTAGAGAATACTAGTCAAACTTATTTTCCTTGAACTAAGGCTAAGCAAAATCATCTTCATCCCTTGATTTTTTATTTATAACTTCCTTGATGGCTACTTGCAGACAAACAAATTTGAGGTTGGATAGCTATTTTATACACTATAAAAATATCTAAGTTGCTCTTAATCTTAAGAACCCTCTCCCAATCATCATCATCAAGATTTCAAACCAATTATTTATAACTTTGTTTGCACTATAACGTGCCGCATTTTGGTTGGTCTCCGAATGACGTTTGGTGTCCGCACAGAATAATTAATCCGTCTTGGGAGGTTTTGTAAAGGGCTTCCCTATATTCTAGGAATTAATAGTTTTTGATGCATCAGCTAGCTCTGTTTCCATATGCTGTGTGCGTAAGTTGATTTCCTAGCTGTGCTCAAGTGAGCATGGGTGCTGTCGGTCCTATTTGCAGTTGGAAAAGTATTTAATATACGAAGTGATATCCATATTAGAAAACACTAGATATCAACTTTGATACAATTTGTATTATTTGAATCACTTTGTACCTTTCAAACTATAATGTAAGAGGGTGGGCTTGTTTTCAACAGAAACAAAACCATGTTCTCTGTTAAAAGCTGGTGTAAGACTATGTTGTTGGTGAAAATATTCTGTTCTGGATTCAGCTCTTCGTTTTTGATAACTTATTTCCAAATCTTTTTTGTTTGGAATTTTGTTTTCAGTACTGTGGAAGATGGCAAGTAAAGCCAGCAGTGAGAACAGGGAATCATCAATTAATGAGCAAGCAATTGCCAGTATATATGCTTCCATGCGCTCTGAGATAAACCAGTTCTACTCAAAGATCACTGAGCTGGAGATGGAGGTCAGTGAACACTCCCTTGTAATCGGGGCAATACAGCCGCTCGATCCCTCACGGCGTTGCTTCCGCATGATGATGGGGGGTGCTGGTTGAAAGGACCATCAATGAGGTTCTCCCTGCAGTCCAACGCAATAAGGAGGGCTTGCAGGAAGTGATTGCGCGACTCAATGAAGCTTTGGAGAAGAAGAAGAAGGAAGTTGCAGAGTTTGAGGTGAAGCACAAGATCAAGGTGAGAAAATCAGACAGTGAGAGCAAAGATGATGGTGGCTGGAAGGCTGGGTCTGCCCAGGGTGTGCTTGTGGGTCCTGCCAGCTAGCAAGGTTTGCTTCAGGAGTTCTAGTAGATAGCTTTGCAGCATCTTCTAGCAAGAGAGTTTTCCTTGCAGAACCATTGTAATATTACCTTTGTTTTGCTTTCAGACTTTTATTTTTTATTTTGAAGATATTTATGGCCGTAATGTTCTATTTATGATCTGATGAAGAGATGGAAGAATAGTGTTGGCTTTTTTAAAAAAGTAGGTTTTTTATTGTTCCATGATCTTGGTTGAGAAGTTTTGTATGAAAACATTTTATAAACAATTGAGTTGTTTGGTTGTTTTTGTTCTGTAAATGTAGAGTAAATGGCATTTATTTTTATTTTTTAAAATTTTTGTAGATATTGTTTGTGGGTCTTCGAAAGGATGCTACTCGTGGGGTTCGAATGCAAAGAGTACGATCACACTATCCCGTAGGACAAAATGGTCGTAGACCTTTACAATCGACACAAGCAGACCGATGGAAGAGCAGATGGAGTTATAGATACAATTAATCATGGAGGATAGCGGCTTTCACCTATCAACCTCGATGGATAATAATATCTATAACCCAAAAGTTCACGAGATTTCCCCTATTCGATACATCAACATCGAATAGGATTTATTTGATTGTGGGGATCGGTTTCCTACGGGCGTAAGCCCCCGTAGTTAATTACATCTTAGACCTTGATCTAAGAAAACTCTCGATTAGGGATGTTAGATTATCTTCTCGAATGAGTTTAGTGCAAGGGCAAATTCTAGGCTTTCCTAATCAAAGGGGAAGAATGTCCCAATTGGCTCAATCAGATCACACGTGGTTCAGTCAACATCCGGTCGGCTCGAAGAAGTGGAAACTGGAGAAAAAAAGAGAAGACATTGCACTCAAACATGCACGAGAGAAGGAAGGAGATGGCGTCATCTGTGTGACGCAGACGGGTAGGATTTATAGCTTCCGAAAAGATGGAGAGCTTACCCACCAATAAGGCGTATAGAGGTACACTCGTACCCCTCACCTTTAGACCCTAAATCTATAGAAGTATAGTATCGTACATACGATACTAGCATCTACGATCTAACTAATGCAATCCTGGACTTATTCATTGCCTGACAAAGGAAGCCAGCTAAAACATTCTAATCGTATAAAATCCATGTTATCCAGTCTGTATGAAAGATGGGTGGGTAGTTAGACGCTGAAATTTGGGATCGGCAACTATAGAAATCCCCTAAGTGATCCCACACTTATGAATGGTACTATGCTTCTAAAACTAATGCAATTAAATTTTAATTTTAGTTAGTTGCTAATGCAATTATGCTGGTTAAAGTCTTCAAATCAGATATGTATTAATTTTAAAAAGGCTTTATAAAATAATTTTTGAATGACTAAACTTCCCCTGGTCCGACACTTCATCCTCATAGGCCAGATTATCCGGACTCTACCCGCAGACGGGGAAGTTTGTTTAAAAGATGAGAGAATGCGTGCATGCCACCCCGGACGATTCTGGCTATTCCCTAAAATCGTTATGTTTCTATGTGAGTTAATCTTAAATTTTTATTTAATAATTGCGAGTAAAAGAATTTTTATCCTAAAAGAGCCTAACGATCAGGCACAAGCACATGCAAGAAAGAAACCTATAAAAACATGCTGGTCCTACTACGCAAAAAAAGTAAACAAACAATCAACAGAAATAAAATCCCACGAAAAAGAGTATCCATGGCAAGTGCCATACAATATTACATCACAGAGTATAGTAAGTAATGGTGGTCGGGCTCCACCGACAACAACCCGGGAATGACGCAAATCTCAAAATAAGGCATTTTTATCCTCTAACTTCATCTCCCTTCCTTGATTCGTCTATGGATCGTCTTTGTTCTCCCATCTGGCTCCTCGTAGTGAATGCTCCCAAAGAATGCCCAAATGAAAAAGGAAACCCCCTGTAGGGGTTTACTTTTCCCTTTGGACTCCTACATCTTTAAAAATGCATTATTTTAATGATTTTCACAACATTTATATCTCAAATACATTACATCAGAAGAGAGAAAATCTAGACTTTCTTGCAGGGGTTATCCTAAACAGTTATAATAAAATTTCACCCAAGCAGTTATATATATAAATAAATAAAAAAAAGTGCTCAACTCAATCACTTGGCCGTGCTCTAATTATTAGGGGTTAAGCAGCTGAAGCGAGTACCTAAAGCAGTTATAAATGATTATTAATTTTAGCCCCCTTTCTAGCATTGTATGAGCACGGTCACCTGCAGGAAGACAACATTAGTAAAAAAAAAAAGCGTACCTAACCTATGGGTATTATAACGCTCACAGCAATAGTGCAGAAAAGAAAGCTAGAAAACAGTACAGAAACAGCATCACAGAAAGGCTACAACAGGTAGCAAAAACAACCAGCACACGGGTCACATGCAGAGCGTCACAACAAAGAACAGAAAAGAAAAGCAGAGCAACAACCTAACCTAAAGCTAGTAGTCGTGTCCTAACAAACTCTTCTAAGTGTGTGCAGGCTGTGTGGTTTTGGTAGATCCTATATAGGGTTATTTTAGTTAAAATTATTTGTGTTTTTATTTGTTGAAAGAGACAAAAGAAATTTTAGTTAGGATTCAAATCTTAGTATTTTGAGGTTGATTTTAAAGATGATTTATTTTTAGTGTTTGATTAATTACCACATTTGTTTCACACCGAGGCCGTGAGATTTATTTCACCCTCCTTGGGGCTAACTTAATAGCCTCGTTGGCCTGGGTTAACCAGTGATAATTAACTTTGTTTGATTATTGTAGTTTGTTATGAAAAGAAAAGAAAGAGGTAGATTAAGTGTTTTATTAGTCGCATTTGTTGGTTGATTTTAGAAATTATTCTAAGGTTTGATATTTTATAAGTATCTTATCCTAATGAATTTTAATTTAGGATTTGATCTCCTAATTAAATCTATCTCTTTTAAATCTTAGGTGAGTTAAAAGTTAATTATTAGATTAGTTGAATTGATTTAAGTTTACATTTTAGATTTAGAATTCAATAATTACAAATATTAATAATAAATTGATTAAGATTTAAATGTTTTAATAAGTATTTAGAAATTAAATTGGAATTGGTTGGTTGACTATTAGTAAATTAAAGAAAAGTCAAAATCTAGGAAAACGTGTCATTAAGTTTTTGTTTTAAATGTCTCTATCCTATAGGGAGCATGCACCCTAAATCTATATTTTCTAAGACTCGGTCCTTAATTTTTTTTTGTCCTTAGATGTCACTAGTGTTGTAGGACTAAAAGTGTTGTTGTTCTTCTAATTCCTAAGACTTCTATACAGATGTCACAGGGTTTTAGGGATCTAATAAAAATAAAGCAATCCTAATTATAATTGAAGTTTCTACAAGACCTTAAGGGTGGAATGCGTATAATCAACTAGGCCCCTAAAGGTTTTCTAAGTTTTTAGAAAGCTTACAGCACCAGAGGCTATATGACCCGGTGGTTTCGCCCGTAGCGCCCCTACCGGAATGAATAGGGGCGACTGATGCTCGGATCCGGTTGTCCTAGCTCCTTTCCCAAATGCTCCAAAGCTCCTTGTCCTTTGCTTTCCAAAATTTACCTCGCAAGACATAGAAGAAAAATAGATTAGAGCAGTTCTATAAACAGTTAATAATATGAAAGAATGAAAATGCAGAAAAGAAAAAGAACGTACCTTTTTGTTACCGGCTGAGCTACTTGTGTTTTGGGTTCTCCTCGTTTTGCAAGTGCGTAGTGTCAAAACATAGAAAGACGACAAGGAAAACTAACGGACAAAGCAAAAGATAATTAACTGCAATGAAAAGAAAAAAAGAACGAAAATTAAAAACAAAAGGGATGTAGGCATTGTAGTTATTGGGCACACTTCTTTGAAGTCAAGTGTACCCTAAAGCAACATTTATAATGCCCTTTACTGTTCCCCAATCTAAATAAGGCACTTGATATGTTTGAAGCCTCTACCCACAAGACTCTCTAAGCAAAGCCTACGACAACTAAGGGAAACCAACCTCTAAAACTCAATTCCAAAGTCTAGACTCTCTTTATTTTATATTCGTTCAACATTTCATATATTTTTAGAAGTCAACACTAAAGAAAACTAGCTTGAGTAGAGAGTACCTTGCTCCAAAGGACAATACCCACCTTCCAACACAAAGTTCCTTTAAGATTCAAATCTCCAAAACTCATTTTTTGGAAAGGACTACTAAGAGAATCTAACCCAAATGAGAAAGCCCCACTCACTTCCAAAAGACACTAAAAGGATCCTACTAAATAAGTCTATCCACAAAATTATAGATTTCAAAATAGTTCACAAGAACTCCTAAATGGACTACTACACAAAACTTCCCAAATGCTATCTACCCAAAATCACTTTTTCTTTTCATTTTGTTTTAACACAAAAAAAACTCTACAAAAATTCTTTACCAAAATCCCCTCTTTGACACAAAGTTTTACCCAAAATAACTCACAATCAAGTGTCTCTCCCTTCATTTGGAGTGGGGTAAATTTGTGAGAATTTCTCAAAGGGATAGACATTATAAAGCCCTCCTTCAGGAAACCCTCACAAAACAAAACAACAAAAAATCTCAACATAAGACGATTCATAAAAACTCATGTAAAAGCTTCTCAATGTAAAATAACTCGTAAAAGCCCTCTAATATGAAAAATACAAGAAGTGAAATTCCTTAGCTCGAAACTAATCATAGCATCTTTCGAATTTTAAAACAAATCATAATTGTTTCATTAGATGCATTAAAACTCTTTCCACTAGATCATCCATAAATATAACAACACAAATATGCATAAGGACTCTAATAAACTACCATAATAATGCTATCAGGTCAAGTGTAAGTGGAATGGTACAAATGTAAGTATGCACAACATTTTCTAACAAAATATTTAGCCATGTGTGCGATAATCTTTCATTCATGAAACAGATACAATCGATTCCATTTTTTTTTAAATATAAAACTTAATAAAGAAATCACTAATACTATCACAACTTGGAAAATTCAATGAAAATGGTTTTAATATTTCTACTACAATTCTCCAAAAGAGACTAAAAGGAACATGTCGCTCATTCACTTCTTTGGCCCGCATTAAACAAATCTCATGACAATAAATCAACACAATTATGTAACCCTCACAATGAACTTGTATGACTAGCATGGAAAGGGACATTCATAGTAAGAGCCACTTCCGACAACTTATTTAACTTATCACATATGACTTTATCACCATAAATACCTCCAAGACAATTTTGATACAAAGCAAGTCTTCATGAAGGTTCTCCAATCAAGTTATCATAGCAATGCTGATAAATAAAACATAAACTAAACAGAAGAGATGCAAAGGCTTCAAATTGTATACTATATGAAAACATTTTTCATATAATAGATTCTCACCTTTCTTTTAAACATTCAATACACCACACAATTTTAACCACCCATAAGTTTAAGAAATCGATTGCATTGTAATAGAATTAACCTCATTCGTAATCCATCTCAATACTTGTCGATCAAGGTGCCAATGAAGGGAAAAGACTATCGACCATTCAATATCAATGCTAATACTCATTTCGAAACAACTTAGAGAACAAAACGACGAGAAATCTGCGCATAACTTACTCTTAAAGTAATTTGGAAGCTCAAAACGATAAAAAAAACTGCATGTGTCATGCTCCTATAATGATCCGGAAGCTAACAAACGGTGAAAAAACTGCATATGTTTGTTTCCAAAAATCAGTTTGTAATATAAAATCCGTAAAAAAACTGCAACTATCACATTTTCAAATAATTTTAGAGCATAAAACTAGTGAGCAAAAACTGCATTTAACCTACTCCCAAGCAACTTAGAACCTAAAAACTTAAAATTCTGCACTCTTTTTTTTTTAAAAAGGTAGTTTGGAAGCTACACAGAGCAAATTCTGCACTTTTAGACCACAAATCTACATATCGAATTTAGTTTAATTCGTAAATGAACCATAAAGCACATGAACTTCCTCCAACATCCCTTCATGATACTTTACGAAGGTTATAAGAAAGCTACGTGTGGAAGAAGGAAGAAAGAACACATACAATTGCTTTCCAACACTTCTCCAAAATTTTATAAGGGACCAAAGAATTCTTACCGCATAGAGTATCCACCTTATTCATACTCAATCAAAATCTTATGAGATAAGCAGATAAAACTAATCACAGCTCATACACAAGCCCAAGGAGTTAACTTTGATATTCATAGCCAAAAGACCTCATGTCACCTTATAAACGTCAAATCTAATTATGGGTTAGGCACAAACGAAAAGAAACTCATGAAGTAACATGTCTCCCATTCATCGAATCTCAACGCCATTTTTAGATTTTTTTACCTTCAAACATTGCATTGAGGAAGTTTGATATGAAAAAGAGCAATACATAAGCAAAACAACTATGGATTTCATTTGAGGCATTTCACCCAACACTCCACGTACATGTTCTAGTGAAAGAGTAACGTAGCTCTTCAAGCTTCCTTGTCAAACTCAAAGCTTCATGTATCATTCACTAGGCTATGATACCTTCTCTTAAAGACAATAACTAATTTAACGTATATGAGCAAATGAAGGCATAAAATCGAAGGTTTGACAACCATGACACATATTCTCAAAAGACAACTTTAAGACTATTGTGACATAAGCTTTGATAAAAGTAAAAAAAAAAAAGAGAAAAACCGTTAATTCTAATTAGACTTATTGAAGCATGCTTGTAGATCTAAACTTCTCCAAACATAGATATGTAAGATTCAAGTAGTAAGCCTTAAACATGAATGTTAACGAGATACACATGCTTGTGAACAAAGACATGGCAACACCTACGATAATCCATAGATTTACATCACAGTGAAATAAGAACAAGATCTTCTTAGCTTGCCACCTCTTTCTAACATCAAAAGAGCTCAAAGTACCATATTGAGCATTAGCACAAACACCTTGTGTGCACGCCATGGTAGAAAAATTAAAGTAACCTCTTATGCATTTTTATGGTTCACACCTAAATCTCTAAGCCAAGTGTCATGAGCCAAAAATAGATTTCCAACGCCGCCTATTTGCTCAAACCAACATATGGAAGAAACATAAGAAAGTCAACACATGATACTAAAATCAACTACACAAGTTGGCATGAAATCAATCACAAAGAATGAAAGCATTTACTTAGGAATCAATAATACTAAATGTGTAATGACATATACACCACAAAGCCTCACAAGATTATTCAAGCTCTATGCAATGGCCATCTCAACAATACACATATATGAAGCAAAAATGAAATTCAAACAAGATTGGTTCTCAGATTTTTTTTAGAGGAGGAGGAGTAAAGGATGAGAGAAAGGTAGAGGGAGATCAAGGAAAGTGGAAGGACAAGAAGAAGTGGAAGAACCAAGAGAAGGAGCAAAAGAGAGAGATACCCACCTTGCATGGAGGGATTCGATCGGTCCAGGTGTCGAACGGCTGGAGGTGAGGCGACTTTGGGACGGCTGGAGGCGTCGGGTTCTTATTGGAGCTTGCGAATGGAGGCGTTGGAGAGGGCTCCGGTCTCCTGCAGTGAGGCCGGCTAGGGCTCTATGAGCAAGAGAGACGAGATGGGGAGAGGGGCAGCTGTCGGCTCCTTGGCATTTTTGCGAACCAGAGAGCACAAGAGGGAGAGGGAGTCGGGCGTGAGGTCGGGAGCGAATGCCTGGGAGAATCGCGGACATAGGAGATAATCCCGTTGTTTCTTCCTCTCGATCCCGGTTCCAACACCAAATCGTGCTCTGTCTCTCTATCCTCCATCGGTCGAAGACTGTATCCTTCCTAAAGCGAGCGTATCACGCGCCTGAGCCTTGCAGCAACGACAGAGCTCGTACATGAGGAGATCAGAGCCATTGAAGCAATTGCTCGATCTAGTAAATTAATTCAAATTATACAGAAAGTTGGAGGGATCTTGCCAAAATCAAATTGAGCTGAATCAAGCCAAATTTAGCCAAGATCGAGTTAGACTCGAGTCTGAATTTGACTCAATTAGAATTCATCCGGGCTCGAGCCGACGCAACGAAATTAACAGTACAAAAATGGGTTCAAAATAAATCAATTTAAGTCAAATTAAGTATGGCGCAACGAAATCAAACTAATCGAGTCTAATTGAACACATTCGAGTCTGATCCGGCTTGAGTCGGGTTCGATTAAATCGATCGAAAGTGCTCGAGCCAAAATTGAGGTCAACAAACAGACCCCCAACATATGCGGAGAACACTGAGTGAACCGTATATGTTGGCGTTGACCTTTATAACTCTAGGAAGATACAACCTTAAGGTCAACCAAGGAAACTTACTAAGAAAATGCAATCAGCTAATTAGAACCAAATCAATAAAGAAAGGTAGCGAGTCAACTATCTGCCCAACCAAAGCGGGAGAATAGGAGAAGAAAAGTCTCGGGCTCACACGAGCAAAGTCGGAATGAAATCTCAAAGAACCGAGTAGAATTCAACGATCACCTACGACAAATATCTAAGATGATACGAAGAGAAGGGAAGTCAACAATCATTTGGAAATAAAATCAAATGGCAAAGAAACAATCAATGAAAAACAATGAGGAATAATAATTAAAGGTAGGATAATCAAGCTCGCAAGAATAGGAATCAAGTTAGCATCAAAAAGAGCTAAGGCAAGCACGAAAAAGTCCACAAGGAACACTCTAATATCGTCGGGCGCATATGCCGCGGCGATAAGAAGAGGAAATGTACACATTACTATCGTCAGGCGCATATGCCGTGGCGATAAGAAGAGGAAAAGAACACTCTAATACCGTCGGGCGCATATGCCGCGGCGATAAGAAGAGGAGAAGGGTGGTGAGGAAATGCCTCCCAGGGACTCTGTCGGGCTCTCTCAACCAGAAGAAGGGAACTCTACACTCTAATACCGTTGGACGCATATGCCGCGGTGATAAGAAGAGGAAAGAACACCACTCTAATATCGTCGGGCGCATATGCCGCGATGATAAAAAGAGGAAAAGAACAACACTCTGATATCGTCGGGCGCATATACCGCGGCGATCAGAAGAGGAAAGGTACACCACTCTAATATCGTCGTGCGCATATGCCACGGTGATAAGAAGATGAAAAGAACACTTTAATATCGTCGGGCGCATATGTCGCGACGATCAGAAGAGGAGAAGGGTGGTGAGGAATGCCTCCGAGGGACTCTGTCGGGCTCTCTCAACCAGAAAAAGAGAACTCTACACTATAATACCATCGGGCGCATATGCTGCGGCGATAAGAAGAGAAAAGAACACCACTCTAATATCGTCGGGCGCATATGCCGCGGTGATAAAAAGAGGAAAAGAACAACACTCTAATATCGTCGGGCGCATATGCCGCGGCGATCAGAAGAGGAAAGATACACCACTCTAATATCGTCAGGCGTATATGCCGCGGCGATAAGAAGAGGAAAAGAACACTCTAATACCGTCGGGCGCATATGCCGCGGCAATTAGAAGAGGAGAAGGGTGGTGAGGAATGCCTCCCAGGGACTCTGTCAGGCTCTCTCAACCAGAAAAAGGGAACTGTACACTCTAATACCGTCGGGCGCATATGCCGCAGCGATCAGAAGAGGAAAGAACAACTCTCTAATATCGTCGGGCGCATATGCCGTGACGATTAAAAGAGAAAAAGTACACTCTAATACCACCGGGCGCATATGCCGTGGCGATAAAAAGAGGAAAGGAACACCACTCTAATATCGTCGGGCGCATATGCCGCGGCGATAAGAAGAGGAAAAGAACACTACTCTAATATCGTCGGGCGCATATGCCGCAACGATAAGAAGAGGAAAAGAACACTCTAATATCGTCGGGCGTATATGCCGCAGCGATCAGAAGAGGAGAAGGGTGGTGAGGAATGCCTCCCAGGGACTCTGTCGGGCTCTCTCAACCAGCAAAAGAGAATAAGGAACACTCAACTATCACCCGGCGCATATGCCAAGGTGATAAGAAGAGGAAAGAGCTCAACAATCCACCCAACGCTCATGTGTGTGGTGCTGTGAGAAAGACAAATAAGTAGGTAATTCGTCATCTAAGAAATCCCAAACTTATATTTTAGTTACCACATGATAGAGGACAAATCGTCGTGGACATGAGTAATTCCAATATAAGTAGAATTTCTTAGGTAAACTAAAATCATGTGCAACATGAAGAGAACGATCGATATATATCTCTCTAAACAGAGGAACATAAAAGCGACCGAGTAGAAAGAGTAATGTCATATCAAAAGATCAAGTGAAGTGGCGAAGGGACACATTTGTCACTAAAAAAAATATTCATCATATCAAACATCAATGATTGCAAAATGAATCACAGTGGTAACACCCATGCTAACTGTTGGGACCCTGTGAGAGGTACAAGCAACATTTTATACATTCAAAGATGCTACCCTTGTAACTAAGAGTAAACTCTTCGTGGGAAATTATGTTGCTAAAGGAGGTGGGGGATTGACTTTCTACTAGAAGATCAAAATCCACTAAGAAGTTATGTTAACATCTAGAGTAAGATGTACTACATCATAGGGGAGGAAAACATCTTCATTATAAGTGACCATAATAGAAGGGATGGACACAATCATCTCCTAAGCAAACATCAAAATGTTTTAAGGAGAGAAAAGAAGAGAATTTGGAGGGACTTTGGGCTCTTGGAGTGTAGAACCGGGTTCCACCTGTGACAAGGGCAACCGATTCTACTCAACTAAGAGCTTTCCTCTCTTTTTTTTTTGAATGAAGAGGGAAAAATTGTTGGTTTTGATAACTCAGGCCATACTCGCCACATGAATAAAACTGGGGAGAGAGAAAGATTGTATACAGGATCTGCAAAGGAACTAAACATTGGCTTTGATAACCCAGGCCACATTCAACTCACATGAATGAACTAGGGAGCACAGTCGCTACAACAAAATTTGTAGAGAAATTCACATAGTGACAATAGATCAACATCATATTATTTGACTAGTATAGATCGAGGATGGACCCAGTATCACATTCCATAGATATTCGAATTAGTAGTTTTGGTATCCCAGACCACACTTGAAGGTGACAAGTGAAACTGGAGGAAGTCAACCCTCGAAGGGGACTGAAAAGGAGGTCTTGTGCAACAACATCAAAGTGATTAGTGAATGTGAACGTAAGCACAAACATCCCTACGACGTATTTACACATAACCCTTAAGGATGATCTCATACTTTGCATGACGAACATCACGTGGTAGAGGACAAATCGTCGTGATCACGGACTGCCGAAAAGTACAAGAAATCTTTTAGAGTTATGTCTATACAGAGGGATATTTACAAGTGGCGGGGGATGCCCCTTGCGATGTGCAAACTCAAGCGTAGTACTTTTTCAAGTATTGCCCATTGATGACAAGCATTGGATGAACATCATTAACATAAACTAGCAAATAAGTTCCACCTTCGTATACTTGCTCTACAACGAATGGGCCTTCCCAAATAGGCTCAAACTTACCACCTCGACGACGACGCGAGATGATAGGCCTACGCAAGACAAGGACTAATTCACCGACCTGAAAAGCACGGGGTCAGACAAGGCGATCATGTGCCTGGGCCATACGGGCCTGATACAACTTAAAGTTCTGATGAGCTTGTAAATGAAGCTCTTCTAAACCATCAAGCTCTTCCAACCGTAGTCGGGCATTATCTTCGTGGGACAGATTATGGCTAACTGCTACACGCAACGAAGGGAGCTTGACCTCTAGTGGGAGGACAGCTTCAACCCCAACAGCTAAAGTATATAGTGTACACTGAGTAGGAGTATGGTATGTAGTCCTATAGGCCTATAATGCTTCAGGCAATTTATCGTGCCATTCTCTTTTATTTGCCACAAGAATCTTTCTTATCAATTGGACTAAGGTCTTATTGAATGCTTCAGCCAAACCATTAGCCCTAGAGTAGTAAATCGAGGAATACCGCCAATTTATGTTATGGCGGCGGGCAAACCTAGTAATCTTGGTGCTTCTAAAAGACGGGCTATTATCCGAAATTATACGGCGCGGAACTCCAAAACGGTAGATGACATGATCGCGAAAGAATTGCATCACATCTTCTGATTTAACTTCCTTAAGCGGGATAGCTTCTGCCCACTTAGAAAAATAATCAGTAGCAGTCAGAATAAACCTATGACCCTTAGAGGAAGGAGGGTCAATAGGACCAACTACATCCGTGCCCCAACTCTCAAAAGGTCAAGAAGACACAGTGGGATGCAGCGGATTAGGAGGTTGGTGGATAACAGTATTGTGAATCTGGCATTGGTGGCACTTCCTAGCGTGCTCCATGCAATCACGGATCATAGTAGGCCAATAATAACCAAGGCGTTTAATCCTGACCTTCATCTTAGGTCCGGACTGATGAGCACCACAAAGTCCCTCATGTACCTCACCCATGACCTTACGAGCCTCCTCGTTGTTGAGGCACCGCAACCACATTTGATCGAAAGAGCGTCGGTACAGGGTTTCATTCACATAGGAGAAGGACAAAGCTCTCTTTCTAATCTGAGTGGTAAGAGAACGGACATCCGGAAGTCTACCACACTTCAAATACTCAATAAAGGGGACTCTCCAATCTGACTCTTCCTCAACAGCGCACACTGCGAGGGTCTGATCGGGAGAAGACAAGTCCGCGGGACATAAGGCTTGACGGTACTGGACAACAATCGACATAGGGTTTCCAGTCGGGTCAGCCAACTCCTTAGCAAGTTTAGCTAGTGCATCCACTCTACCATTCTCAGATCGAGGGACTCTAATTAAAGTCACTTCAGGGATCAGACACAAGAGCTCCATTGCCTTATCGTGATAGGGCAAGAGCTCAGGTTTGAGGACTTTAAAAATTCCAACTACTTGATTAATAATTAGTTGGGAATCTCCAAAGATTTTTACCCGCACAATGTTCATCTGAATGACCAACTCAAGTCCTACAATTAGGGCTTCGTACTCAGCTTCATTATTAGTACGAGGCTCAGAAAGACAGTAAGAGTAACGAAGGGTGTGGCCTTCAGGTGACACAAAAATAAGCCCCAAACCTACCCTAACCACAGGAGTTTCATAAGGCCGTAGTGATTTGATGGAAGAGGCTCCATCAAAGTAAAACTCCCAAGCAGGGGACTCCTGCTCTTCCACACTCATGAATAATTCATCGGACAAATCGTCATTAAGTGGGGAATTTGCAGGGATCGGGTGAGAAGCAAGAAAATCAGCTAGAGCCTGTCCTTTGATGGCCCACTGAGGGACAAATGTAATATCAAACTGCAGTAAAATCATGGACCAACGTGCTAGACGACCTGACAAACGGGTCATTAGATACTGCAGAGGGTTGACTCGAGAAATCAAACTGATCTTGTGTGAGAGCATATAGTGTCTAAGCTTCTGCACAGCAAAGATCAGAGCCAAATACTGCTTTTCCATTGCCGGGTATTTTAGCTCTGTAGGAATCAAACATCTGCTAAGGTAGTACAAGGCATTCTCTTTGCCTTCTTCATTTTCTTGAGCTAAAAGTGCATCAAGTGACTTATCCAAGGCAGTAGTATAAAGAATCAACGGTCTACTAGGGATGGGTGCTGCTAACACTGGGGGATTTGTCAGGTAGCGCTTTATGCTCTCAAAGGCCTCCTGACAGTTCTTATCCCAATGAAAGCGGGCATCCTTCTTCGCTAAAGCAGCAAAGGGATGACATCTACCGGCGAGATTGGAGATAAATCTCCGCAAGAAAGCAAGCTTACCCTGGAACGACCTCAGCTGGGTAAGACTCTTAGAGGGTTTCAAGTCTACTATGGCCTTGATCATGGAGGGATCAATCTCAATACCATGATAGCGAACGATAAAACTAAGAAACTTCCCCGCAGTGATATCAAATGCGCACTTTAAGGGATTCATCTTCAAATCATGCTTTCTTAAGCGCTCAAAAACGATTCGTAGATCTCGGAGGTGATCACTACGGATCTTGATTTTGACCACTAAATCATCCACATAACATTCAACTTGCTCATGAATCAACTCATCAAAAATGATAGTCATGGCACGTCGATAGGTGGCCCCGGCATTCTTGAGGCCGAAGGGCATCACCTTATAGAAAAATACACCGATAGGGGTGCGAAAGGCAGTAAATTTCTCATCTTCGGGGGCCATCGTAATCTGATTGTAACCAGATGAATCATCCATGAATGAGAAAATGCTGTGGGACGAAGAAATATCAACCATCAGTTTAGGGATAGGAAAAAGAAAATCATCTTTAGGACATGCCTTCTTCAAATCACGGAAGTCTATGCAAACACGAATCTGACCATTCTTCTTCCAGACTGGAACAACATTGGCAAGCCAAGTGGGATACTTCTCTTCACGAACAAAACCAGCTTCTATAAGTTTCTTAGTCTCGGCGATCACCTGTTGTTCAATCTCTAACCTCATCCGACGAGGTGACTGCTTAACAGGGACTGCATCAGGACTAATGGATAACTTATGGACCGCTACTTCTAGATCTAAACCGAGCATCTCCGTATAGTTCCAGGCAAAACAATCTTTAAACTAAAAAATGAGTGCAACATACTCTTGAGTCTCTGATTCGGATAACAGAGCACTATGAAAAATGGGTCGATGATCCGATTCAGTGCCCAAATTGATTTGACACAATTCGTCCATGGCAGAACTGGCGCCATCTTCGAATTCACGTGGAGCTTCAAGGACCCTGTCTTCATTCTCCTCCGGGTATTCATCATCAGAGATGGAAACAACCGGATAGGAATGAGAGACAACCCGAATGTTGGCGGAAGGGGACTGATCTTCTTGAGAATAGCCTATACCCTGTCCAGTTCGAGGAAAATCAGTTCGTCAAATACGGGCTTGCTGTTGGGCCTGTCTACCTGACCAAGTCGAAGGGACAAGACCTCGCTCAACAAAGTTATCCACAGTAGGGGAAAAGTACCGGGGAACTGGCATGATCTCATCATCGACAGTGGATTCCACAGGACCCTGTATGTCAGTATTCTGTGGGACACCTACACTATGGAACAACGATGCATGCCAAGCAGATTGTGATGGCACATAGAGAGTGTGCAGCTCTTGTACAGAGCGCCTATCTAAGGTTTGTGCACCACGAACACTAGCGGAAGGTGCAGGGGAAGGTTGAGGAGGAGATTCCTCAATTCTCATCCCGTACATCTGGCGAGAAAGGGATTGTTGGCTAGTAGTCTGACGTCCGACATCTCTATCGTCGTCTGAATCACTATCAACAACTAAACCACCCTGAGGTATCAAACTCCTATGGAATATGGGATAGGAATTGTGATCAACACTAAAGGCAGGCGAAGGAACTGAGTGACGATGAACATCAATCATCTCATCGTTAGAGTCAGACTCAACAATCAAAGGGGAAGTGTACAAGTGCGAGGGAGGAGGGATTCGAGTATCAAAGTTCCTCGGAGGGCGAACCGACTCTCTACCTCGACCTCTGCCACACAATCCCCTACCTCTACTAGGGGGAACATCGCGCCTGACTACAAACCGTAAAGATTCATCTAGGTCTGTAGTGGAAACATCTATCCCAATTCTAACCTGTGATGGACCCTATGCTAGTGGTTGTATAGGACCATGTGCAAGTGACTGCATAGGACCCTGTACAACACTAGTGGGTATCACTAGTGACTGGGCAGGGGGAGGTCTACGAGCTTTTCGAGGCATGTAATGCTCGGCATCATCATAAATAGAGACCTCGTGCACGGCAAAAGGTTGAGTATCTCCAAGGATGAAAAACTCTACATCATTCCTCATATACTTCATGCACTGGTGCAGTGTACAGAGCACCATTCCATACTCATGTATCCAAGTTCTTCCTAAGAGAGCCTTGTATGAGGTATCTGCCTCAATAACATGAAACTTTGCCTCAGTCAAAAGATCTTCAAAATACAAAGGCAAAGTGATGGAACCTAGAGCTCTCTGACCTTGATCATTAAAACCCTTCAGCATAATCTTATCTGAAGTTAGTTTCAAATGTCCAAGAGAGAGGCTCTACAGGGTGGCATGATTAAGGATATTAACTGAAGCTACTTGGTCGATGAGGACCCTGTTCAACTCATAACCATTTACTTCAGTGGTGACATACAAGGGACAGTTGTGATCAGGAGTTCCTAAAAGGTGATCCTGGTCTGAAAAGGTAATGCATGGCATCTCTCTCAAATAGCATGCATCCTTAACTGACTCAGTGGCAAAGAATGCTTGATAAGACTCTGGTTCAAGCAAAGCTTTTACCAAAGTCTCTCTCAAGTCGGAAGACATCATAAGTGCATCATAAACACTAAGGATAGAAGGGATCTTTCTCAAATGAGTCAACACATTGTAATCAACATCAAACTGAGGTCCTTTTCCCTTCTCCTTAACCTGTGCTTGGGGAGGAGGAATGGGATCATCCTGTTGGGTAATGATGTTTCTATCTTTTTCTTTATTACTTTTGACAATCTTAGGTGGAAGGACCTTACCTGAACGCAATTGTATCTCTCGTATTGAGTCAGACTCAATAGATGACTCATTTGGTTCAGGTGACATGGCTTGTGTTGGTTCATTAAAAAGTGGTTGGGAAGTATTCTCAGATTTATCTTCAGAATTCATGTAACAACCTTCTTCAGGAATAACAAATACAGGTTCTTCCTCACGTTCAAACTCTTCTCCAAAAGAAGGATCATCACCATTTTCAAAAATAAATAGAACAGAAGAAGAATGAGTGCTAGAAAAAGTAAAACTAGAAGGAGCAAGACACCAAAAGTAATCAGAATCATTTTCTTCCATTATTTTATCATCAGTTGAAGGGAGAACAAAATCTTTCAGCGTAAGTGCTGGAAGAGATTCTGTCTTCCCCTCAGAAGTTACAACAAATTTTTTTCTTTCATACATCTTTCTAATATAAGGAGAAATAGAAGAAGTGTGCTCAGTAGGCACTACAACAGAAGAAGAGAAAGAAACTGACAAAGAAATTGGGCTGGCAATTGTCGACTTGGCCTGTAGGGGCCTCCTCTCAACTGCCTCTGAACTTTGAACTGCCCGTCTGATCATACCCCTTGTCTTGCGAGAGAGTGCAAGCTGTCACTCCTCCCCAGAACTAAGAGGTGCTCTACTGTCACTGCTCTGAATACCACACTGACTGTTACACTAACTGGAGCTAGTAATCATCTGAACTATCTGAGCAACCTTACCTCGAGGATGCACCAAATCACTGTCATGCAAGTGAATCTCACCCCTAGCCATAAGGCTCTCCACTCTGTCCTTGAACACAAAGCAATCTTCAAGGACATGTCCAATATGCCTATGAAATGGACAATACAAAGGATGTTCTGTTTGCCCTTCTTCATTTGCCTTATTGTTAACCGGGAATACTAGAATGTTTTTCTTAACAAGAAATTTAAAGATCTTCTGCACACTTTCCCTTTTGAAGGGATATTCCTTGTTAAGCTTCACCTGTAGAGACTGCTGAATCTCTGGAGCCCTCTGAGGGTGCCTAAACTGCTGTTGTGTCTGTGGCTGAGATTGAAACTGCCCTAGCGGTTGTGTCGGTGGTGGCAACTGAGGTCGGGGCTGAAACTGAGGTCGTGGTGGTGGTGTACGCTGTGGTACTGAACTAACCATGAGTCTCTTGCCCCTATTATGAGCATCAGAAGTACTATGCACCTCCCCCTTCCTAGGAGGTGGTGCCCCGGAAAACTCCAAACGCTGAGGTCTATGTGTGGGTTGACTCTCAACCTTAGGAGGGACTGCACTGGGTATGCTGTCCTGTAGGCTAGTGACTTTGGTTAACAACTTCTGAAAGGTTCGAATGCTAAAACCCTTCAGGTACGGAGCGATAGGACCATCTATGTTCTTCAACAGAATCTCAACTACATGTTGCTCTTGCAGTTAAGGTTCACACTGAAGACTAAGGTTTCCCCACCTAACTATATAGTTAGGTAGAGACTCGTGGGGGCGCTGCCTGGTCACTACCAACTCACCAACAGTCACTTTATGCTCTGTACTAATGAACCTCTGCACAAACAACTGCTCCATCTCAGCAAAAGTACGAACTGAATCATTAGAAAGATCGACATATCACTCAAATGCCACTCCCTCTAAGCTACTAACAAACAATCTAAGCATCAATGCATCATTTTCTCCAATGTTACAACATATGGCCCGATACTGAGCCACATGTTATCTTGGGTTCCCAAACCCATCAAAAACTCGAAAATGGGGAGGAACAAAACTAGCGGGGTAAGGCTCCCGCTCTTACTCTATCTGGTAGGGGCGACCTCTACTAACAGAATCTCTAGACTTTCTAGAAGCAATAGCCTGGTCAACTCTCTGTGCAATCATGTCCTGAATCTGAACTGGTGACAACTGTACTGACTGACTCTAGACTGGCACACTCACATGTACTGCTGGGGGAGACATCAGAACTGCCCTCTGAACTCTATCAACTCTAACTGGCTCTGGGGACTATGGTGCTGCTGGCTCGTCTCTGGATGTAGTAGTAGTACCTACATCCATGACATGGGGTGTAGCCCCCAACGCCGTCAACTGGGCAGTTATCGCCGCCATGGCTCGGCCATCTCCGCCATCTGAGTCTGCAACTGCAAAACTGTGACATCCGTGTCTACTGAACGGGGAGGTCCACCCTGTGCTGAGGTGGAAGGTACATCAGCTTCCCCTTGTTCATCCAAATCATTGTACTGCTCATGCTGCTCATCTGACGTGCCTCGTCTCGTCAACGCAGTGCACATGAATGTCTTCATCTGACTCTCCTTCGAGTAAGTCCTCATCAGAGGTCTGATGAAGAGCATCGATGTACGGACCCAAAGGAGAAGAAATCCTAAGGGGACTAGGAACAACAACTGGCTCTACTCGAGCCCGTGTACTATCCTCAACATCAACTGCATCACGACTCATCTGAACTGGCACCGATCCTGAAGGGGCTGTATCAACTCGTTGAATCGTACCAACTGTCTTCTCCGTCTCGACAGGCTCATCCACCTGCCGACGTCTCCAAACCCATCTACTGCGACGGGACCCGGTAGGAACATCTGACTGAGTGGAGGGGGCTACGACAACTGAACCAAGCTGGGATCAGATAGGCTCTAACTGTGGGTAACGTCCATGACGGCGAGGGTGTCGTCCAACAGCAGGGGCGCATGCCTGAGGTCTAACAGTGGGAATAACTCTAGTCTGCTGTCGTGGTGGCTGTCCTCTCTGCCATCGGTAACTCTGCCTAACTGACTGCCGCTGCAACTGGACGTGCACCTAAGAGATCTGGTGGAGTAACCTCTCCTCGCTAACATGACCCCTACCGCGCGCTGAACGGATAATGCCTCGGATCCTCTGGGTGAGGGTCCTAGCAACAGTATCCCTGGGGACTCGAGCGCGAGAAAGAGTAGTGGGGACAGGAGGTGCTGCCGCAATACGAACAGCATCCTCCTCATCACCACTATGTACTAGCGGTGAGAAGCGTCCTCCCTAGACTGCATCGATCTCAGGGGCGACTACAACATCAGGAAATGGGGTAACTACTCGTCTACGTGGCTCCCGCTGTAAGGGAACCAACCTCTGCTGAACCGGCTCCTGCTGAGCCACAGAATCCGCCATCCGCTGAACTGCTGCATCGGATGCTGCTAAGCGCAATTTCCTGTTCCTATTCCTCCTAGTCCTTCTCCCAAGGCCGGAGGTGGATGAAGAAGCTACATCAGTACCCACAGACCGTACTGGAGGAACAGGAACTACTGACTGAGGGGGTGTCGGGGTCTCCTCGGCAATCTCAGGGTGAGACAATCGGGTGAAAACAGAAACCCGACGAGTAGGAGGTGGAGGAAGCTCGGCCTGAGCAACCCTCTTCCTCGAAGTGGAAGGAGGAGGGGAGACCCGAACACGAGCAGCCTCTACCGGAACGACATGTAAAGGAACTGCTACTGGCTGCCAGTGCTGAGGGGCCAGGGATAAACGAACAACAGGAGCGACATGCGCTGGCTGCCTGACCGCTGGACGAATAGGGTGAACAGGGAGTGGCCTAGGCACTGGCTGCCTAGCCACCGGGCGCACTGGCTGCGCACTAACAACAACAGGACGAGCAGGTGCCCGGGCAGGCTGCCGAGCAACTGGTCGTACAAACGGTCGCATGGTTGCGCGTCCTCTCCTCTGAGGTTTGATATTTTATAAGTATCTTATCCTAATGAATTTTAATTTAGTATTTGATCTCCTAATTAAATCTACCTCTTTTAAATCTTAGGTGAGTTAAAAGTTAATTATTAGATTAGTTGAATTGATTTAAGTTTACATTTTAGATTTAGAATTCAATAATTACAAATATTAATAATAAAATGATTAAGAATTAAATGTTTTAATAGGTATTTAGAAATTAAATTGGAATTGGTTGGTTGACTATTAGTAAATTAAAGAAAAGTCAAAATCTAGGAAAACGTGTCACTAAATTTTTGTTTTAAATGTCTCTATCCTATAGGGAGCATGCACCCTAAATCTATATTTTCTAAAACTCGGTCCTTATTTTTTTTTGTCCTTAGATGTCACTAGTGTTGTAGGACTAAAAGTGTTGTTGTTCTTCTAATTTCTAAGACTTCTATGCGGATGTCACAGGGTTTTAGGGATCTAACAAAAATAAAGCAATCCTAATTATAATTGAAGTTTCTACAAGACCCTAAGGGTGGGATGCGTACAATCAACTAGGCCCCTAAAGGTTTTATAAGTTTTTAGAAAGCTTACAGCACCAGGGGCTATGACCCGGTGGTTCCGCCCGTAGCGCCCTTACCGGAATGAATAGGGGCGACTGATGCTCGGATCCGGTTGTCCTAGCTCCTTTCCCAAATGCTCCAAAGCTCCTTGTCCTTTGCTTTCCAAAATTTACCTCGCAAGACATAGAAGAAAAATAGATTAGAGCAGTTCTATAAACAGTTAATAATATGAAAGAATGAAAATGCAGAAAAGAAAAAGAACGTACCTTTTTGTTACCGATTGAGCTACTTGTGTTTGGGTTCTCATCGTTTTGCAAGTGCGTAATGTCAAAACATAGAAAAGACAACAAGGAAAACTAACGGACAAAGCAAAAGATAATTAACTGTAATGAAAAGAAAGAAAGAACGAAAATTAAATACAAAAGGGATGTAGGCATTGTAGTTATTGGTCACACTTCTTTGAAGTCAAGTGTACCTTAAAGCCACATTTACAATGCCCTTTACTGTTCCCCAATCTAAATAAGGCACTTGATATGTTTGACGCCTCTACCCACAAGACTCTCTAAGCAAAGCCTACGACAACTAAGGGAAACCAACCTCTAAAACTCAATTCCAAATTCTAGACTCTCTTTATTTTATTTTCGTTCAACATTCCATATATTTTTAGAAGTCAACACAAAAGAAAACTAGCTTGAGTAGAGAGTACCTTGTTCCAAAGGACACTACCCACCTTCCAACACAAAGTTCCTTAAGCTTCAAATATCCAAAACTCATTTTTTGGAAAGGACTACTAAGAGAATCTAACACAAATGAGAAAGCCCCACTCACTTCCAAAAGACACTAAAATGACCCTACTAAATAAGTCTATCCACAAAATTATAGATTTCAAAATAGTTCACAAGAACTCCTAAATGGACTACTACACAAAACTTTCCAAAAGCTATCTACCCAAAATCACTTTTTCTTTTCATTTTGTTTTAACACAAAAAAAAAACTCTACAAAAATTCTTTACCAAAATCTCCTCTTTGACACAAAGTTTTACCCAAAATAACCCACAATCAAGTGCCTCTCCCTTCATTTGGAGTGGAGTAAATTTGTGAGAATTTCTCAAAGGGATAGACATTATAAAGCCCTCCTTCAGGAAACCCTCACAAAGCAAAACAACAAAAAATCTCAACATAAGACGATTCATAAAAACTAATGTAAAAGCTTCTCAATGTAAAATAACTCGTAAAAGCCCTCTAATATGAAAAATGCAAGAAGTGCAATTCCTTAGCTCGAAACTAATCATAGCATCTTTCGAATTTTAAAACAAATCATAATTGTTTCATTAGATGCATTAAAACTCTTTCCACTAGATCATCCATAAATATAACAACACAAATATGCATAAGGACTCTAATAAACTACCATAATAATGCTATCAGGTCAAGTGTAAGTGGAATGGTACAAATGTAAGTATGCACAACATTTTCTAACAAAATATTTAGCCATGTGTGCGATAATCTTTCATTCATGAAACGGATACAATTGATTCCATTTTTTTTAAATACAAAACTTAATAAAGAAATCACTAATACTATCACAACTTGGAAAATTCAATGAAAATGATTTTAATATTTCTACTACAATTCTCCAAAAGAGACTAAAAGGAACATGTCGCTCATTCACTTCTTTGGCCCGCATTAAACAAATCTCATGACAATAAATCAACACAATTATGTAACCCTCACAATGAACTTGTATGACTAGCATGGAAAGGGACATTCATAGTAAGAGCCACTTCCGACAACTTATTTAACTTATCACATATGACTTTATCACCATAAATACCTCCAAGACAATTTTGATACAAAGCAAGTCTTCATGAAGGTTCTCCAATCAAGTTATCATAGCAATGCTGATAAATAAAACATAAACTAAACAGAAGAGATGCAAAGGCTTCAAATTGTATACTATATGAAAACATTTTTCATATAATAGATTCTCACCTTTCTTTTAAACATTCAATACACCACACAATTTTAACCACCCATAAGTTTAAGAAATCGATTGCATTGTAATAGAATTAACCTCATTCGTAATCCATCTCAATACTTGTCGATCAAGGTGCCAATGAAGGGAAAAGACTATCGACCATTCAATATCAATGCTAATACTCATTTCGAAACAACTTAGAGAACAAAACGACGAGAAATCTGCGCATAACTTACTCTTAAAGTAATTTGGAAGCTCAAAACGATAAAAAAAACTGCATGTGTCATGCTCCTATAATGATCCGGAAGCTAACAAACGGTGAAAAAACTGCATATGTTTGTTTCCAAAAATCAGTTTGTAATATAAAATCCGTAAAAAAACTGCAACTATCACATTTTCAAATAATTTTAGAGCACAAAACTAGTGAGCAAAAATTGCGTTTAACCTACTCCCAAGCAACTTAGAACCTAAAAACTTAAAATTCTGCACTCTTTTTTTTTTTTTAAAAGGTAGTTTGGAAGCTACACAGAGCAAATTCTGCACTTTTAGACCACAAATCTACATATCGAATTTAGTTTAATTCGTAAATGAACCATAAAGCACATGAACTTCCTCCAACATCCCTTCATGATACTTTACGAAGGTTATAAGAAAGCTACGTGTGGAAGAAGGAAGAAAGAACACATACAATTGCTTTCCAACACTTCTCCAAAATTTTATAAGGGACCAATGAATTCTTACCGCATAGAGTATCCACCTTATTCATACTCAATCAAAATCTTATGAGATAAGCAGATAAAACTAATCACAGCTCATACACAAGCCCAAGGAGTTAACTTTGATATTCATAGCCAAAAGACCTCATGTCACCTTATAAACGTCAAATCTAATTATGGGTTAGGCACAAACGAAAAGAAACTCATGAAGTAACATGTCTCCCATTCATCGAATCTCAACGCCATTTTTAGATTTTTTTTACCTTCAAACATTGCATTGAGGAAGTTTGATATGAAAAAGAGCAATACATAAGCAAAACAACTATGGATTTCATTTGAGGCATTTCACCCAACACTCCACGTACATGTTCTAGTGAAAGAGTAACGTAGCTCTTCAAGCTTCCTTGTCAAACTCAAAGCTTCATGTATCATTCACTAGGCTATGATACCTTCTCTTAAAGACAATAACTAATTTAACGTATATGAGCAAATGAAGGCATAAAATCGAAGGTTTGACAACCATGACACATATTCTCAAAAGACAACTTTAAGACTATTGTGACATAAGCTTTGATAAAAGTAAAAAAAAAAAAGAGAAAAACCGTTAATTCTAATTAGACTTATTGAAGCATGCTTGTAGATCTAAACTTCTCCAAACATAGATATGTAAGATTCAAGTAGTAAGCCTTAAACATGAATGTTAACGAGATACACATGCTTGTGAACAAAGACATGGCAACACCTACGATAATCCATAGATTTACATCACAGTGAAATAAGAACAAGATCTTCTTAGCTTGCCACCTCTTTCTAACATCAAAAGAGCTCAAAGTACCATATTGAGCATTAGCACAAACACCTTGTGTGCACGCCATGGTAGAAAAATTAAAGTAACCTCTTATGCATTTTTATGGTTCACACCTAAATCTCTAAGCCAAGTGTCATGAGCCAAAAATAGATTTCCAACGCCGCCTATTTGCTCAAACCAACATATGGAAGAAACATAAGAAAGTCAACACATGATACTAAAATCAACTACACAAGTTGGCATGAAATCAATCACAAAGAATGAAAGCATTTACTTAGGAATCAATAATACTAAATGTGTAATGACATATACACCACAAAGCCTCACAAGATTATTCAAGCTCTATGTAATGGCCATCTCAACAATACACATATATGAAGCAAAAATGAAATTCAAACAAGATTGATTCTCAGATTTTTTTTAGAGGAGGAGGAGGAGTAAAGGATGAGAGAAAGGTAGAGGGAGATCAAGGAAAGTGGAAGGACAAGAAGAAGTGGAAGAACCAAAAGAAGGAGCAAAAGAGAGAGATACTCACCTTGCAAGGAGGGATTCGATCGGTCCAGGTGTCGGACGGCTGGAGGCGAGGCGACTTTGGGACGGCTGGAGGCATCGGGACGGCTGGAGGCGTCGGGTTCTTGTTGGAGCTTGCGAATGGAGGCGTTGGAGAGGGCTCCGGTCTCCTGCAGTGAGGCCGGCTAGGGCTCTATGAGCAAGAGAGACGAGATGGGGAGAGGGGCTATTGTCGGCTCCTTGGCTTTTTTGCGAACGAGAGAGCACAAGAGGGAGAGGGAGTCGGGCGTGAGGTCGGGAGCGAATGCCTGGGAGAATCGCGGACATAGGAGATAATCCCGTTGTTTCTTCCTCTCGATCCCGATTCCAACACCAAATCGTGCTATGTCTCTCTATCCTCCATCGGTCGAAGACTGTATCCTTCCTAAAGCGAGCGTATCATGCGCCTGAGCCTTGCAGCAACGACAGAGCTCGTACATGAGGAGATCATACATGAGGAGATCAGAGCCGTTGAAGCAATTGCTCGATCTAGTAAATTAATTCAAATTATACAGAAAGTCGGAGGGATCTTGCCAAAATCAAATTGAGCTGAATCAAGCCAAATTTAGCCAAGATCGAGTTAGACTCGAGTCCGAATTTGACTCAATTAGAATTCATCCGGGCTCGAGCCGACGCAACGAAATTAACAGTACGAAAATGGGTTCAAAATAAATTAATTTAAGTCAAATTAAGTATGGTACGACGAAATCAAACTAATCAAGTCTAATTGAACACATTCGAGTCTGATCCGGCTCGAGTCGGGTTCGATTAAATCGATCGAAAGTGCTCAAGCATGCTCGAGCCAAAATCGAGGTCAACATTGTTGTGGTGGTGTTTTATCATCTTGAAAGGTTAGAATGCCTTTACTGTATATTTTAATAATTTTATAGATGATCACTGTTTATTATAAGAAATATTATAATATGAAATTTGGTAAAAACACTCAAACTCTGTTCAGTGCTGCCTTCTTATAAACCAGGCCGTGCTTTGCCAGTCTCCCTCCTTCTCCTCCTGTGGGGGCTCCCTCTCCATGGGATCCCCTCTCCTCGATCACGATTTTCCCCCTCTTTCTCATTCCTCTGTGACCGCTCCTTTCGTCTCTTCTGTTCGCGGTTGGATGAATATCGTCACCCCGGATTGTTTGTCCTCTAAAGACCTTACGTTTGAGCTTCGTGAAGAACCAGATGAGGTTTTGGTCTTTCAACAGAAAAAAACTAATCCCGCTGTTGAAGAGTGGAGTCTATCGCTGGTAGGTTTCTCTGTCTGTAAGAGGCCTTACTACGAGGCTCTCCTTGCTGCCCTTCGTAAATCATGGAAACTTCAAGGTATTATCTAGCTTTTTAATATGAGCGATGGATTTTTTCTTACAAATTTTCATCCTCTGTGGACTCTGATATGGCCTGGAATGGAGGAGTTTGGTTCCTGCTTGGCCGGCCTTCTATTTTGCAAAAATGGTATCCTAGATTCAAGCCCCAAGAGAGAATTTTTCTTCAGTTCCCATTTGGGTCAAGCTTATTGATCTTCCTCTTTGTATTTGGAACTCAGAGGGTATTTCCAGGATAGCCAATAAAATTGGTATCCCACTGGAGGTGGACGCCTTAACTGCCCAAAAAACTAGACTGACTTATGCCTGGGTTTGCATTTAAGTTAACAGTAAGACCAAATATCCGAATTTTATTCCTATATCTATTGAGGATGAAATTATGCAGTTGAAAATCCAATATGAGTGGAGACCTTCTCCTTGTGATACTTGTGGATCCCTATTCCATACTTCTGTAGCTTATCCCACCAATCCTTCCACTAATACTACGGAAGTCCCTAAGAAAGCAACCAATATTAGGGGAAGGAGCTCCTCCCGAGCCCCCAACTCTAATCGTAACACGGAGCGGGCTGCCCTCCCTCCTCCCAGGCCGGCTAATCTGTCGGTTAGTTCTATCCAGCAACCCCCCAAATCCCTCTTATTAGACCAACCATCTTCATCCTCCCCTTTAAAATCTAAACAACCCCCTCCTGAAACAGAACGATCAGTTATTCCTGATACTGATCAATCTTCAGCTTCCAAACTCCCACCCAAGATAACTGATCCAATTCCTAACCTAAATTCTCCTTATGAGGAGACCATCCTCACCACGATCACTCCTTTCAACCCACAATCTCAACCCTCTGTCATTGTCTCTCCTAATAAATTTGATGCTCTTTTGGGATTCCAATCGGATGCTTGTTCAGACAACTGTGATAATGTGGAAGCCAGTCTTCACTGCAAAAATAAAGAAACAGAAATGGGTAACTTTCAGCCCCCCAAAGGAAAAGATGTTCACTTGCATCAGCCCCCTCCCTCCTCTTCAAAAAGCACCCTAGGAAAAAACAAAAAGCCTCAACCAACCACCTCCAAATCTCAATGATTCTCCCATCCATTGCTTCGTGGAACATAAGGGGTTTTAACAACCCTAGCAAAGTTACTGCTTGCAAACAACTTATTAAAGTTCATAAGCTGGATTTGATTTGTATCTTGGAGAACAAGATTCATTTAAAGTCCCTTGAGGATCCCTGGTTCACTACGGCTCACAATGTCTTTGACTACGAAGAGTCCTGTAATAACTTTCAATTTTCTTATTCTGGCAGAATCTGGATTAAGTGGGCTGGGAATAGAATTAAGTTCGCTCCTTCTTTCTATTCTTCCCAAATGATTTGTGGATCTGTCTCCTTTGGACAGTCTATGTCCTTTTTTTCTCTATGCCATCTATGGTTCTAATTCTGCGGATGAGAGATCTATTCTTTGGAAGCAAATTTACTCCAATGCTCCTACCTCGGGTATGCCTTGGATTATTTTGGGAGACTTCAATTATTGTAGATATCAAAATGAGAAAGGTGGGGGCTCCCCTCTTCATCAGAGCCGTATGGGTGACTTTAATTCGTTCATTTTTGAAAATCATCTCATTGACCTTTCTTCTACTGGTCTTTTCTTTACTTGGTTTAACCAACAGACAGAGAACTCTATTCATATTAAGCTGGACAGGGTGCTTGTTAATGAGTATTGGATTGCCAATTACCCTCTTTCTCATTATTTGGTTGATTTCCCTAGGTGTTCTGACCATAGCCCTGTTATACTTAAAGATGGTTGATCTCAATGCACCATTAGGAGCTTTCAGTTTAAGAATTTTTGGACTACCAAAGACGATTATTGGGGCACTGTGCTGGATATCTTTATGGAGCCTACTATTGGAAATCCGATTCTTGATTTCTCTAATATTCTTAGGAAGCTTAAATGTGCTATTAAATCCAAGGACTGGGCTTTATAAATTCCATTCAATCCTCCCTTCAAAACCTTCAAGCTAAGCAACCATCCCTCCTCTCTTTGCTAGATTCCGATCCTACCAATGTTTCTCTTAACAATTCACTGAAAGCTATTAATAGTGATATTGCTGAGCTTAATTTTTCTTGGACTTCTTGGGTTTCTCAGAGGGCTAAAGCCAAATGGCATAAGGAGGGTGAGGATGATCTCAAGTTTTTGTATTCGAAAATCAGGATGAGGAAGAATTTTAACACTGCGGCCATTAATTTTGCCCTTGGTGGTAATACTGAGAATTATGATAATGCTAAGCATAAGGTCATTGTTCACTTTTAGGAGCTTTACAACCCTCATCATCTTCCTTCTCCAGACATCTCCTTTTTTCCGACTAGAAAAACTGTTCCTTCTTTTATGCAGTCCATCCTTATTTCCCCATCACTAGTACCGAAATTAGAGCTGCTATTTTTTCTGGTGCATCCTCCTCCTTTCCCGGCCCGGATGGTTTTAACTTTCATTTCTATAAGACCGGCTGGCACATTATTGGCCCGACCCTTTGCAAAGCTATCCAGTCTTTCTTTGCTAAAGGGTATCTTCCTAAGGGGGTAAAATCTACTGCTATTTTTCTCATCCCGAAGTCTTCTCATGTCTGTTCTCTTTCGGATTTCAGGCCCATATCACTTTGTAATAACCTTTACAAAATTATTTCCAAAACTTTGGCTGTCAGACTCAAAGGCATTATGCCCCACATTATTAATCAGGCCCAGGCTAGTTTTATCTCCAATCGAGTTTCTACGGATAATGCTATTTTAGCCTATGAAATTTTGGGGTTTTTCAAAAAAATGCACTAAAGATCCTTATATGTGTGCTAAGTTGGATATCAAGAAGGCCTTTGACTCTCTTTTGAGAGAGTTTATGTTGCAAAGATTGCCTCAAAAGGGTATTCCTCCTTTATTTGTTCAGTGGGTTAAAGCTTGTATCTCTAATGTGCATTTTTCTATTTGCATGGATGGTGGCTTGGAGGGTTTCATCCCTTCCACTATTGGGCTTAGGCAGGGGTGCCCTCTTATTCCTTACTTGTTCTGCTTTGCCATGGATGCATTATCTTGTCTTTTTGATGATATGGAGGAGGGCTCTCTTTTTCAGCCGGTTAACATCAAAGCTTTCTGTATATCCCACTTGCTTTATGCTGATGATGTCCTTGTCTTTGGCAAGGCTACTTTGGAGAACTGTCATGATTTGAATGATATTCTGCACAAATTTGCCACCTCTTCTGGCCTGAAAGTGAATCCTATCAAGAGTTCTATTATCATGCATGGGAATTCTCCTCACTCCAATGCTATATGTGACTCCCTCCACATCCACAATCTCTGCACTTCCTTCACCTACCTTGGCATTCCAATTTCCACCAAGAGAATTCTCATCTCTCAATTCTCCCCTCTTCTCGATATTATCACTAACAAGCTTTCCGGTTGGAAAGCAAAGTCTCTCTCTTTTGCAGGTAGGCTCCAGTTTTTGCGGTTTACTATTTGGAATACTATTGCTTATGGGATTCGTGGGGCAATTATACCTAAGTTCTATACCAAACATATTGCCAAAATTTCAGCTAAAATTCTATTTTTTGGGGATATTAAGGCTAAAAAAATCCACTTAGTCTCTTGGGCCAACACTTGCAAACCCAAATCTAAAGGTGGTCTCGGGTTACCTTCCCTTAATGTCATTCGTTATGCTTATGACTGTTCTTTGATCCTTAGAATCTACAACTGGTCTTCCCCTCTATCTAAATGGTTTTTGATGCATTACTGCTCCCCCTGGAGACCTCCCACTTCGAATTCTTTGGCTATGTGGAGAGGTATCTAGAGCTAAGGCCAAAATGTTTTTCAAAGTCATTGAAAATTCTCCTATTAGTTTAAAGTGGGATCATTGGTGTAATGGCATTTGTATTCAAGATCTTCCTAACCACCAAACTTTCACTGATTTTTTTCCGGATAACACTTCTATGGCTGAAGTTTATAGTTTTGTTGGTTGGAATTTGCCGCCTTCTTGTCCTGGGAGCTTACATAATTTAATTTGCTCTACTCCTATAGCTTCAGAACAGCATGGTAAATGCTTAATTGGGGCTCTGCTACTTCTTACAATTTTAGTAATTTCATACTTGATTATCACAATGCTGATATAGAAGTATTTTGGAGTAGCTTTGTGTGGCACAAACATTTTGCTCTCAGATTTTTGATATATGCTTGGCTCTGCTTTGTTGGTGGCCTCAAAACCAATGATGCTCTTCGAAAAAGGAATGTTGAAGTGGATCCTCAATGTATTTTCTATCACTATGGTTTTGAAAGTATTTCACATTTATTTTTCGAGTGTGATTATACATTTAGAATCATAACTGCTCTGATTCCTACACTTAATGTTTTCCTCTTAAGGCCAAATATTAGTCAAGTTGTTGAATTCCTCTCGATGGGGGTTGATTATGGATCGGGTAGTTTACCTTTTATTCTACTGAAGCTTTGGGTTGCTGTCTATTCTATATGGAGAGAAAGAAACGATAGAAAATTTGCTAATTACTTCAATAGTAGCTTCACTATTCATGCCTTGATTAAAAAGAAGGTAGCTATGAAACTTTTCAGATGGAAAAAAGGAATGGAATTCAAAAACCTCATGTAGGTTTTTTATCTGTGGGTTTTTTCTCTGTGCTCGGCACTGCTTGCTTGCCTTATTCCTTATTGCTGCAATTTTTCTACCAGTATCTGGCTCTTTTTTTCGAGGATGGTTACGTTTTGGATGGGGGCGATGATGTCCAAATTGCATCCTCTCCCCCTGGACGACAATTCTTGCAACAAATACTCTTTGATGGCAATTTTCGTAATCGGGGGATTGAATGCCTTACTCTGGATGCAATTCTATTTTCCTGAGCCTGTTCTCGATCCCTCCAACTCTTGTCATCCTGTCACTCATTTCGGTTTCTTTTTTGGAGCTTGGCTTTGTCATTGCAGGTTTTGCTGGTGATAGGCTTTCTCTTGGAATTTTGGTTTTTAGCTCTTTTTTCTCTTGACATGTGTAATTTTGTCACCGGGTGTGGTGATCATCTTCTTCTGCTGGGGTTTTTTTCGTCCCAGCATCTGTTTCTTTTTCTTCCACAGTTTCGTTCTTTGCTTTTCTTTTACACATGTAACTAGTTGCTTACTTTAATGGAATTGGGATTTGCCCTACTTTTCCCGCACACACACATATATATATATATATATAAGTGCTCTCCAGAGTCCTGCACCTGGTCGGGTGCCCAAGCTATGCGCGGGTGGGCACCCACCCATGGCAGCTTCAGGGATGCTGTACCCACCCATACCTATGTATTACCTGACCTTACCCAAGCAGCACCAATCCTTGCCATCGTGCAAATAGAGGCATTTTCAGTGACAGGAATTCCATGTTCATGGTTTATTAGGTACACAGGTCGTGGTTCGATCGGTAGAAAAATAGATCGTTCATGTGAGCATGCTTTAGACTACTATGCGGCGGCAGCCTTTGTTGGCGGTGGCCTTGTTCCATCATCATTTTCATCGACGACAGTGTTAAGGCCCTGGTCGTACTTAATCATGTGGCCTTCAGCATCTCCTTGGCTTCGTCGATCTGATCAGCACCGATACCCAACCTACGCAAACGCGTCTTTATGACTAGGTCGAACATCATCACCGCAACATGGATGGGATGGAGCACGAACTTCTCCTCAAAGATGGGCTAGATGATATATATGATGGTGATGATCGGATCCAAATCTTTGTTTTGACTTGGAGTTAATCGCTCAAGTCCATAAGGTCGATATGGACTAGATTGAGATTCTGCTATAGACAATGGTGCTAGAATGGGACCTTGTGCAGCATTGCGCACTTGAACACTTCCATTGCCATGTATCATGATGGAACATGTCGAGGAACATGATGAACTCATTCAAAAGATCTTGTTGGATGGCACCTAGCTTGATGCTGCGTAGGCACCGTAGTAGTGAGTTCCAGCATGTGACATTCTCCTGATTGAGTGTTTTGGTCAGCTTGCTTTGCATGTTCGAGCACTTGAGGTACTCGTCGAGTTTCTTGCACGAACCAATCATCTCGAATAGGTTGTCCATATATGGATCGTACTGGTATCGATAGAACAATTTGCTTTGGACGCCATGCGTCGTGGTGGTCATCTTGTTGACCATGGTCGTCAACATGGTCGCGAGGTTGTTGTGATAACTCAAATATTTGAAAGACATGAAAATTCTGAAGTATAGTGCTTTAGAGTTGATTTGGCGATATATATATATATATATATATATATATATATATATATATATATATATATATATATATATATATATATATATATATATATATATCCTTGCCTCACCCACCAACTCCCTCACTTAGTTGCTTGGCCAAGAAGAAATTAAAAGAGTGGAAGAAGAGAGAGGGTAGATAAATGTCTTTGGATCATATTTGTCAGTCATTTTTTATACATATTTTGTTATATTCATTGTAAGTGACTAAGCTCTTGCTTCTGTTTTCAATTATTTTGATTTCTAAGGATTTTATTTCTCCTAAATCTGTCAAAAATATATGATATTCTAATTTCATAAGATTTCATCATGCAAGTTTGGATATATTATAGATTTGATCATTCTGAATGATTTGATGTGATTTTATTGTATTTTAAATAAAGTACTGAATAATATCTTATACATGATATATGACTCCATCTGATACCCTACTGATCCACGTAATTTATTGATTATGAGTCATAAGGAGTTGGAGATTGATTGAGAGTTATAATGAGTCGATGCAACTGATTCACGTGATTCAAGGGGAGTTATAAGGAGTACATTTATTAGGAGTTATAAGAGTTGACTGATTGAGAGTCATAAGTGCAAGAGCAAGGTACTCTTAAGATATACTCATTGAATATCAGAATATTGATGACGACACTGCTATGAATATTGTACTTATATTATGACCGATGAACTATAGAAAAATAAATTGATATTAATAATTAGTATAGACATTGATGCGTATATTTTTTAATATGATTTATAGCATATTATTCTCTTTTATCTTGTATTGAGATCGTTGAGCTATGTGCTCGTTATTTGATTTTACATGTTTTTAGGAAAGGGTAAGGATCCAATGATTTGTGGCTTCGGACAAGACCAAAATGTAATAATGCTTATTTTTTTCGCCGTTCATTAGAAAGCTCTAGTTAAATAGTTAAAATGAAAGACAAATGTAATTCTTTCAATATAGACCATAGAGTGTGACACTTGTAGTTTAGACAGGGCAACCAGAAGAACTCAGATGGTATGCCATCCAGCCGCAAGCATTCAAGTCGCTGTCAGAGACGACAATGATTTGATCGAAATGCTCATCAAGAAGCTCAAACATGCCCAAGCCTTCCTTGAACTCATTTAGCACCATGATTATTATGTAGTTGGCCTTACACAAGGGCTTCACGTGCATCTCGCATGCTTTTAGGGCAAAGAGCTTATCATTGTAGTGGATCACAATAGACATGTATTAGACCTTTTTGATCGTGTTCGTCCACAGGAGATCGCTCTACAAAAGAATAAAATAAAATACATAACGAAAATTAAAAAATAAACATGTACTTAATTTTTGCCTTATAAATTTGTAAAAATATTTATTGCACATTTTTTTAAAGTTGGTTTAGCTTTCTTTTCTAAATATTTTATAATTTTAAAATAGTTTGTTAAAAAAGAAAATTTAAATTTATATATGTAAAAAAGATTTCTTATGCATATTTTAACCTATTATTTTGCTTGCTTTATTACATCTTTGATATTTTTTTTTTTGGTTAATCTTATATATTAACAGAAGAAAATATTCCTATTCTAAACTCAGTATTCATATATCAGTCCAATTATAGAGTTCAGGCACTTAGTTGGTCACTTGGGCTACTTAGATTTTAAGCTTGATCTAAGATAGTCCAATGTCAATTTGATTTAAATTGTTATAATAATCTATTAGAATAATTTATATCAAACAAATAGTGCTGCTCATTAAAATATTTTTTTAGTACAAAAATTTTAATTTTTATATTAAAAAGTTGTTTTAATAAGCAGTAAAAAGTCATCCCACATAAGGCCATAGTGGAATGTCTCAAAATGACCCATTAGGTTAAGGGGTTGAGGTAGATTGGGTTAGATTTGACTTTTGATCAAGCTTAAGGCGAAGATTAAAATTGACAAGTACATTGTCAATTAAATTTAAATTAAACATGATTGAATCAATGTAATGGGAGGCTAATGGATTGAACTCCTAAATGGATCAAAATAAATTAAATTTGGGCTTTGTTTGATCTTGAGTTGACTAAGATCAAAACTAAAAAAACTAATAGATTGGAAGGGATCATTGAAATATTCAGGGTAAACCCTAATGATAGATGAGCTCAATTAAACTTATGATCAATCTATAGTTGTTCCTAATCAACTTATTTAAAGGTTTGGATCAAGGTTTTAGCTAAATTAGCTAGGAGATCAACCTAAGAATGTATCATGGATTGGGATTAAGCTATCAAAAGGGAATGACTGCAGCTTCATTTGTGATGATTTTTTTACTACTTCTTAAAACAACTTTTGAGCACAAAAATTTTAATTTTTATAATAAAATATCGTTTTAAAAAGCAATAATAAAATCACCCCAAATGAAGCCTACATCTTATAATAGCCTAATCAATCATAGGAAGCATTGGGATTTGATGCTTTAATTTTTTTATTATGTGGCTCCCTTGTTTTAAGGTGTGAACAGTGCTGAAGATATTAATAAATAATTAGAATGAATATATATTGAAAAACATTATTACAAATAGATTAAAATGATTCGAATACATATAAAACAAAGTTAAAAAAATATTCATTAAATTAGCAGATCAAATTAATATTAAAAGATCAGACAATAGAAATTATAAAACTAAGATAAGATGAATAAGATTATAAAAATATACCTTACATCTAAGCCTATGCTCAGAAGAAATGAAATCAAAAGAGATTCATAAAGCACAAAGAGTTGAGATAAGGAATGCTGATGAAGAACAAAACACAATTGAGATAAGGCTGATGCTTAGGAAGAGAAGAATATCTTGATTGTATCAGCCTGATGAGACTCTCAGAATTATTATTGATGAGTGCTAGTAGACTAAGGCTTCGTTTGGGATGACTTTCTTACTGCTTCTTAAAATAATTTTTTTAGTACAAAAAAATAAAATTTGTCTACTAAAAGACTGCTTCAAGAAGTAATAAGAAAGCCGTCTCAAACGAAGCCTAAAAGGCTCAGAAACCATCCAAGTGTTGTTGATCCAGGCAGGTGAACTATTTTTCTCAAAATAGTTCCAGATTCACAAACTTGAAAGGCTCAGTCATCATCAAAAAACAAAAGCTCATCCTTATTTTTCAATATACAGTGCAAATTTGCCATTGGCATCAGAAACTTGTCATAACCATTATCTAAGCTCAAGATTTCAGGTCCACAAGAGGTCATCACCTGCATAACTTAAACTAAATAACAGTAAATTAACAGGTAAAGAAAGTTTCTAAGAAATACTATTGAAAGTGTCTTGATCCTAATACATCCACCTCATCATACAAAGAACTCAGTCGCTACAAAAACACCAAGGGTCTATGAATTCTCATATCCTTCTTGATAATCAATTGCCCTTGCAAACGATTGCTGATATGAAGCTAAGCATTAAATGTGGGGTTGGAGTCATATTTCCTGGGTTTTGAGCTTCATACAAGCAAAGAACTGGCGTTTCATTTTCCTTGAGTTACTTCTCTTCCCATATATTAAGTCTTTCAATGGGATTCTTGATCTCCTTTCCAAAGGTTTGGCTGCTTTGTTTTCTCGTTTATTTTCTTGGAGTTTTAAGAATATACACTGGACCTTCTGCAGTTTCAGCTCCAATCCATCAATTTTTTCCGCACCTCTTTGTACTCCCTCTACAACTTTTCTTCTTCGTTTATTGCTGTCAGAGGACAGGGAGAATGTTTCTGTCATTTTAGTTAGTTTGTGGTTGAAATCAATCAACTTGACGAGGGCTTCTCCAGCCTCTTTCACCTGCATCTTGACTGGATTGAGATCCAAAGTTGATGGCTGGCATTTCATTTCTGAAGTAGCAATTTTTTTTCTCAGCTCTATCAAAAACTTCTCTAGATCCAACAGCCTCTGAGCATCGGCAGAAATAAAAACATTGACCCTATCAATCCATTCTCGAAGAGACTCGTTATAATTTGCAGGGAGCAGCACTATGTTGTCAACACTCAACTCTTTCTCCAAAACAAGTTCAGACGAAGAGTTTTCACTCCTTTCAACTTCCATGTTTACAATCTGGTAATTATCTATATTATTCAATGTGGTAGATTTCCTTACTTTATGAGTATGATCAACTGTTTCAATAACAAAATCTACTTCATGTTGAGAACCACTTAGCATGTGATCAAGTTCTATATCCTTCATTATCTGCTCGTGCTTCACTCTAGAGAATATATCATCTTTCACCAGTTTAACATCTTTATCAATGCCTTCACTTTTTATCAAATCCAAGATGATATCTTTCTTTTTTTGTGTTCCCACCAGTCCTGTGCTTCTATTTAACTTCCATGTTTTGACTTTTCTTGTTTCATCATCCACTTTGGTAGCAGAAACTTCTCCTGAATCTAGAAGTCCTTCAGTATTGACTACTGCTTTCTGAAGTACCTTAACCTTTGCACGCAATTTTTTTAGCGCCAAGATTCCAGCTGATGCTCTTGAATTTCTTGGGCTGTGATGCTTGCCTCGTACTTCACTGAAATTTTTAGGCTGCAGAGAAGCAAGTAAGTTGCCCTGATAAAAGATAAATGTTGTTAATTCAAGATATCTATGTCAGAAAAAAATGTTGTGCCAAATCCCTCTATATATTGCGCAATTGAAGCTTTAGACCCTAAATAAGTTCTACATTAGTCCATTGCTTAAACACTAGACTGCCTGAAGCGAGACTACACATTCCAAATACCTTCAGCATTTGTTTATTTTTTTGTCACGAAACAAATGATATTTTGATTTCAGGAGAAAATTTTTTGGTAGAGAGCTTAAACATTTTTTTTGGATGAGAATTATTAGTATAAAGTACAGGAAATAAGGGGTTTAATTTTTTTGGTGTTTATTCGGTAGGGGCTGTCTTGTTGCAAGTATTAAGAATTTCAATGCATTCGAAGTGCAGTGTCAAGTAAATTCATCATATTTGACTAACTTTATGATGTTTGGTTTATTATAGAAAAAATAAAAAATAATAATAATTTTTGTGAATTGTTATAAAATAAACTCCACGTGAGCATCCTCATCTCTGCAACGCTTAACTTAATCTTATGAATGAGCATATATGTGAAAAAGTTGGAGTAGCCTTAGATGTTTTGGTCACGTAAAATGGCTGCTTTCTGTTAGACCGGTCCAAGGAGGACCGGTCCAGCCGGCCCAGCCCCTTGGGCCGGCTTTGATCGTGTACACCAGGAGGGCCGGCGGACACAAGAAGAAGGGAGAGGGGCGGGGTCCACTTGAAGTTTGAATTGTTTCTTGGAGCCAAAAGGAGGGGAAGCAAGGGTAATTAGGTCCTTTTGTTTTAGATTTGAATTTTATGCATTAAGTAGGGGAGAAAAGGGGGGATTAGGGTTATGAGATATTTTGTGAAAGTTTTCTTGTTCTTCTTTGGTGGCTAGGGCTCTAGATTGAATTCTAGAGATTGGGACAGTGCGATCCTCCTCTCGAATAGAGGATCCTTGTATCTTTGCTATTTTCCTTTCATCTTCTAGTAAAATACAAGTTCTTACTTCGTGTTTCTATCGTTTTTCTCGTGTTTTCCCACTGTTTTGGCTGATTTCCTGCTGTGGACAGCAGTTTGCTGTGAGATCTTTGGCTAAAGTGATTATGAAATACTTGGAATCAAGTATTTCCTATCAAATTGGTATCAGAGCATCGATTCGGGACCACCGGCGGCTGAAATTCTGAAATTTCAGCAAGATCTTTGGCTCCGGAAGAAGATTTTTGTGGATCCGATAGAAGAAAAATGATCGGAAAAAAGGTGGAAGTATTAGAAGGCGAGTTCGGTCAACTGAAGACAGATCTGGAGGGAAAGTTCCTGGAAATCTCCACCAACAATGATAGGTTGGAAGGGAGGTTCGCAGCTATGGAAGAAATGATAAAGAAACTATTGGAGATGAAGACCAATCCGAATACATCAGAAGTGAGAGAGACTACTGACGGCCATGACGTAGGAGGAAATCCAAACCCAATCCGGGGGAGGAGGAATCCGGAGGTGGAGATTCTTGAAGGGGATGACGACATGCCACCTCTAGAGCCACTCTCTAGAGAGGACATGAGCATGGGGAATGACCGCCGAGGTGCTGATTTTCAACGTCGAGGTGCTGATTTTCAGCGTCGAGGTGCTGATTTTGGAGGCAGGCGGGGGGAATATGAAGGTAGTGCAGATTTTGGAGAAAGGAGAGAAGAATATCAGCGTCGAGGTGCTGAATTTCAGCGTCGAGGTGCTGATTTTGAAAGGGGAAGAGGGGATTATGACGAAGGATTCGATTACCCACGTCGGAGGGAGGATCGGGACACATGGGGAGCACCTCCTCTTCGAGGAACGGGAGGTTACGGAGATTTCCGGGGTAACGGGAGGGATCCGAAGGTGAGGAAGTTGAAGATGCCCATCTTTGAGGGTGAAGATGGCCATGGCTGGATATACAAGGTGGAGCGTTACTTCGCTGTCAACGGGTTGACAGATGACGAAAAACTGACGACAGCAGGTTTATGTCTGGAAAGGAAGGCACTGGCATGGTACCAGTGGAGAGACAGAAGAGAGCCTATCAGGACCTGGCGAGAGTTCAAGGATTGTTTATTAGAGCGTTTCCGAGCCGACGGGGGAGGAGACTTCTATGAACAGTTCTTTGCTCTGACTCAGGAGGGGACCGTGGCCGACTACCGGGATAGATTCGAGTACTTGGCTAGCCGTCTGGATCATATCTCCGAATCGGCCCTGGAAGGGAATTTCATGAAAGGGCTCAAACCGGAGATAAGAACAGCTGTCCGGGTGCTGGAGCCAAGGAACTTAGGCAAGGCTATGGAGCTTGCGCAATTGGTGGAAGATCAGAAGAAATCGGAAAGAGGGGCTCGAGGCAACTACTCAGGGGGATCGTACAAGATGACTACCGCTGTACTACCCTCAAAAAGGGGTAGCCCCAGGGAACCAGAGGGAGGTGCCCAAGGAGAGATCTGGTGGGGGAGGTATTGGGGGACAGTTCAAGAGGCTGTCTGAGAAGGAGGTACAGGAGAAGAGAGCAAAGGGGCTATGTTTCCGATGTGACGAGAAGTATATGCCAGGGCATAAGTGCAGAGACAGAACTCTTCAGGTTCTCCTCGTTTGTGATAACGAGGAAGACGAGGAGGAAGATGGGAGCAAGTCTGAAGTGGAGGAGGAGGAGAAGATGCATCTGGATGTGGCAGAAGTCTCTCTCAACTCTGTAGTGGGATTCACTCCGAGTCACACTATGAAGGTGAAGGGAGAGATAGCTGACCGTGGGGTCGTGGTGTTGATTGATAGTGGGGCAACCCACAATTTCATTTCCACCCAACTTGTGGAGCTATTGGGGATGAAGTTAGTGGATACAGGAGGCTATGGAGTGATGATGGGCACGGGAAAGGTGGAAATGGGAAGAGGAGTTTGTAAAGGAGTGGTTCTAAAAATTCAAGGCATACAAGTGAAGGAAGACTTCCTTCCCCTGGAACTGGGGAGTACGGATGTCATCCTAGGGATGAAGTGGTTACAAACTTTGGGGGAAACCAAAATCAATTGGGGCACACTGCGAATGGAGTTGGAAAAAGGGGGAAAGAAAAAGGTGATCCAAGGGGATGCCGGGTTGACCAAAGCAGGGGTTTCTCTGAAATCCCTAATCAAAACAATTCAGGAAGAAGGGTGAGGGTACTTGGTGGAATTACACAGCTTAGAGGGAGCGAGTGGGGAGGAAGGGGGAGACATACCCCTCTCGGTGCAGCCTTTGATCCAGGATTTCGAGGAGGTTTTTCAACCCCCTCTAGGGTTACCACCACCCAGGGAGCAGGAGCACGCCATCACATTAAGGGAGGGAGTGTCTCCGGTCAGCGTGCGACCTTATCGATACCCTCAGTTTCAAAAGGATGAAATAGAAAGGTTGATCAGAGAAATGCTGGAAGCAGGGATCATCAAGCCCAGCACCAGCCCGTTCTCTAGTCCTGTTCTATTGGTGAAGAAGAAGGATGGCAGCTGGTGGTTTTGTGTAGACTATCGTGCACTCAACAAGGAAACGGTACCTGATAAGTTTCCCATACCAGTGATTGACGAATTGTTGGATGAATTGAGTGGAACGGTGATTTTCATCAAGATCGACCTGAAATCTGGATATCATCAGATCCGAATGAAGAAAGAAGATGTGCCTAAGACCGCTTTCAGAACTCATGAGGGTCACTATGAGTTCCTGGTGATGCCATTTGGCCTCACCAATGCCCCAGCCACTTTCCAGACACTCATGAATACGATCTTCAAACCATATCTGAGGCGATTTGTTTTGGTATTCTTCGATGACATCTTAGTACATAGTAGAACGGAGGAAGAACACTGGGGGCATTTGAAGAAAGTGTTAGATGTTCTCCAGGAGCACCAGCTGAGAGCTAACTTGAAGAAGTGCTGCTTCGCCCAAACCAGTGTGGAGTACCTGGGTCATGTGGTATCCAAGGAAGGGGTAGCAGCAGATCAGTCCAAGATTGAAGCCATGCTTAAGTGGCCTTTGCCAGGGCTTACAGGATATTATAGAAGATTTGTGAAGGGATACAGCACTATAGCCTGGCCACTCACTGAGCAGTTGAAGAAAGATGGATTCTTATGGGGGGAGGCAGCTACTACGGCATTCGAGCAATTGAAGAAAGCTATGACCACAGTCCCGGTCTTAGCTTTACCGGATTTTACTCAGGCCTTTATTGTGGAGACAGATGCATCAGGATACGGGCTGGGAGCAGTGCTGATGCAGAGCCACAAGCCCATTGCTTATTTCAGCCAAGTGTTGACTGCCAGAGCCCGTCTGAAATCTGTATATGAGAGGGAATTGATGGCAATTGTTTTGGCCATCCAAAAGTGGCGTCCCTACCTACTTGGAAGGCATTTCATCGTCCGAACTGATCAACGGAGCCTGAAATATTTGTTGGAGCAACGCATGGTGACCGAGGAGCATCAGAGGTGGCTATCAAAACTGCTCGGGTATGATTTTGAAATTCAGTACAGGCCTGGGGTAGAAAATAAGGCAGCAGAAGCTTTGTCCAGGTGCATGGGCGAGTTGCAGACAGTAGCTGTGTCAATCCCAATGATGCTAGATTGGGAAGCCATAAAGAAGGAGAGTGCTAAAGATGGGGAATTAAGCAAGATCAAAGCTGAATTAGTGAAAGAAGAAGGGAGCCATCCAGGGTACTCACTGGAGGGGGAGAGATTGCTGTATCAAGGGAGATTTGTGTTGCCCAGAACGTCAGTACACATTCCACAATTGCTCCAGGAGTTCCATGGAACTGCAGTGGGACGTCATTCAGGAGTGCTAAAGACCTATAGGAGGCTAGCAGCTGAGCTTTACTGGAAAGGTATGCACAGAGATGTGGAAGAGATGGTATCCAGGTGCGAGATCTGCCAAAGAAATAAGTATATGGCCATGTCACCAGGGGGATTACTGCAGCCTTTGGCATTACCAGGACGAGTCTGGGAGGAGATATCTATGGACTTCATTGATGGGCTACCCCGTTCTGAGGGATTCACGGTGATTCTAGTAGTAGTGGATAGATTGAGCAAATATGCTCATTTTATTCCTCTCCGCCATCCATACACCGCAGTGACTGTAGATTAGTTTTCATCAGGGAAATAGTCAGACTACACAGAGTACCAGAAGCGATAGTGTCAGACAGAGATAAAGTATTCCTCAGCCATTTCTGGAAGGAGTTGTTCAGACTGCAAGGGACAATACTAAAGAGAAGCACGGCGTACCACCCACAGACGGATGGACAAACATAAGTAGTCAACAGAAGTTTGGAAACGTATCTGAGATGCTTCGTATCGGAAACACCCAAGCTATGGGCAAAATGGATATCATGGGCCGAGTACTGGTACAACACCTCTTTTCATTCAGCCTCTCAGATGACTCCATTTAAGGTGTTGTACGGAAGGGACCCGCCCCACTTGGTGCATTTTGGGAGTAGCAGTACACCCGTGTCGTCCGTCGAGGAGTATTTGGAGGAGAGGGATAAGACACTTGAAGAGTTAAAGAGACATCTGCTGAGGGCTCAACAGATTATGAAGAAACAAGCTGATGGACATCGGAGGGATATTCAGTTTGAGGTGGGTGAGAAGGTATTTTTGAAACTCCGCCCATATCGACAGAAAACGATCGCCAACCGGAGAAATGAGAAACTTGCTCCAAGGTACTTCGGTCCTTACGAAGTGTTGGAAAAAATTGGAGCAGTGGCCTATCGTCTGCAGCTACCACCGACGTCGACAATACACCCCGTTTTCCATGTATCCCAGTTGAGGAGCGCCATCGGGAATCATGCTACCAGTACGGAGCTGCCAGGAATATTAACAGAAGAGATGGAGATGATACTGGAACCTTTGGAGCTCATGGAGGTTCGTCAGAAAAAGGATGGAGCAACTGAAGTCTTGATCAAATGGAAGAACCTCCCTGACTACGAGGCCACGTGGGAGCCTTACGAGCGGATGCAGCAACAGTTTCCTGACTTCAACCTTGAGGACAAGGTGGTTCTTTGGGAGGGCGGTAATGTTAGACCGGTCCAAGGAGGACCGGTCCAGCCGGCCCAGCCCCTTGGGCCGGCTTTGATCGTGTACACCAGGAGGGCCGGCGGACACAAGAAGAAGGGAGAGGGGCGGGGTCCACTTGAAGTTGGAATTGTTTCTTGGAGCGAAAAGGAGGGGAAGCAAGGGTAATTAGGTCCTTTTGTTTTAGATTTGAATTTTATGTATTAAGTAGGGGAGAAAATGGGGGATTAGGGTTATGAGATATTTTGTGAAAGTTTTCTTGTTCTTCTTTGGTGGCTAGGGCTCTAGATTGAATTCTAGAGATTGGGAGAGTGCGATCCTCCTCTCGAATAGAGGATCCTTGTATCTTTGCTATTTTCCTTTCATCTTCTAGTAAAATACAAGTTCTTACTTCGTGTTTCTATCGTTTTTCTCGTGTTTTCCCACTGTTTTGGCTGATTTCCTGCTGTGGACAGCAGTTTGCTGTGAGATCTTTGGCTAAAGTGATTAGGAAATACTTGGAATCAAGTATTTCCTATCACTTTCCTATGACCCGATTAGGAAAGTAGATGTATTAGATTTGGCTTATGTTAAAAAAGGTAGAGATAGACCTAGAAAAAATTGATTAGAAAATATTAAAAATAACCTTTCTTTTTTAGATTTAAATGAGAATTTAGCTCTTAATAAGACACAATGGAGAAAAAGGATTCACGTAGCCGACCCCAAGGAGTGGGATAAAGGCTTGATGCTGATGATATTGTTGTTATAAAATAAACTCCATTTATTCTTATTATTATTTTGAATGAAGTTTTTTTTCTAGGGCATCAAGGGCTAGCTGGAACCAACACGTGGTGGTCAACAGCCAACGGAGGGCGGTGGCCAATGGTCGGGGGTGACCAGTAGTCGTTAAAGGTCGGCGGGGGCTAGCAAAGAGTTGATTGGGAAAGCAACGTGGCGTATCGAAAACCACCTGAATTTTTGTTAACTTGGAATACACCAAAAATAAACTAAATAGCGAATTTTAAATACATTATCAAATTACTTTGCGTTTCTTTTTCAACCAAACAAACAAATAAATTTTCAAAACACCCACATTCATTTTATAGTTCACACAAAATAAATAATTGTGGGTGATTTGAAATACCATGAATCGCCTACTTTTGATGAATTTAAAATTCGCTCAGATGGGATGAATTCTAAATGCAGGACAAACTCACAATATTTTAATGCATTTGAAATACGTTCAATCATGCAACTCATGCATTTTTAAAATGCATAAATTCCAATTACTGTGTATTTTTAAAATACATGCATTTAAAAGTTTCCAACCAAACATGCCCTAGATTCATCAAAAAACATGCATCACAATGAATGATAAATTACCTGTTTTCTCTTACTGTTCAGAATGTGAAGATTTGTTAATGAAAGGGTGCGTTCCTCCAGAGACGCAATCTCATTTTCCAAAGAAGCAATAAGAGGAGCATAAGCATTTAGTTCCGCCTTCAGCCTCTTATTTTCTTTTCCAAGCACATCAACTTTTTCTTTTAAATCTTCTTCTTGAACATTTCTGCAAGAAATTTCTTCAACTGGAAACTTCAATTGCACAGTATCAGTCGTCACAAGGCCCTTAAGTATCTGCATCAGCTCAAAGAACTTCTCCTTAAATATCAATTCCATGAATGATGAAACATGAAGGTCATGTAGGAACTTCGCAGCTTCTGCTTTGTTTGATCTGCATTCGTTAATTGATACCTGGAATTCAGATGCCAAGTTGGTTTCCCAAGCACTATGTGCTTTCACTCCATGTAGTTCATAAAATTCCTCTTCCAACATTTCATTGGATTTTCGTAAGCATAAAATCTCGTAATCTTTAGACAAATTTTCTTCTTCTAATGATGAAAACAAGTTCTTCTCTAATCCATTTCTAACTAACTTGGCCCTATTGATCACCTGCATACAAACATCAGGATCTAGTGGCAATTCTATGTTTTGGATGCCTTGAAACTTGCTTGAACCGGACAACTCCATGTATCTCTGTTCAAACAGTTTCCCACCCATTTCTGTTTCTATGTTGAGTTTTCTCAATGAATTTCTTGCTTGCTGGATTTTATTTTCAAAAAGCACTGTGTGGGTTCGACACTCCTTAAGATGCATATTTTTAGCTTCTAGATCTCTCATGCTTTTATTAATCACTCTGATATCCTCGCCTAGATCATTTGTGATCCTATAAAGATAGTTCACATCACTAATTAACCGCTTCATATTAGAAGATTTTTCAGTAATGCAACTACTGAAAATTAATGAGAGGAGCTCCTGAGCAATAGCTTCTTCAAGGATATCATCATTTTCATCTTCCAATGCATCATTTTGCTCCCTTATGTCAAACAGTTTCTTTAACAACGATTCATTTTCCTTGAGCAACTTTGAGATTTCACTCTGTGATATACCACAAGCTTCTTGTAAATCCAACAATCTGCCACACATTCTCTCCAATCCTAGATTTAGCATTTCCTCCCGTTGTTTGCTAGCATTAATATCCTTCTGCAACTGCTTATTTATCTCTATTACTTCATGATTTTTTCTTTGGAGGTTAAAAATTTCTTGATTTTTCAAAACAGATTCTTGTTCAAGCACTTTATTTTGTGATCTAAGCTCCACTAATATCAGTGCAAGTTGCTCTAAAAGTGTGAAAGAAGATGGTTTCTCAAGTTGAAAATTATGGATTTCACCCTTGGTAACTGGAACAATAGCCTGTAGCTCTGCAATTTTATTTGAAATAATCTGCAAAATATTATCATAACAATCATTTGAAATCTCACACTCCTTGGCATCATATGACTCACAAACCTTCTTAGTGTCATATGTCTTCATCATCACATGAATCCCTTCCAAAAGTTTCACATTATGGTCTGACAGTGTAATTAGTTTCCTCTCATGAGTGGTCCACTCCTGTTTGAGTTCAAAAAAGAAATTTTCTGTATGCTTCAATTTCTCCATATACTTTCCACATTCTTTTGAGAGAAGCATATTCTTTTTAGTCAATTCAACAAAAAACTGCTTCATGATGATATTATCAATCTCAATCTTTACTATTTTATAATGCTCCTCCTCAAGCTCCTGTTTTGAAACTTGGATTTGTTTTTTCAGGATTTTAATTTGATTACTCGAAGTAATCAATTGTCTATTGAAGAAACTGATATAATTTTCATCCTCTAGTTTTCCTTTTCTGAATGAACAATGCAGTTCTTCCATGTCATGATCTGCTAGAACCTTCTCATCTATAATTTCATTTTTGCCTTCTAAGACCTCAAACTGATTCTCCAAGCTTTGAAGATGCAGAGCACCTCTTTCCACCTGATAGAATGGGGCAAATGCTCATTAAGAAATATCAGGGCAGAACACATAGGATGATACTTAGTCACTAATAATATCCAGGAACTGAAAATCGCTTTTCTTGGTAAAAATAGAACCTAAATGAAAAAAAAAAAAAGAAAGACAAATTAAAGCTTTATTTGGTGTAGCTTTTTGATTTTTTTTGTGATAGGAGAAATAGTCAATAAAAAATAGTATGCATTTGGATGATAGCATTTTCACAACTTACCAAATTTTGCCTTCAGAAAATTATTTTTGAATATTTTAAATTATAGTTGAAAAAAAATCTTTTAAAAGTAAAAACAGGATAGCATAACTGCCCCAAACGAAGTCTAAGCATCTATATCTAAGTTCATGCTTTACAAGCGTTATCCCAACTATTTCTTGGCATTAGGCAAGCTGATCGTATTTGCAGAGAAATAGAAAAGGTGAAGAAAAAAGAAGAAATGAAAAATAATTAGGAACCATGTACCTGAGAGAAACGATTGCTGTTTTCAGCAATAAGATATGGCTTCTGATAGTACAGAGACTGGCAAGATTCATCCAAGGCTTTAACCATACCTCTTAAAACATCAAATTCAACAGTAAGATCAGAAATGGAGTTCTCAATAACTGCCTTTTTTTCTGAAAACTTCTCCATATTCTGATTAACAGCTTCCATATGAGAGCTCGGCACAGGCTTTGAAGAAATATGGCTAATAACGTTGTGATGAAGAGAATCACAGTATTCTTTAAGTCCCATGATTTTATCAATCAAGCTTTTAAATTCAGCATTTGCACCTGACAAATAGCCATCTAAAAAAGCATTATTTTCTGACATCAGCTTGATAAGCTTTAACTGCTGGAAATGATGAGCTTTCTCATCCTCATGCTTTTTGCATGTATCTTTTAGTTCTTTGTTTCCATCGTGCAGTTCCTTCACCACTGCATGCAGAGAGATCACATTAAAGTTGACTTCCTCTATTTGCTCTATTAATTCACAGAGCCTCTCCTCTAAAACATTTCTCCTGTTCTTAAGAGAGAACAAATCTTGTTCAAGAACTTTCTTCTCCTCTAAATGGATCTGCAGTTCATCATCCAGTCTATACTTTGATTCACTCAATGATATTATCTCATTTTGCAGATTTACTATCTTTGAAGAAAATGAAAGAATTTTTTCATTCAAATCATTGTTTTCATCATGAAGATGCCTCATTTCTTCTTCCATGGCAGCTTCCCTCAATTCCATTCTTTTCACTTTCTCCATTAAACCATAATGCCCTTCCTCTAAATCATTTCGCTTGTTCTTGTAAGACGAAATCTGTTTCTGAAGAAACATCTTTTCTTCACCATTGAACCTCAGTTCATCTTGAATTTTGTGGTTTGATGCCCTCAATGAAATTATCTCATCTTGCAGACATATTATTTTTGCAACAGATAAATCTTTTTTTTCATTCAAACTATGGTTTTCATCACGAAGTCGCTTTATTTCTTCTTCCAAGCCAGCCTTGCTGAGTTCCATGTTTCTCAACTTTTCAGTTCCACGTTGAATTTCCAAAGCCAAATGTCTTACATTTTCTTGAGACTGAGAATGCAGCTCAACCAATGCCTGATGAGTCCTTTCAGCACACAAACGTTGTTTCCATTCATCTTCTACATGTTTCTTGAGTTTATTCAACTCTTGTTCCCTGATTGCAATCTCTTCTTCTTGCCTCTCTGCTCTCTGTTCTAGTTTATTTAGCTGGGTCCGCAAAGATTTTTCCTTTATTTCAGCTTGCATGTTGTGCTGTCGTTCAAATTCTATGGAGTGCTTGACTATAGACAACTCTTCTTCCCTCATGATAATCTCCTCCTCTTGCCTAGTCATTTTCTGCATAAACTTATCAAGCTCATGCTGCAAGGATTTGTTCTCCTCTTGCAGACTAAGACATTGATGCTCAACCATGTTAAGTTTGGAGGCACCTATCAACTTCTCATCATTGATCTTCTTAAAGTGCTCCTTGGTGTGAGAAATTTCCGCTTCCAGTTCAGATATCCTTCCTTGGGAAACATTGTACTGAAGAAGAGCACTTTCCATCTCAAATTTCAACTTTGAAATGGCATTTGAGAATTTAATTGACTCAGCTTCAGCTCTATCCGCACGTTTTGACTGTGAATCGACTTGATTATGGAGATTTTGGTTCTCCTTATGCAAATCTGAAGCTTCTTCCTGTTGCTTGGATACAAACAGGTTAAGCTTATCCAGCTCCAATTGTAGAGAAGTATTTTCTTTCTCTAGGCCAAGGCAATGGTGCTTAGCCATTCTAAGTTCAGAAACTTTGATGCTTATCTCATCATTGATATTCTGAAATTCTTCTTGGCTTTTAGAAATTTCAGACTCAAGGTTTGATATCCTTTCCTGGGATATCTGGTACTGAAGAAATGCTGCCTCCAACTCAGATTTCAGTTTGGAGAGAGAATCATTTAAAATTTGCAACTCAGCTTCAGCTTTGTCTGCACGCTGAGACTCCACAGTTATCTGGTTCCGGAGATTTTTGTTCTCTTTTGACAACTCTGATACTTCTACTTCCAGTTTTTTGTGTTCAAAATCTTTCCCCTCATCTTCTTTCAAATTCAAGCTTTTCTTTAGAAAGCTCTCAATAAACTTTTTTTTAGCATCTTCATCAGCAAAGAGCGAATTCAAATACTTCAACCCTTCCTCGCTAATGAATGGAGCAATTTCGTCAAGAGCTTCTCCATCCCACTGGATGGCATCAAATTTTCTAGGAATACAAGAATCAAAAGCATCAACATCACCAGTATCAAGCAATCCAGAGAGAGGTTCATCTGGTAACAGAAATCGAGTTTGATTGGGAAAAACCACAGCAATTGTCCTATGAGCCTGACGAAGTGCCCCGGTCACATGATCATATCTTTCTGCTAATGCACGATATGCTCGATAAAATTCTTCCACTAATTTCATAAGATCAGGCCGTTTCTTGTAATACATTTCTGCTCTTCTTGCAAAGGAATCTGCATCTTCTTCTATAAGTTTTATCATGGCTTTGATTTTGTTGTCCATATCTGCTCAGGCCAAGTTTAGTTTAGTAATTATAGATTAGATCATACACAAAGATAATATCAACAACAACGATGATGAAGATGATAATGATTTTATAGAAAGAGTAAAAGTTTTTTGAAGGCAAAAAGATGCTACAGATGCATCTAGCTGTTAGTGAAATTTTGAGAAAACAGTGATTCATGAAGAATTCTAAGTTCACCACCTTGGCAACAATGATGCACAGACACGGACACGACGACACGGATACGACACGGCACGGATACGGGACACGACAATTATTAAAAATATAGGACACGGACATGGGTTGGACACGGTATTATAGTTTTTATATTTTTAAAATAATATATATAAATTAAATAAGTATAATTGTAAAAATAATTTAGAAATAATAAGTCTTTTAACTAAAATTTGTGCTTAAAATAATTAATATTAGGATGTCGAGAGTCGGACGTCAATGCCGTTTATCAGTCATCGAGAGAGAATATGAAAATACCTTCACTACTAAAAAGAAATGAAAATGAGAATATTCGATGAATAGGATATTAAGTGTGGGCAATTGATTTTGTATTGTGAATAGAAAATAAGAAATTTATTTTTTATATTTTAAATAAGTAAAAATTTTAAATACAAGAAAATATATTTTAAAAAGATTCATAAAATATTTAAAATACGCGTGTCGGACACGTGTGTTCAACTTGTATTTAATATTTTTTTAATTGGACACATTTTTGGCATGTCCGACACGTGTCGAAGTGTCGGACGTGTGTCGTGTCGGATACGTGTCGGACACTGCACGCCTCTTTCAGGAGAAGTGTCGATGCATCATAGTTGAAGCATGGCTTTAGCACTAATTCTAGAGAAACCCGTGGAAATGAATTTAAAGATCCTCCAACATCAGCCTAATAAATAAGCTAAGACAAGAGGAATTTTGATGAAACTTCTAAGTAAGACTTCAAGAAAATGACCAAAAGGGTTCCTTGACTCATTATGAAAGATCAAAATGGTTTGGTCCCTCAAATCCTTAAAAAAGAATCGAAATAGTCCTATGGAGGGACTATTTTGGTTCATCTTTAAGAAGTTGAAGGACCAAAATAATTCTTTAATATAATTGGGAACTATTTTAATCATTCATAAAGAGTGAATGGACTATTTTGATCATTTCCTTAAAAAACTTCATAATCTATGCCTAATCACGAGCAACAATAAAGTTTACTACATTTGATAAAAAATTCAACATCAATGAATTCTATTTATTTCAGTAACTATTTTGTTTCATGAAAGTTTATTAGAAATTAAATTCAAAAGGATGAAGAAAATATATAATTTGAAGTAGTTGTGTGTAAAATTTGCTGATACAAATACTAATAAACATAAAGAGACATTGTTCCCTCTAAAATATATAGCTTCAATATAATTTCAGTAATCCAATTCAATAAAAAAATGTAAAGCAGCTTTCTGGATTGCAAGAATTAGGCTTCGTTTGGGGCGGCTTTTTTGTTTCTTCTTAAAGCAGCTTTCTAGTTCAATAATTAAAATTTTTGTACTAGAAAGCTACTTTAAGAAGCAACAGAAAGCCGTCCCAAATGAAGCCTTAATTTTGGACAAAGCTCTGGTTGAAATTTTGAAGGCCAGAAATGAAAATGAACAAAGAAACCACAGACATAATTTTATGCACTAAGTAGGCTTGCAGAACATATTAATAACAGCAAGTGATCTGCAAATTACATGAATAGTTGACATCTTTCTATGGCTGTCCAAAACGATAATCAATACCTTAATTTTGAACATATCTCATATAGAAGTATTGTACAAAATACATACATATAACGATAATCAATGAGGAAAAAGATAGTACCACTTAGGTTATCCTGAAGCCATTTTGAATTCTTTGGACTGATATGGCTGTCCCACCACCATGAATATGAGCGCTTAGGTTCGGCACCGGATGCAGCCTCCATGTAGCCGAGCAACCACAGCCGGTAGAATGTACTTTGAGAGGTAACAGATTCGAACAAGAACAAGCTACTGTCAGGCTCACAATGCTAATATCTATGAGCTGACTGGAGATACGTGAAGCTCTCTTCTTCTAACTGGTCTATTTTTACATAGCCCAATGATCAGCACAAACTATAAAAGAAATTGTGAATAAAATGACGTACCAGATAATGAGATAAATAACATGTCAGAATTTCTACCTGAGATTTCCGTAGACCTATATACAATGTAAGACGAGGTATTATACAATGCATGTGCGCAACGGGATACACCTGAACAAAAGCAAACAAAACCAATATGAGCAAAGTAGTAGGCATAAGAACATCAAAGTATGCAAAAAGGCATAATCAAGAGTCAATTGGCTCCATTTGCCATCAGGGGTGGAATTGTGCAATGCCTGGGGGGCAATTGCAAACCCCCCCCCCCCCCCCCCGCCGAAAAAAAAAAGAGCCCTTTAAAAGAGGGGTTATCAACCTTAAAAAATAAAAAAATCTTTAAAAGAATGATTATTAGGTAATTTGCCCCTCATTTTATTTCTTTGCACTAGCCGACCCTTTTCACACCCGTGGTAAATCACGAGCAGCATTTTGTTTGTTCGCTGATTCGCTCTATGAAAATTTAGATTGAATTTTGTATTGTATATATTTTTATTTTTTTATAAGTTTCCCCCAAACAACCCCCTTAGAAGTAAGGTTGGTTCCGACCCTATTTGGCATAGCTTTACTGCACATTGTCGCATGTGATGTGTGTGTTGAAGACATAGCAAATGTAATGATGGCATGGGTGAGTGGCTCTCTGGTTCAAGCCAAACAACTTGTCAAGAATAAAAAAGAGCTGCTTCCTAATGCAAGCTCAGTCCCTAAGGCATGGATGGCTTGAGAAACAGCTGGGATCCAGCCTCAGTATTGTGCCAAATAGGCTCTAAACAAACCAAAAGCTTAAAACAGCTAGGGATAACATGGATAAGACAATTCTCGCTAAAGCATTGTCAGGCATTAACAATCTTCCATTATGCTCAGAAGGTGCAAAGAGAGCACAGTATCTTTATCCCTAACAACCTAGTTTGGTTGAAAAGATTTAGGAATCTCATATTGCTACAAGCAAATAATCTAAATTTTCAATAAATTAAAGGAATTTCACTTTGAAATAACTATTCTGCACTTAAGGGTAACATCCAAGCAGAACAAGAACAATTTTCCTTCAAATCCATTTCAACAGAACCCTTTGAAACCAGTTTTCAGTCTTTAAGAAAATAAAAAAAGAGTAAGGAATTATCAGAGAAATTATTGAGCAGCACAGCTAGCAACTTCACTCACAGGTCCAATGCTGTGAGGAACTAGTCAAATACATAAATTCCAAAAGTAAGCAACCTAACCAGACCCATGGCATTCCAATGAAACTAATAAATTAAAGAAAATAATTACATTAATTAAATAAACTACATATGAATTAAACAAAGAAGGCCACAGCATAAATGCTAAGCAACTGCCTCCATCAAACAAGCTACAAAGATCGACTGCAAGCAGTGAGTATCACACTAGTTCAACCAACAAAATCAGATCTCCACTAAGACCTTGCCGACACCCAAAAGAAACAAAAAAAAAAAAGAGATTTTGCAAATTGTTTCTTAACAAAAAAAACGATCAAACAGATTTTATGCTTAAAGTATAAGAACATGTGGAAGAAACCACAAACCCAAAACTATATGGGGGGAATTTGCATCACCGCTCATTCCCTCAGCCCATCAAGGCCGCAAGCCGGTAGTTATTTGCGTCTCTTTCTCTATCAATCTCCTCTCTTCCCTGAGAATGAGAATGATAGGAGATTCTTCTTTTCTATTTTTTTGTTTTTTTTTTTTTTTTTTTGTCAGTAAGTGCTGGTTGCAGTAGGCAATAGGAGCAATGATAAGAGGAAAAAATATATAAAAATATCCAGAAAGAGGAGGAAGGAGGCAAAGAAGGACAAAACAATCAATGCAGTGGAAATCTCAGCAAAGGAGCCCACACAGTTCCGAGCCCGTGGCAGAAGAAATCAAAAGAGGCGTCGATGGCGATTTCATACCTTCCCATTGTTGTTGTGTGCCGCAGCCCTGCGGTTCTTTTAGCTTCCATTCACAATACAATAGAATCAAAAAGGCCAGGTTTTGGGCGTTCTCAAAGGCCGCATTCGAGCGAATTACAGTAGATTTTTTAGGACTTGGTAGAAACTTCAAACTTTTAATTGATTGAGTGGAAGAACCTCTGGAAGAACAATGCAATGGGTGATTTTTTTGTTGCTATTAACATATATTTTTTAATAAAAAAAATACTTTTGAGTTTAGGGCATATTTATTTAAATTGTTTTGAAAAATAAAAAGATAAGTACTGATGATCTATTTTTCTCGTTTGGTGTAAAAAAATTATAAAAAAAGTCAAATAAGGGTGCTTAGAGTAATTATTGAATAAGTAGCTTTTGTAAAACCTAACTTTAGGTGTGTGAGGGCTATTGCTATAGGGGCTGTTTAGTTTGGATAAAAAAAAAAGGAGTGAAATTATTTTGTTTTAAAAATATTAGTTTTCTCTTCATAGTAAAAAAAAAAAAAAAAAAACAGAGTAAAACTTTGGTATATTTAAAATTTAGTTTTTAATTCAATTTTAAAGTAGGTAGAAATAGTTAAATTTGATTAATTTTTAAATATATTATAAATTATATGTCATAATTGTTGTTGCTATCACGCGCCTCTCGTCATTAATCACTGGCCATCTACATCATCACCGTTGCCACCCCATCCACCACTCGTCGTCGCCAGCTTCATCTCCACTGTCATCAGTCACTATCATCATTGAAATTTACACTGTATTCATTTTATTCCAAGCTAAATAAAAAATAATTTCAAAATTTTCAAATATGCTATCAATTGGCTTAGATGGCCAGTGAAAATTTTGAAATTATTTGGATGAGTGTTAAATAAATAATTTCAAAATTTTCAAATTATTTATTTATTTTCAAAATTTACACTTAATTAGTTTCAATTGGCATAGATTGCCCCGAGAAAAAAAAATAAATAATAAATAAATAATAAAATAAATAAAAATAATAAAAATGAAAACAAAAAAAAATAAAAATAAATAAATAAATTGGCTTAGATTGCCCCGAGGCTTTATGACAAATTAAAATTCTCTTAAAAATTAAAATAATATAATTTTGCAATGATAATTTTTTAGGAAAGTATAGATATGCACATGATCATCAAATAAAAATGATTGGACCAAAATCACTCAAAAAATTACAACAAAAAGAGGGAGAAGCACTCAAAATAAATAATTTGAAGTTCATTCATCATTATTCGACTACCATCGTTTGACTGCAATCATTTGACTATCATAGCTCGATCATTATTTTCCAACCATTGCCACCTGATCATTATTTCCCAACTATTGTAGCCCTGACCCATACCACTAGCACCAATCGCCATCAACATCTCTCAACTATTTCTCCAACAAGCTCTACTATAATTGCATGAGAACAAATTTGAGTTCATTACCTTGTAATTCTATCTTCTTCACTAGAAAGAAAGAGAAAACATATAAGATTTTAGTTATAAAGTAGATTGCTTCATCTAGGCTAGATCGGGTCTGTGATTTTCTTGCAATCTTGGATTTTTCACGTAAAAATTCTAGTATCTCACATATTCCCCTTTTTTATCTTTGTGCACGTTAAATCTTCATGCAAATTAAATTTAGGGCATGACATAATCTCTCTGTCACCATGAATTTGTTAGCATGCAATAGTAATCAATAAAAATGTATATTACATGCATCTCAAATTAAATCCAACAATTTTCAAATTCATCATAACAAAAATATTTAGTTAGAATATTATGACCCATTTTTCCCCATCATATTTGCCTATGTTTTAAGTATCAATTATAGTTAGACCTCATTATTATTATTCAAAAATATATTTAATTTGCTAAGAAAAAATGGACAACTTCTTAAAAGAGCATTTTAGATTCCATAATCATGAGTAGAAACTTTATATTTATATATATATATAAGAATAATTGTCTCTTTGATTGGGCAACTTGTTATGAGATGAGACTTCATTGCCCACTTCTTGGAACTTTTTTTACGTCCGGAGAATGTACGTAGAGCTACGTTCGGCCGGCACTAAGATCGCAGACACAAAACGAGAAATATCGAGCAATACCAACAATAACGAGAAATACCATTATGTGAAGACAAAATACCGAGTAATACCGAGCAATACCGAGTAATCCCAAAAAATACTTAGTTTTTTCTTAAAAACTCGGTATTTTTTTGTGATTACTCGGTATTGATCTTCACAGAGCGGTATTCCTCTTTATTATCAAACAATAACTAGCAATACCGATCAAATACCGAGCAAAAACCGAGTAACAATCCTTTGACCGAACGTAGAGCTACGTCCGGTCAGAGGATGTAATAAAAGTTCCACTTCTTGAACAAGTAAATGGCCACTCCACTTTGGGAAACTACACATTCTGACTTGCTTTTTGTCCATTAAAGTCGAAGTAATGCTTACATAAATTCTCAATTAGTGTTATCCACACTTAAAAATTTATGATCACATTTGACTCTGATGGAGATTATCTATCCCATTCTAATAAAAGTTACAAATCAAAATTTGCATGAAAAAAAATCTGTCGACATAAATCTCAAAAGAAATAGGTGCCTATTGTTGAAATGTTAGGCTTCATTTGGGACTGCTTTCTGAAGCAGTTTTTTGGTGCAAAAATTAAAACTTTTGTACTAAAAAACTGCTTTAAGAAACAGTAAGAAAGCAATCCCACATAAAGCCTTAGATTATCTTATAGACCATGAAAAAATGGATCAACATCCCACTCATATGTAGAGGTGAAAATGAGTTTCATCGAGCTCGGCTCTTCTATTGTATAAGTGGCTCAAGGTCATCTGGAGTTGGTACTCAAGCTTAAACTCGACTAGAATTTTTTAAATTTGAGCTCGAGCTCGGCTCATTAGCTCGATGTTGTTGTTGAAAGATTTGGAAAAAAAATAACAAATTTTAAGAAGAAGTATGACCAAAATTTAAATTATGTGAAGAAGCATAATTGTACAAAAATTCAAAAAGAGGCAAACTAGCCAAACAGTTTGGCTAATTCTATAGAGGAAAATTGTTTGCAAAAGATGGAATGAAGGAATAAGAAGAAATGGTCCGCCTTCGCCTTCTCCATTCTCTAAAAGCTCAAATTTTTCTTATCATGTGTGGAACGAGGAATTATTACAAACGGTCTATGAATCGTTCGGAGTCGAATTAATATGCTCCACATCATCTGATACACATCAATATACAATATTGATACATAAGATAATAATATGGAGCATCCTAATTCGTCTCGATGACCGCATGGTGCGGAGCAGAGGCCATACTAAAACACAGAGAAGAATGACGTCCAACAGCAAGAGAAATTATTGTGTGCGGTAGGGGTGTCAATTCGGGTCAGCGGGTCGGGTTCGGGTTGGACCCGGAATTGACCCGACACTGTTCGGGTCAACCCGAACCCGACCCGATTCGGGTCAGGGTCAACCCTACCCGACACGAATGACCCGAAGTTGACCTAAAATTGCTAATTTTCGGGTAAAAAATCGGGTCAATATTCGATTTTCAGGTCAAAACAGGTCAATCTCGGGTTTTCGGGTCAAATATGAGTTTTCGTGTCACTTTCGGGTCAATTTCGAGTTGTCGGTTCAACCCGAACCCGACCCGATTTTTAAAACGGGTTGATTTGTTCAACCTGAACCCGACCCGTTTCGGGTTTGGGTTGACCCGAACCCGGATTTTTCCGGGTCGGGTTCGGGTCGTGTTTCGTGTCGTGTCAAAAATTGACACCCCTAGTGTGCGGAATCCGAATGCATTCAAAAACGAATCCGAATGAGCCACGTCACCGGATGCACTGGGCTCCGGTGACGTATGTGTTCGGAGACAAATCCGAGCATGTCACGTCGCCGGAGCCTAAATGGCTGGTATTAGCACGTGGATGGAAACATGTCGGCATTGACGTACATAGAAAAGAAAGTTAGACTGTGAGTGGCACGCCGCCTTGTAGAGGCATAAATATTCTCCGGGTACATCTGTTATTTAATACTGTCAGGTGGGACCCACTGCTAAGCTAAAATCTGTTTGGGATAGTTTTTACATAATCACAATATTAATGTGCAACTTTTTTTTTTTCTTAACATTTTCTACAAAATTTTATAATGAAAAATTATTTTTACGATCAAAGTCATTCATAAAAAAGATATAAAAAAATGCATATAAACTTGTATAAGTATATATGTATGCATGCTTTCATATTTTTAATACAAATAAAAACATAATTAATATAAGTTTATTAAAATTAATTCATTATAGGAAAAATTGCAATTTGTGATAACCACATCATCACAAATCGAGCGTCCCAAAATTAGTCACTAAATGATTGTTAGAAACAATTCATGACCGATCTCTCTGGTCATCGATATCACTTACGATTAAAACTTATTGTAAAAAGCTTATCAAAAATAGATCGATTCAGTTGAGCTGCAGACAACTCTTCACAGTTGTTGTTGATTACAAAGATCTTAATAATAGCAAAAAATGTCGATACATTTTCTAATTTATAGATTTGCAATTTCTTATAACACTCAAATATATATATTTGATTTACTTATATGGCCACAATAAAGTCAGATAAATTCTCAACCATAACATTCAATTCAATTCAAGATTCAAATTAAAATAATGGTGAGTCATACATTTGATTTTTCATTTCACAAACATATTGATGCAATGATAGGGTTTGATTTTCATTTTATAGATAAACTAATGCAAAGACAAAGTTGATCTAGTTACAAGTATAAAAATAGTTTTGTTCTTCATAAGATTAAACTACTCGCATGTGTTTCTCACCAGCAATATACATAAGAACTACAAATTAAGATAAAAAAACACATACTCATCATCGTCATTCTTGTGATCATCATCATAATCAACATCAACATTGCGTCGCCATCATCATTATCCTGAACGCATCTAGAGAATACCATATCTTTGTATTACAACATTATTCCCACAATCTTATTGACCTACTGCCATGTGATCGATTGCATGCCCCTTGATGCTAACTCATCATCATTATTATTGTTCGCAAGATCTTCTCAACCTCATGTACCTCCTCAATCTTAGGCTTTGTTTAGGACGGCTTTCTTACTGTTTCATAAAGCAGCTTTGTACTATAAAAAATAAAACTTTTGTACTAGAAAACTGCTTTAAGAAGCAACAAAAAAATCGTCTCAAACGAAGACTTTTTTAGGCTTTGTCTGGGGCATTTTTTTATTACTTTATAAAACAATTTTTTAGTACAAAAATTTTTATACTAAAAAATTATTTTAAGAAACAATAAGAAAACCGTCCCAAATTAATTCAATTGCTATATATATATATATATATATATATATATTAAAATCTGCTTTATTAATCAATTCAAATTTTTCCTTGAAAAAGATATATGAAAGGACCACACACTAAAGAATAAAATTATATTTTCAAAGTATATATATCTTATAATTTATCGCTTATTATTTAAATAAAAAAAAATCTGCAATTTGCACTGATAAATGCTCAATTATTTTAACATAACCAATGTTTATAAACAAAGTACCTAAAAACAAAACTTAAAAAAATTTATATTTGATTCCTTTTAGGTGTTTTTTCAAATGATACGTGATACAAAAAAAAAAAAAAATTAATATTAATAACATTAAAAATCATTTTTTTTGTAATGATGTAAAGTTTTTATCATAAATAAAGTAAAAGATGGTAAATTAATGATGGTGGTCGACAATAACGATGACGATATTAATTGTTTTTGAAAGCACTGAGCTTGTTTAAATTTATTATTATGATTATTATTTTTAAAAAATAGCTTTATTTATTTTTAAAAAAAAGTTAGCTAAAATATAAATGAAACAAATATAGTTTTTTAAATAAGCTATAAAATTATTCCACAAAGTCTAAAATGATACCATGCTCACTCACATTTCTTATATTTAAACATATATGAGATGACAAGCTTATCAAAAGAATAAACAAGGAGCCAAAATGGGGACATGAGACTTTGGTGGGTTTGCCACATGCATTATAAAGTTTTTTTACTTAGTGCACATGCATGTACCATAAAGACCTATATCCCTTATTTTTAATAGGTAAGTTAAGTTTTGTTTGAGACAGTTTTCTTATTATTTTTTAAATCAACTTTGTAGCACAATTTTTTTTAACAAAAAATTTTTATATTAAAAAGTTGATTTAGAAAGTATTAAAAAATATGCTCCCAACAAAGCCTTAACCTAAGGCTTTGTTTTGGACAACTCTTTTACTGCTTAAAGCAGCTTTTTAGTACACCCTTCTAATTTTTGTACTAGATAGTTACTCTAAAAAAGTCATTCCAAACAAAGCCTAAGTCTATGACTTCAATGTTTTGCATGTCAGTTATATAATAATATATAGATTAGTCTTCACATAGGGGTGTCAATTCGAGTCAACAGGTCCGGTTTGAGTCGAATCCGGAACTGACCTGACACTATTCGGGTCAACCCGAACCTAATCCATTTTTAAACGGGTCAAGTTTTCGGACCAGGACCTGAACCCGACCCGATATATTTGAGTTTGGGTCAACTCGACCCGACACGAATGACCCGGGTTTGACCCAAAATTGCTAGTTTAAATGTCAAAATTCGGGTCAATCTTCAATTTTCGGGTAAAAAACGGGTCAATCTCGGGTTTTCGGGTCAAATACGAGTTTTCATGTTAATTTCGGGTTGTTGGGTCAACGCGAATCCGACCTGATTTTTAAAATCGGTTGATTTGTTGAACCCCAACCCGACCCGTTTCGGGTCCAGGTTTAGTCTAACCCCAATTTTTCCTGATCGGGTTCGGGTCGAGTTTCGGGTCGTGTAAAAAATTGACACCCCTAGCTTCACACATGCAATCAACTAGAAGATTGCACATGCAATTGAATTGTTACCTTATTTCTTTATATAGCAGAGGGATGAATAAATGAGAAATGCATTTTATGCTGTTGTAATTCTTTTATAAATTCTTCGCAAACTTTAAAGTGTGTGACAAATTATTTGCAAATCTATGATCTATCACATACCTGAAATCCTCTTGAATTTAGTCGCAAAGTCATCACAAATATGTCCAAAGGCCATTGCTAATGTGTACATTCATCCAAAATTCATTGCAAATACAACACAAAATTAAGTTTGTAAATTTATATTTAAATGGTGCAATTGCATTTTATAATTATTAAATAATGGTAGATATTACAATCATAAAAGCAAACATATGGAATATTCATAAACTTTATAATTATAAAACAAATAGACCTAAAAATATTATATGTTCTGAAAGTGAAAAAAAAAAAAGAAATATATAAATTACAACATAAACAATAATGAAAAAAAAAAAATTTTGAATGCTGAACCAATTTGCCTTACTTATAGTTACTGACGCTACAAATAATTCTGAATGTTAATTGTAGGGTTTAGCAATGCCTTAGCAGAGCTTCGGCGGAGTGTCGCCGGCTGTGGTCTCTACACCCGCCGGTGCTGGGGCTCCGGCCGCTCCTCGGTGGTGAGTCTGTGTACAGCTTGGCTAGGCTACAGATTAAAAAAAATTGAAATTTTTGCATTATATATATTTTTTAATCAGTCCTACCATTTAACAACAGATTTAACCCCTATTAAAAGCGCTTCTAAAGCTTTCCCATAGTAACAATTCCTGAACCGCAGCGAAGTCATTTCCATCTAGAACAAATATGAGTCATATGACGGATTTGCAATAGTTTAGAAACCACTGCAAATAATTTTGTAGGTGTTTAAACCGTTGTAGTAGGTACAAAAAAAAGCGTTGTGTTATCATGTAAATATAATTATGAAAATATTTATGAAAAGTAAGTCGGAACATCCAACTTTAATGTGATATTTTCATACGTCCATCTATTATATGTCATGTATATTCATCTATCAAACTCATCTTATTCTTTATTTATTTATATTAATCATTTATTTTCATAATTGACGTTCAATAATCATTTAAGAATCTTCACACTTAACTTGTTGATGTAATTCAATCGATCAGTTACATGCTATAACTAGGATTGCACCATCAAATTTTCATTTAAAGGAAGCCTATTGGCCCACCCTCTTGAGCAAAATATTATGTTTTAAGAGCCAACCCATATTAATTATAGTGTTAACAACTAATCTTCTTTTCTTACATATATATATTATATTTTATTATATAACGTAACTCAATATCATATATAAAATATAGTAATTCAAGAAATGAAGAGAAATCTACCAAATATGTCTACTATGTATTTACTTTAGAAAATCACATCTCCAAATTTACATGATAAAAATTAACTATATTTCAATCAAAATGCTCATATTGACAACATTTATCGCATGCCAAAAAAGTTATTCAATGGAAGTTTGCTAAAAATCAAGATATTATATATAACTTTTGCAAGTTTTGATCAAGTTGAAAAATATATAAAATCTAGGTAAGGTAATGATTTCTTTCAATGAGATAATCAACTTTTCCAATATGATATATATATATATATATATATATATATATATATATATATATATATATATATATATATATATATATATATATATATATATATATATATATATATATATATATATATATATATATATATATATAACTTCCAAATCTTAGAATTTTTTTCTCTCTCCTCTCTTTTCTCTTCTATTTTTCCTTAATTTCATTTTTCTGTCATCGTTAGGGAGAAAAAGAGATTTAAGGGATTATAAGTGGAATAGGATATTTAGGAATAAAATAATATAAAAAATGTAAATGTAATTATTTTATATTTTTTTTTTTTTTTTTTTTTTTTGAATAGGATTGTAAGTGGACTCTTGCATATCTTTGAAATCTTTACACTTTTACTTATATGTCCCCCCTCAAAAAAAAAAAAAAAAAAAAAAAAAAAAAAAAAAAAAAAAAAAAAAAAAAAAAAACCAGTTCCGCCCTTGTTTAGAAGGGGTGGTGATGTAGAACCAGAACTAGCTCGGTTTGGGTTAATCTAATTTAATAATGGAAATGTCTATGAAGAGATATTTTAGGATATGTAAATGTGATATTGAAATTTTAGTAGTGATAGTTTTTATTTGTTGGTAAAAATGTAGGGGAATTTCTTACAAGTGACTTGAGGGATTATGAACATTTGAAGGTGGAAGATCTGACCAATACTTACAAGGAAAAGGCCTTTAATCTAGGTTATTTTATATTGTTTTGATTTTAGTTATGAGCTTAAGGGAACTTAGGCTTGGAGTTATGAGAGATAAGAGCACTCTTTGGAAAGTTCTAGATGTTTGGAATAATGATATAGAGTTATTTAGGTTGTTTAACTTCAGAGTTCTTACCTTCCATTGCCATCTCTTTCTCCTTCAGATGATGGCGATGGTAATGAAGATTACCATGCAGGAAGCTTGATGCAAATTGCAAACAAAACATTTGCATGTTGCCTTTCTATGTTATTGCAACCATTTTGGTGGCTCTTTTAGTGCTTCCACGGTCTTCGATAGGGTTGTAAATGAACCGAGCCAAGTCAAATATATTCTTATTTGTATTTGTATTTGTTTATTATCAGCTTGTTTATGTTCCTTTGAGCTTGATTCGAGCTTTCTTGTTCACCTTCAAACTTGGTTTGTTTAAGTTGATGAATGTTTATATTTAGTTTGTGTTTGGTTCATGTTCAATATATTTCATGTTTTTCGAGCTTTAAACAAACAAGCCTTATCACGCTTTATCGAACCAACTAACAAATATGTTTGCGAACATTTTTGTCAATTATTTCGAACTACCAAACGAGTCTGTTCACAAACATTTATAATGAGTATTACCAGACGAGACTGTTCGCGAACATATCTAGCGAAAGTTTTCCAACTATCAAATAAGTCTATTCACAAACACATCTAGTAAGCATTTTCGAGCTATCAAACGAGATTGTTTACAAACATACAAGTTATAATTCTTCTTATAAGAAAGCTTGTTCATAAATATTTTGAACAAACAAATTTGATGATAATAAAAAATCTTCCTTTAGAGAGAAGGAAAGATGATATAAAAATTAACGAACATATCCTGAAGAAATAATTCACCAAATATAATTATGCAAAAATATTAAATGAAATAACACTTATTAAAGCATTTTCTATGCAAATCAAAATTGAGATATGCGAAATTCTTGAAAAAGCAAAGCATGTAAAATCAAAGATATATCAGCCAGCATTTAAGAAGATCATACTGAAAACTCTCCATCATCAGCACATAAATTCAGATTTTAGATCCAGGAAAATCACTCAGAAAAGGAAAGAAGCCAAATATAATTGATAAGCATCCAACCATTCATTGTTGAAACAATAATACAGCACTGAAAACTCTATTTCCTAAGATTAAATTATGGGCAACAACCCATTTTCTCAAGGGGGAAACCAACAATGTTTAAAATTCCAGAATGAACTCAGTGCAAGAAATTTGAGGCATTGGAACAGATTGCAAACTATGATGAAAGATCTCAGGCTTGTGAAATGGATTCGCGCCAAGCAAACTCCTTCGCACCATCCTTGTCGACGATCTTGATCAAAAAGTTCGGCGGAGCAACAACCAATCTGGATCTTATTTCTGTGATGCACTTGTCGACGAGATCGATAGCTTCAGCCAGTGACATTCCACTGTGATAATGCCTGTCCATCAATGATAATGCAAAATAGGAGCCATAACCAAAGGCACCCTTGTCGATTTTGTGAAGAGTTGCAATGTAATCAATGTAGTAGAGAGATGGTCCGATGTCCTTATCATAGCCAGCAAGTAGAATGTTAACAAAATAAGGGTTCTGGCAAGACAACAAACAAGGTTTGAAATTGATTAGGATCCTCAATTAACAAAGATACTAAGCTGCTTTCATTAGATGGATCCACAACAACAACATCAAACCTTGAATCCTTTTTCGTCATTGTGTTTTGTTAAAAGTCAAATTCTCATTTAAATATAATAGAAAAAGATAATTTCAAATATTTTCTAACCAAGTCTTTTTAGGTCTACCTATACCTTTCTTAACATAAGTCAAATGTAGTATCTCAACTTTTCTAACCAGGTCATCGGAAGGCCTCCGTTTAATGTGACCAAACCATCTAAGGCGACTCTCTCTAATTTTATCTTCTACAATTACTTAAAATCCTAAGTGCTTTCATTAGATGGATATTGGAGCATCCTTATGAATGTCAGTATATGCTGAAAATAAAGCAATCAGGTGCTTAAGGCTTCATTCAGGACAACTTTTTTACTGCTTCTTAAAGCTGCTTTTTAGTACAACATTTTTAATTTTTGTACTGAAAAGCTGCTTTAAGAAGCAATAAGAAAGTCATCCCAAACGAAGCCTAAGTTTACTTGAGCTTCTGACCAAGAGCTCTAGAGGTAAACGCAGTAGTCACAAATTCAAATATAGACTGTGACCTTTAACTAAATATTTAGTAGCTCCCTATATATAAATTTTGATCTATAATAGACATACGCCTTCTTTTATTTGTAATGACCTTATGCTTATTTACATGCAACCCGTTTTATGCTCCACTTTCAACAAAGAAAATATTTAAGATATCTATTCTAATGCTTGCAGAGATGCTCTATGAGTGGTTCTACTTGTTTATAATCATTTACTTAGCTATTGAAATGAGATGAACAAGATTTATGAAGCTTAACAGTTAAATGAATGAAATTGGGCATTGATCCACTTGTTTGTTGTAATCATAAATTTAATTATTTTAGTAAGACAAGAGCTCCACAAAATGCTCATTTTATTTTAAGAGATTATTTCATGAACTTCTTGTTCTTGTATCAAATATGTTCTCACCATTTTATACACCAGATTGAGATATATTAGTAGATGCACAAGTAGATTGGAATCCAGAGTTGAAATACTTGATACAACTTTGAACAAATAACAGTTCCTGTTTTTTCTATTAATGCACAAAAGATCAATCAAAAAAATATAAAATGGATAGTATAACTTTTTGTACTATGAATGAAATAATGTTCAGTACTAAAGATGTCTTAAATCATTTTCATGCTATAATTGAGGTTAAGCCTGCTTTCAGCTGAAATATTATAAAAATGCCAAAGAACAAGATTACAAAAGATTTTAAATTTTGGGTCATGCTAAATCTCAAACTCAATTTTGATGAAGAAGAAATAAATGATCTTGAGCATAGTATTACACAACTCAGCTAAATTTATAGCGCCTACACTCTCAGCAATGAAATAATATTTGATTATTTTATGTTAATTTATGAAGCATACATCTTTCAATGAGGCAAATAACACTTGGTAAATTTTTTTGAAGCGAAGACAAAGGCTTTGCATGCTTTTCTGAATTATTCTTTTACTTGTATAGAAGTGCAGGCTTCTGAAAAACTATCTATTTTTTTGACAAAGTTTGCACATTTTAATGTTGTCCATGCGCAATGTGGGAACAAAGCACTAGTGCTTTTTGCATTGAAGTGAAAAAACAATGTCCACACTTTATTCAATGATTTGCAAACTCCAAAGCTATTATATCGGTGCATCTAGTGAAAAACAATTTATTGCAATATTGAACATTAAGACATTTACAATCTGTGAGGCAAGATGTAGGTTTAAGGCGTTTTGATTCGCAACCCTCAAAATCAAAACTTTAAATTTATAAAATATATGAAAAAATGTCATTCTCACGTACAAATAAAATATCAAAGTAAGATCATAACAAGAAGTCTCTCCCACTACCAAATCAACATTAACAAGTAGTCTACACCATTACGATTATAATTTATAAATTCATAAGTCTTTAATTCTCATCATTTAATACGCATTTATTAGAATCATCATTATTGAAATCATCATTATTGAGAATAGTTTTCTCTCCTTCCTCATTATCAGCAGCTTTAGAATCCAACTAATCTTCCTCCTCATTTTCAATCTTAAAAATCTTGCTCTTTCTTAATCAATAAAAATCAATAAGAACATTAACTAATTTTTAAAATAATGAATATGATGATGATTACAATTTCAATTACATATTTTTTATAATAACCTTTTATGCTACATTCATTTTGACCTATTAATTTTGCCCATTCATCCATCAAAGAAGTCAATATTGTGATGTTCCTCATGCAATTGTGATGGATAACTTCATTGTCATCCTCCACAAATCATTCATCATCTAATAACACATCATAACAAAATAATGGATCTTCATCGTCTTCTAAAAAATGTCCTCTTCAAATGTTTATCTTCTAATCTCTCATTGCACATAATTTAACAAACACTTTTATTTGTTTCCACTGTGCATTACATATGATCTCGGATAAACAAATCACATTCATTCATTAAAAAATTAACATGCCTCTTTTTAAGATTCATGCATTTTAAAAGAATCTATTAGAGTAAAATATCATTGCAGATATCATGAATATAATATAATAATTAAACTATATATATATATATATATATATATATATATATATATATATATATATATATATATATATATATATATATATACTACTCAATATTGTATAATCTTCTATCTGAAGCAAGTCATCCACATCCATACATAACTACACCTAGCCACCTAGGAACTCCCAAAGCTCCGACCCTCATCTCCCCATGATCACATGTGCACAACCTATGATCACACAATCTTGCTCACATCTAAACTTTGCAAGCTCTCCCTGTCACCGCTCGCACCCTTTCTCTCTCTCTCTCTCTCACTCTATCTCACAATCGAGACCAATCACCAACAATATCACGTCTCTCTCTCTCTCCATCTTGTGACTCCCCAACTCACATCTCACTAGACAGTCTCTTAGCCTCTCTTTCTCCAACACACCTAAGCCCTATACATCAACATGTAAACCGCATTCATATATCTTGCAATTCTCCTACAAATTCCTACATCAACATATCTCACCACTTGTCTCTCATTCCAAGTAACTCGCTTAACATTCCCTAACAATCCTCTCCCAACACATCTTCTTATTGACCCACATCCATATCTCTCAAGGTCTACTAATGCTCACACATCACAACCATGCAACATCCTCTGCTCTTGCTCTTACACATTCTCTTGTTCTCTCACCTTCCTCTCACATCGACGCCTCCCTCATCCTCTCTTCTTCTCCAGCAAAATCTCTAATGTCAATTTTCTTTACTCTTCCAAGTCCCACCCAAAAAATTCCCAACACTCACCCTTTCGATCTATAATATTTTGTTGCAATAGCCAGACACTAAAACCTCTATTTCGGTACTACAACTCTAGGTTCGTTACTTACAAGCCCATGTCAACAATAGGTATATTCTCCTTCAAACTTCGCTTCTCTCTCAAACCTGCACAATGTAATCTAGCCTCCCCACGCTATGTTAAGTTTAAGATGATCCTCACAGCCTTTTCTATAACATAAATCATGTATCACTCCACTATGGCATCTAGCGGGGTGAGCCTTGCAGCATTCTTGACACGATAAAATAAACAAAATTCATGTTACTGATTTGCAAACTCAACTCTCCAGTCTCCATCCATTTTGGCATTTCAAAACTAACAAGCATAATGCATTAATGTCAATAGGTTAAACATCTATGGCATAAATCATCTCTCACCCACCAATGCATCCATAAGGATGAGTCTCATATCTTATCCTACAATATAAATCAATGTTTCAATCCAGAATGATATATGTCAAGTAAACTTCATGGCCTTTTTAACATGAGAAAAATTAATAAAATTGATAGGGAGATGCTATCTTTTCCAAACATTAAACAATATAGCCACATACTCACCTAACCTTTGGACTAATTAAAGAGAAAAACAAATACAATTGGAATTTATTAAGCCCATGAATTATTTAGCGCACTTTATGTTTCTAATTTCAAGACTATGGGATGGCTCTACCAATTCAATAAATAGTTAATCATGCGCAAAATAAAGCAACTTCGAATAGCCTCATACACATAACCTTCATGCATGATAACTTGAAATAAAGGCCCAACATATTTTATGCTTGTACACATCGACTTAAATTAGCCGGCTTAAAAAATGTATATGAAATAATTGTGTTTCTTCATATTATAAAAGTTGTTCAAGCTACACTAAAAAAGGAAGAAGAAGAAACACGCTTTTGATTTCATATCAAGGATGAACTACAACAATTCAATCCGATTTCCATTATAATTGTAAGACCCACTTGTAGGTTGATTCCTATGTCACACATGTAGGCATGTGAATCCCCAACCTTATAGATCACTCATATAGAATAGTAATATAGTATATCATATGCAAATTAAGAATCTAAATGAGAAACATCAGACTTTACAAATAAATAAGATTGTAAAACCCATCATTGTGTTTTCCTCTTCCTAAATGATATAGGTCTCGCTTACGGCCTTCTTTCTAATGGATGTAAGATACTAAGATCTATCCTGATCAATTCAAGTTAGATTAAAGCTAGTAAATACAAAAGGACACATAAGCCAAGGACCCAATTTGATCTTTCCCTCTTAGTTGATTCAAAAATCCTATTGATTCACTGTCTCAAAATGCAGCAAAAATACATGCTACATCAAAAACCAAAATCAACCAACTAAACTAATAGGGTCGCCGTACCTACAAGGCGAGGTTTTTAAGACCCACCTTATGTTGGAACTTCTCCTGTGTTTAATGCGATCGATCTTACTACATATGACAGAGAACCAACTAATTCAGTAGACATAGAGACCTTGCCCATTATTATTCCAGTTCAGACCAAAGATGATCGCATTGATGTTGTTTCGGACATCCGAACTACCCAGACAAGGCGTGGAGTGCACCAACGATTCCTGGTTAAATGGAGTGGACATCCCTTGACTAACTGCTCTTAGATTGAAGCAGAGGAGTTATAGATTCGTCGTCCTGATATCTATCAGCGTGTTATTGAGGCATTATCATCAGAAGATGAGATTCTTCCACCAATGGGAGAATTAATGCAATCAAGGATTATCATTTTATATTTTGTATTTTATTTCTTAATGTTTTGGATGTTACATAATTTTGGACTATATATATATATATATATATATATATATATATATATATATATATATATATATAATGTGCCCTATGATGAAAATCAACCCACGATCATGCTTAGGTGTCGTGCTCTTCGGTAATTTCTCTCCATTCACTTTCCACTTATCTTGAATTTGTTTCCTTGCTCCTTGGTAGCATCATGGGTATTTAATCTTGGTTTTTTTTTTTTTTTTTTTTTTTCTTATTGGACTTGGCCCATTTCTGTCCATGTTAGTTGGCTGTTTGCTGTTCTACATCCAGTTTCATATTCTCTATTGATGGTTTTCCATGCATATTTCCCATTTCTGGCCTTTTACCCTCCTGTTCCCCTTGAAGCTTTGGATTCTCTGTTGTTGGTTTTCCATGAAGATTTTCTGTTCCTGGTAGTTCATTTCACCTCCTTGCTAATTTCTAGACTAGTGTTTATCTTCTCCAAAAGTGGTTGTCTTGATTCGACTTATATTGGCTATTTGAGTGGCACATTTATGTGAGCAATTGGACATTCTTCTCCTATAAATTATGGCTAGTTTACTGTTGAAGAGGGTGGTTGTTGTGGCTAATTACAAATTAAAACCTGAGAGTTTTCTTCCTAGCTTCAAAGCTATTTTCTTCCTACATCTATTTCTTTTTCTCGGTCTTCTATCTATTTATTCTCTCCACAGTTTTCCTTCCACTTGTATCTTTATTCTCCAAATATTGTGAGTAAAAGGTGTTGAGACAGTTTGTTGGTATTTGTCGGAGTGCCGACTTGAGAAGGATCAAAATTTCTGTGGCGAACTACTAGTTTGATTTTTCCTTTGAGCGTTATTCTCTAATTTTCGGATTTGCACGTGAGGTAACCTTTTCAAATTGTTTTTGAGGGAAGTTTATTTTATATTTTAGTTTGTTTCTTGCAAGGTTTCCTAATCATTTATATATGTTTACTATTAAGTTTCATTTAGTTGGTGTTGATTCATGTTTTATTGAAAGGAAGTGTCATGCTGCATTCCTAGTGTTCTCCTACTTGTTTTAGAACCTAGTTAGCATCAAACTTCTTAACCGCCAAACAGATCAAAATTTCTCAAAAAAAGAAACTTTATAGCTAATGGTTTATTTGTCCCTGCACTCCAGGGCACGGGTTTAGCCCTGCCACTACAATTTTATTGCAGAAGAGGATGGTAAATCACCCATCTGCACACGTTGCTTGCAGCAGCCTCAAACAGACCTCAGCTCAAAACCAAACTCAACCATTATAACGAATGACAGAAGCTACATAGTGATGCCTATCCATTATAATATAATTTATACCTTGAGTTGCATACTTCTGTCATGTTCCATAAAGAAAAACATTAAATAACACATATATCATCTGGTCCAATAACATTAAGAAAATAAACAATTAAAACTTCAACCATACGTAACAAAGCAGAACGGCAGTAAAATATTTTCAAGTGTGGGCCTACAAAGTAACAAACAGGCTTTTTTTTTGCTAGTTAGGAAAGGAAGACTATTTTGCAAAGCTCATGAAATAACTCCTGGAGGAAGTGGAGTACACAACAAAGAGTTATTTATGTTCATCTTAGAACTACAAAAACATAATCAAAATAAAAAATTTCCTTGGGATAAGATGGAGTAACATAAAACGTGATCATTTTTAATATTCCATAAATTGTTGTCAATAGAGGTGAATTCAAACTTCAAGTTGAAGCAATCTTTTGGAATAAAATGGCTAGTTGCACTTAAAAAACAACCTCATCTACAAGGACTACTTTAGCTGTGAAATAAATCTAAAGAGACTTTTGTAGTGTCAACAACAACAACTAGCCTTTATCCCACTACGTAGGATCAATTACATGAATATTTTTTCTCCATTGTTGTGAGAACCAAAAATTTCAGGTATTTATCTATACATAAACTAATTTATTTTAGTATTTAGATAAATAGATTTATGTTATGAGTAAGTTAGTTGATATAATTATTAGGATAATTTAAATTAAAATATTGATAATCCTGAAAGGATGTATTAGAAGAGCATTTGCGGTTAGAAGGTGGGACCCACTTCCCATTGCTCTTATCAGCATAACCGTGGACGACTCTTCCTCCCGTTATGGTTCGCTGGAGGAAGTGGAGAACGCGTGCAAGAAAGAACAAGGACTAGTTGGCTTGGGCAGCTAGTACAGGAAAAGAATTGAAATCTGTTGCCAAGGAAAGGAGTGCAGCTAGTATAGGAAGATTGCTAGAAGGGAGGGGTTTGGCTAGGGCAGAGTTCCTGCGGTTATAACAGGAAGAAATAAGGAGGATTTCAGCACAATATTGGAGGGAATGGTCCAGTGGCAGCAAGAAAGGATTTCGGCATTATTGATTGGAATGAAAGTCGATGGAAACAGTGTAATGCAGATTTTGTGCAGTAAAGTTCATGTGAAGGAAGTTTAAGAGAGGAAATTTAAAGGAAGAAGAAGGTAAGAAGTATATTATTGATCTTTACCTTTTATGTCACCTAAATTTAGTAGCATTTCTAAAAATTATAACCTATTTGTATGGTATGATTATTCATAGATTTATGCAGAAAGAAAATTTTGGGTTAGTGTATCAAAGGAGAGGGTTAAGTGGTGTAGGTGTGGAAGAGATTATTCGTCAGAGAAGTAATGCAAAGTTTTATTTAAGAGGACATGATATCATTGTAGAAATGTATATTCATTCTAATGAAAATTCATAAAGACAATCATTAAAACAAATGGTTTCATATTATGCATAGGACAGTCAAATGATTATGTATAAGTAAATTCATCTTCATATGAACAAAGAAAAGTAAATGAATAAATAAGCATAATAATGTTAATCTCTACTTAGTTAATAATGCATTGAAAATTATTGTTATTCTGCATGTCATGCAGAAATTCTTTATATGCAACAAATAAATACAAGTTCTTGAATGTTTATAAAGAATATAAGCATATCATACTGAATATCAAACTAATAAAGATTGGTTAAACTATGATATGAAGTCTACAATATCAGGTGGGCAAAAGGGATACAAGATAAAACCTGCATTGTAAATGGGGCAAAAGAGACCCTTGAGAATATGCTACCTGTATAGCAGGTGGGGCAAAAGGGACCTCTAAAGAAGCAAAAGGGACCCCTATGTAATTCAATGACGATATTATCAAGTTTTACCTGGACTCGATTGAATATATTTATGAAAATTAAGCCAATCTTTTAAAAGTATAAAGTTGATATTCAGTATAGTATACAATGAAAGAAAAAGATTTATACCACAATGCATTGTATTAGATTTTCTTGTTATGATTTAACTGAAGATTTGAATGTTATAATTTTTAATGCAATGTAATTGTTATTTAAATGTGCATAGCTTATTGAGCCTCATAGCTCACATGAACTCTCCTAACCAGATCATCGGAAGGATGTCGTTTTATGTGACCAAACCATCTAAGGCAACAATTTTATCTTCCACTAGAGCTACTCCAACCTTTTCGCATATATGCTCATTTTGTATCTTGTCTCTAAGAGTAAAGCAACTCATCCATTGAGCATCCTCATCTCTACAATACTTGCTTAATATTACGCTTCTCTTTTAATGGCCAACATTTTGCACCATAAAACATTGCAGGTCTCACCACAATCTTATAGAATTTTCCCTTAAGTTTGAGGAGGACTTTTCTATCACACAACAAGTCCGATGCATTCCTCCACTTCAAACATCCAACTTGAATTCTACTAATAGTACCCCCATCTATTTCACCATTACTCTAAACAATGCAACCAAGATATCTAAAACTAGGGCTGTCAAAATCGTGTCACAGGTCGGGTTTAAGTCCAACCCGAAACTGACCCAACGGGTTCGGGTCAACCCGACCCGATCCGTAAATCCGCTATCCAAAAATCTGTCGTGGGTTCAAGTCATCCATAAGTGGGAAGGCGTTGGCTTCAAGCAGGAAAGGGAGAGGTGGCGACAATCATAGGCGAGACAGCGGGCAGATGCCAACAGGAGGGATGGCGGCCAAACGCCTGCGGGCGGGATAGCAGCCGGACGCCAGCAGGCAAGACGACGGTCAGACACCAGCGACAGAGCGGGCGGGACGGCGACAACAACACGCGACTTTCGGCCTTACAAACTGCGATTCAAGTGATGTGATTCCAGTGACAGACGATGACGAGATTCGATTATCGCAATTGACGATATATTCGATTGACGCGACAACACTGACGAGATAGGTCACGTGCGAGTGGGATGTTTTCGGATCAAACCGAGTTGATTTCAGGTTTCCAGGTCAACCCGAACCTGACTCAATTTTACAAACGTGTCGAAATCCCTAACCCAAACCTGACACGATTCGGGTCAACCCGAACCCGAAATTTTTTGGTCGGTTTCAGGTCGGGTTTTTTGGGTCGTGTCAAATATTTACATCCCTATCTAAAACATGTACTCTTATTAATGACTTGATCGCCCAAAGTCACAATCCCCCCACTATATCCTATTACTAATAAAATTACAATCCATATATATATATATATATATATATATATATATATATATATATATATATATTCAGTTTTAGATCTACTAAAATGAAAATATTTAGACTCTAAGGTTAACCTCCATAATTCAAGCTTACCTTCAACTCCCTCTCTAGTCTTATCAACAAGAAGAATATCACCAGGTCAATTCTACTATTTTCTAACCAAGTTTTTTTATGTCTAGCTCTACCTTTTTTAACATAAGCCAAATCAACTACATCTACTCTCCTAACCCGGTCATCGGAAGGCCGTCATTTTATGTGACCAAAACATCAAAGAAAATAATCTTATCTTCCACTGGAGCTACTCCAACATTTTCACATATATGCTCATTTTATATCTTGCCTCTAAGAGTAAAGCAACTCATCCACTAAGCATCCTCATCTCTGCAACACTTGCTTAATATTATTCTTCTCTTTTAATGGCCAACATTTTGCACCATGAAGCATTGCAGGTCTCACCACCATCTTATAGAATTTTCTCTTAAGTTTGAGGGGGACTTTTCTATCACACAATAAGCTCGATGCATTCCTCCACTTCAAACATCCAACTTGAATTCTACTAATAATACCCACATCTATTTATCCATCACTCTCAAGTCTCAACAATGCAACCAAGATATCTAAAACATGTACTCTTATTAATGACTTGATCGCCCAAAGTAACAATCCCCCCACTAGATCTATTACTAATAAAATTACAATCCATATATTTAGTTTTAGATCTACTCAAACGAAAACTTTTAGACTCTAAGGTTGACCTCCATAATTCAAGCTTACCTTCAACTCCCTCTCTAGTCTTATCAACAAGAAAAATATCACCATCAACCTCTTGCAAATGTCTAGTGAGACATACAAAGACTAAAGTAAAAAAGATATGGGCTTAAGGATGATCCTTAATGTAATCAAACTAAAATAGGAAAATACTTGGTCAAACCACCTTGTGTTTGAACACAAGTAACAACTCCTGTATGCATATCCTTAATGGCTTGAATATAAGCATTATTAACCCCTTTCTTTTCTAGAACTCTTTGTAGAATGTGTAGTGTCAAGAGGTGAAAAAAATACATCTGGGAAAAACAACCTCTTCAAAATGAGCAAAAACAAAAACCTAGTAATAAAATTAAAATTATAAATAAGCTAGAACACTTGTAAACAAGTTATTAAGCAAAGCCAAAGCCATAACTCTTTATGATATTCAGATAATAGATTACATAATAAAAATGATAAAAAAGATAGATATGAAGTAGCCAAAGATAAGGAAAGGGCCTGCATAGATTGCATTAAAGGAAAATAAATTTTTTTTTTTTTAAAGAAGATCTTATTAAATGAAAGAGTCATCAAGGATGGATGAAAATGATATATGAAGAAAATGATTACATAAGACTTCTAAGAAAGAAGCTTTCTTAAAAGAGCAAAAAAAGATAAACTATATTATAAACTAATAAAAAAATAATAGTTAAGTTAACATTAAAAATGAGTATAAATAAAAAGCTTTATATAGAGATGAGATATGTATGAAGGGGATATATGGCTGGGTGAAAACTAGAGGGCAGACTTTGAGTGGTGGTTAAACTGTATATATTATAATATATAAATCCCAGGTCGAAAACATCATGTTTGCACCCAAATGCAGGGTTAAGATTGCATACATCAACCACTCGGAAACAACATTGGTAGGAGGTCCATGTATTAGGTACGTCTATAGTTGAGAGAAAACTTAGTATAATGTAAAGTATTTTGTGTTAGGTTTAAGTTAAAATAAAATTATTATATTTCATAGATCATTTCCTTTACAAATCTATTGCAAAGTAAATGTATTCAAATTAACCTAATTTACTATGCAGGTTTTCTAAATACACCAAACCAAATAGGACCAACAATTAATCCAATGAAGTCAATGGCTCAAGTGTGATTACTTGGGGATTTGGGGACTAAGTACCTCAACCCAAGAAAAAAGAAAAAATAAGGCTTAATATAGCCCTGGGAAGCTTAGTCTCTAATTTCATAGATTGGGAAGAATTCATGATTACAAATTGTTTTAATCCAAAGTTGTAGCATAAGTTTGTATATGTAACATAAAAATCAGAAGATAATAAGCTTCAGCCTACAAAGCTTAAACATACAACATACCAGGAAAGCCAACTAGAGGTCCTTCCCATGTTGCTTCCAACACCACCACAATATGTTGATTCCCAACGCATTTAGTAGAAGATTTAATCAATTTCTAAATAAAGTCTTATGACATAACTCAAATCTGGTTGTTGGCAACAACACCCAAGTGCTTGCTTACGTTTTATGTGGTGGTCGGCTTTCCTAACTTGCCTCCTTAGTCGAAGAGCCAAGCTTGCACAGGAAGCAAGCATACTTGCAACGAAGGATATTTTCTTCTCTTCAATGCCCTCTCCCTTGGCCAAGGGAGAGCTGTATTCCTTTCCTTCGATAGCTCTTTGAATTTCCAAAGGATAGTGATAGTTGGGGCAAATTACATTTTATTCTCTCTGCGAGTGAGAGAGAAAGTCATAGGAAAAATGCTGTTTTCTCTAGTTCTCCATGAAGCATATGGAGTCAATTGGCACTTTAGTTGTATATGTTACATAACTCCAATTGAATTCTACAATGAATTTTGAGCTTATAAATTTCATTTGTACATGTTACAAAATATCATAAGGGAATTAAAATTGGATTGTGTTTTAAGGTAAAAAATGCCGGTCATACAATTGAATGTGCTGCAGTCAACACAAATGTCACCTGCCCAATAAAGCTCAATGGCACCTCCAATGGACCTATATCCTGCTCCTACCATAGCTCATCTTCGAAATTAGTCCGTTAGTTCTCTTTGTTGAAGAGCATAATACTACATAAAGTACAAACAACTTTAAAGTTTTCCAAATAACAGTTTCAAAGTAAATTTACAGAAGAAAATAATCATAAAAATTAGATATATCAGCATTGCATGTTGTAGCATATGCACTCCAACAAAGTCCTGGCAATATGTACACTGTTTTCAACGCTGATAACTCTGATCAAAGTAGCAGCTTCATAGTACCTAATTTATCTGGGCGTTGAACAAACGACTCTGTAGAGGCAGATTCAAAGTACGTGATTTATTCTGGTTTTTAAACAAGAGAAACACAAATAATCTTCCTGTAAATTTCAGTTTATACATTGGGAACCCATAACAATCCCAACCAATTCAAAGTTTAGGACACAGTAACGATGCATTAATTGGAACCAGAATCAATGATATAACCGCAAGTAATCCACTAAGCATCCTATCTCAACAATCAAACCAAATAATTAACCATGAATATCCATGAAAACAAGCATCAAACTCGTTTAGATCTAGTATATCAAACCACTGCACATCCATACTCAATGCATCAACACGATCCTAAACCATGACCCCCGCACAAATAATTACTAAACCCTAAAAAAGCGCTGCGTACTGAAAGATCAAGAGATCAAGGTGAAAAAAAAGACCTTTCTAAGGGCGGTGGCGAGTTCGCCTCTGGTGAAGTTGGCGGCAGCTGCGGTAGTCAACGCGATGCCATTCCTGAACTGGTAGAGATGCACGTTCTTCTGGATGTATTCGGTAAACTGAGCCCTGCGAAAAAGATAAACCAGTGAAGGTGAATAGGCATCGAATAGTCGAAAGAAGAGAGATGGAGGGTTAGAAAGATGCGATACCGATCGCCGGCTTCGCCGGAAACACCAAGGAGCTTATGAGAGTCGAGGATCATGATCTTGTCTTCGTTTGATTTGTGGACGAGGATGCTATGGACGGCCGATGTGTCCGCCACAATCACGGCGAATCCGTCGCCGACAAGCCCGAACACGCACTCCATCGCTACCGCTGAATACCACCGTCAGACGAAATGCAAACTGTGTTTTGTGCAGACGGGCAGGGGTCAAGGAGCCTACTCAGCATGGAACTTTTATTTGGTCCGGATCACAGGACGCAGCTCTATGTTCGGCCGCCAATAGAATCGTGCCACACATTCTCACTATTTATCGTGCGGCCCGACAATCCGGCCCATAACGAACCCAGGATGGCTTGGTATTTCTCGATTTTGCTAGGTATTGCTCGGTATTGCTAGGTATTGATCGATTTTGCTCGACAATAACCAATACCGAGCAAATACCAAGCAATATCAGCAAATACCGAGTAATACCGAGAAATACCAAGTTGTATCGAGAAACTCGGTATTTCTAGAAAAACTCGGTACAATTCGGTATTTCTAGTAAATACAGAGTTTTTCTAGAAAACTCGTAAGAAAAAACTCGGTACAACTCGGTATTTCTCGGTATTACTCGGTATTTGTCTTCACAGAGCTGTATTTCTCGTTATTGTCAAGCAATACCTAGCAATACCGAGAAAATACCGAGTAATACCTCGCAATACGCGAACATAGCATTCCTGGGTTCAGGTCCAGGTCAAGTCGTAATACCTCGCAATACGCGCGGTAAAGAGTAAGAGCGCGTGGCGACATGTTATTGGCGGCCGAACGTAGCTCTACATTCGGTAAGAGGATGTAATAATTGTTCCTCAGCATGAGGGGAAATACATTAACGGGGATGGCACTTAAAAATAGCCCAATTTTATATATTTAACATTAAAATTTTATTATTTATAAAATATAGCATATAAATATATAATTAATCTTCATCACCAGAATGAAACCCTCACCAAACCAAGAGACAAAAAAGTCATGACCTAATCTCATTAGGTTTCTTCATGATGAAAAGGTTGTAACGGGGATCCGGTCCTATGTTGCAGCAGATTCATAAGAAAAAAAAATGAAAAGATTGTAACAGGGAATGGTCATAACGGGGGCAAGAAAGTCACATAAGATTTTATGGGAAAGAGTAGCAATGAGTTTTTACCAAGAAGAGCTACAAAGGGATAAGGTTAGAGAAGGGGACTCATTGAATTAGTAGCCTGTGTAGAGAGATTATTCCGTGCGGAGTCCGGATCGAAGAACTGTTCGGACTCTGTGAGTTTGCACAATAAAAGCACAATTACTCTGCACATTGCGTTTTTACTGCACACATTCATAGGATATGAACGCAACTCCGATCCATAATTCGCACCTAATAGTCATCGCTGGTGTGAAGGTGATAGGACTGGCTAGCATGAGTGAATAGTAATGAAGAGATTGAAATTTTGAATTTTAAGGAGTAAATAGTAAATTTCATACAATAAATACTTAAAATAATAGTAAATTTTAGACAATAAATACTTAAAAGAGTGAATTTTAAGTGTTATGTATATAAGCCCCCCTTGATTAATTAACTAAATATATATTTTTTAGAATTTAACCGCCAACTATAAAAAGATCCATGGCCACTTTATTTTTTAGGAAATTTGAGGATAGTGCCCATTTTCATTAATGTAATGGAATTTGATTTACATGTATATGAGCAAAAAGCTCAAAATAAAGTAAAAAAGATAAAATTTTATAGAGAATCAATAGAGCTAAGCAAATAAAAAGAAAAAATAATAATAAGCTTTTTGGACTCATTATTGATTGGCCAAAATAGGATTGTCATGGAATGAAATCAGAAAAGAATTGTGGGTCATGCACCTGTGGGGCTGGTTGCTGGTAGACTAGCCGAGGGACTAGTGAACACTGCCAAGCGCGTCACAAGATGATGTGGCAGCGGGACCCAATTTCAAAAAAAAATTATACTAAAAAATTATTTTAAAAAACAATCTCATCACAATCATAAATGGTGCCTTGCATTCGACTTTGACAACAACTTCTTGTGACTCTCATTTATCGTGTTATTTTTCAACATTAGTTCCTTATATAGTTCTATTTTCTTACAAGCACGAAAAAAAAAAAAACTATAGGCTCCAAGAGATTATTGTTTGTTGTATTATATGAAAAAAATCAAGGTTGTGAAAATCGGACCGTACAACGAACCGAAAGAATCAGAGGTTCATGATTCAACCAAAGTCCAACCGAATAACGTAATAAAAAATAAGATTATTAAAATTTAATAAAATTAGCATAATAATATGACAATCTAATCTTAAAATTAAATATAAATCCATCATATCATACATACAAATATCCAAACTAAAAATGAACTGGAAGTTTAAAATCACGCTTCATAAATAATATAATTCATATTTAATATAACAGGCAATTTTAAAGAAAAAAAAAAAGGAAATGTTCCATTGTTAGGGAGCTTCTATATTTTACATAAAAGGAATTCGGTTCAACTGTTCTTAATATGCTGAAACAAACAAAGGTTTAGTTTTATAAAAAAAAATCAATTAAAGATCTAATCAAATTTATCTATCAATCTATTCTAATTATTGTATTTAAATATAATTAATTTATCAAGCTCTCTTCAAATATAAATAACCAATTTAAAAAAAAACACTTATCATTCCTACTTATTATAAGGTTTTAATTTATTATAAATTTAATTTTAAATATTTAAGTGACTAAGGAAGAAAATATCAGCCACCTTTAAAATCTAACATAAATTGAGAGCTCAATTTCGAAATGAAATTCTTTTGATTGTTTTATTTTGCAATGGAACTGCAATGTTTACTATTGTTTCTGTTTTGGAAAGAAGGAAAAAAAGACCTAAGACGTTTCCCTAATATTTGAAACAAATCATTTGCATAGGTAACACAATACAATATTTCAATCAAGCAGATCTTTGTACAGGTCATCTGTTTCTCAAAGCATAAAAGAAAAAGCAAAGACATTGCCAGAGGAAACGATCAAATAGCACTATGAACAATTAAGGACTTAAATCGGTTTGGAGGGAAGTGCTCTGCTAGGGTTTCGTCTTCCTTCCGCCGTCTTCGTCTCTTCCCCTAGGGGAAGAGGCTTTCCTGTTCGCATGGAAAACCTTCTGTGCTTCGTTCTGGTTCCTATGCGGATAATGTTTCAACTCCAGCTGTTAAGTCGACCAACTTCCCCGTCTCCTTCGTCACCCCGGCTCCGAAGCTTTCCTTTAGAGGCAATGATCTTTCGGAAGGCGCTAATTTCTGGAACCTTTCGTTGGTGGGTTACTCGATCGGCCCTCGCCCTTACTACGAACGACTGCTTTCGGCTATGAAAAAGGTTTGGAACATCAAAGGTGCGATGTCTCTCCTTTCTCTTGCTGATGGATTCTTTCTCTTAAAATTTTCGGCTTTGGAAGACTTGGAAATGGTGTGGAACGGGGGGCCCTGGTTTTTGTTGGGAAAGCCTTTCATCTTGCAACGCTGGAACCCTAAGTTTAAGCCGGTTAGGGATGAAAATGCCTCTATACCCATCTGGATAAAAATTATGGATTTACCTTTGGTGCTGTGGACGCCTTTAGGGATTTCTCGGATTGCTAGTTTCATTGGGGTTCCGATTTCTGTTGACACGCTCACTGCCAATCGTACCAGACTCACCTTTGCTAGGGTGTGTGTTCTCATCAATAAAAACTCTCCCCTTCCTGATGTAATTCCCATCGAAATTTAAGGAGAAGACATGAATCTCAAAGTGCACTATGACTGGAAACCTTCCCCCTGTGAAGGCTGTGGATCCCTTTTTCATCCGTTCTCTCTTTGTTCCTCAAACCCTAATCCAAAACCTATCATACCACCTTCTGCTCGCCCGAGAGGTCGTAGCTCCAGCAGACATCCTATTCACCGGGAACAACTTCCTACTTCCAAACCACCTCTTCCCCGTCCCTCTTCTTTGGCTGGTGAGGCTTCTCTTGTGCCCTTGGATGGAATTCTTCTAAAGCCTATTATTAATTCACCTGCCATTTTGTCCCCTGAGCCGAAAAAAACGCCTGCTGTGCTTCCCGACTCCACAAAAGACCTTTCGTTACCCAATTTAAACCTTCCTATGGATGTTGCTTCCTCCTCGGAGCAGTCTACTCCTCCTACCTCTATTTCCCCACCTAAAATCCCTACTGCTAATAAGTTTGATTCCCTTCAAGCTTTAGAAGTTGAGCTTCCTTCTATTGAAAATCCTCCTGGAAATGATGATACTGCAAATGCTAAGCTCCCCTCTTCTTCTACGACTCAATCCTCTACGGATTGTTCTTCTTCAGACCGTCTTCATAATTCTAAAGTCAAATCCAAATCTCCCAAAGAAGCCAAAAAAGTTAAGCCTAAAACTGCCAAAAAAGGCAAAGGATCCCGATATTAATGTCTGCTTCTCCTTTAGCTTTGTTGGAATGTGAGGAGTTTTAATAACCCTGACAAAGTTCGTCTTTGCAAAGATTTAGTTTCTTCTCATTGTCTCAAATTTCTAGCAATTCTTGAAGCAAAAATTCCTAATCAGTCTACTTTAGACCCGTGGTTTCTGCACCGGCATAAAGTGTTTGATTTGGAGGATAGTTTCAATAATTTATGTTTTTCTAATCCGGGTAGGATTTGGCTCAAGTGGGACAAAGCTGTTGTTACTTTTATTCCCTCCTCTTCCTCTCAACTCATCCATGGTTCCTTCACTTGGGGGGATGCTTCTTTTGAGCTATCTGTTGTCTATGCCTCCAATAATGTGAATGACAGGAAAGTTCTTTGGGATGATATCCAGAATGTTGCACCTTCTAGTGATCTTCCTTGGATCATTTTGGGTGATTTTAATTGTTTCCGATTTGATTATAAAAAAGCTGGGGGTAATAACCCGTCTCAAAGCTCTCTGGGGGAACTCAACAAATGTGTTTTCGACTGTGGTCTTCGGGACCTTGCTTCGGTTGGCCTTTTCTACACTTGGTTTAATCAAAGGGTGGACATGCCCATTCATATTAAATTGGATAGAATGATGGTGAATTCTGAATTCCTGCTTCGATATCAAAATTACTACTACAAAATTGAACCTCCAGGGGGTTCAGATCATTCTCCTCTCATTCTGTTGGACTCTGTTTCTCAGACTCCTAAGGTGCGTTTTAAATTTAAAAATTATTGGGTCAATTTTGATTATTTCTGGGAGGACTTGGTGCAAGCTTTTTCGAAACCTAATGAGAATAGTCCTATCTCTGATTTCTATAAGAGCCTTAGGCATCTTAAGAATGCTCTTAAAAAGAAAAGCTGGTCTTCCTCCAACTTTCTTAGTAATGCCATCAAGGATTTGAAATATTCTCAAATCTGTTGTCTGGATGAGATTCAATCTAATCCTTTGAATCCGATTTTTAACAATTCACTTAAAAAAATTAATGATAAATTGGATAATCTTCAATCTGCTTGGTCGGCTTGGATTTCTCAGCGTGTTAAGACCTATTGGCTTTTGAAGGGTGAAGATGACTTGGGTTTTTTATTTGCTAAGATTAAGGCTAGAAGCAACAGTAATTTTCTTAGGGAAATTACTACTGATAATGGCTCCTTCGCTACTCATTCAAATATCTCTTTAGCTATTACTCATCATTTCAAGGCTTTATTTAACTCCCCGATCTCTGTGGGGTGGGAGGATGTTCATATTCCTGTTGGTAAAACAGTTCCTGTCGAGCTTTACCCTATGCTTCTCATTTAGGTCACGGATGAGGAGATTAAGAAAGTTGTTTTTTCTGGTAAATCGGATGCTGCTCCTAGCCCGGATGGTTACTCTTTTGAGTTTTATAAGAAAACTTGGCATGTGATTGGAGCTAAATTTTGTAGGGCTGTTAAATGGTTTTTTTCCAATGCTTATCTTCCTAGAGCCACTAAAGCTACTGCCATTGCCTTAATCCCAAAAAATACACATGCTTCTCATATTACAGATTATAGGCCCATTTCACTCTGCAATGTGTTCTACAAAGTGGTAGCCAAGTTACTTGCTAATAGGCTTAAAGAGGTGCTTCCTCTTATAATTCATGAAAGTCAAGTTGGGTTTATTTCCAAGCGTTGTGCCTCTGATAATGTTATTTTGGCTGCTGAGTTGTTGAGGGAGTTCAATGCCAATATCAAATATTTCTATGCTAAGCTGGATATTCGGAAAGCTTTTGATTCTCTATCCAGAGAATTTCTGTTACATCGCTTAAAACTTAAAGGTTTTCCTGAACACTTCATCAAATTGATTAAACGCTGTATTTCTGATATGTATTTTTCAATCTGCATCAATGGTTCTCTTGAAGGCTTTTTTAAGTCCTCTTCTGGTCTGAGACAGGGATGCCCCCTCTCCCCTCTCTTGTTTTGCATTGCCATGGATGGCTTATCTCACTGCCTTCATCCCAATATTTTTCAAGGTATCACTTGTAATGGGGTTAGTATTAATCACTTGATGTATGCTGATGATTTGTTAGTTTTTGGGAAAGCTGAACATGATAATGCCCAGATCCTTTTACTTTCCTTAAATAGGTTTGCTGAGGCCTCCAACCTAGTTGTTAACCCCTCCAAAAGCTCTATTATTTTTTCAAAAAATGTCACTGCCCCCTCTCTTATTGCAGACCTTCTGGACATTCAGAATACCAATATCCTCCTCACCTATCTTGGTCTTCCCATCTCCCCATCCAGACTCAAATTTTCTCACTTCCAACCCCTACTGAGCAGAATTTCTGCTCTACTTGCGGGTTGGAAAGTTAAGTTTTTGTCTTTTGCAGGTAGGCTTCAATTTTTAAAATACACAATTGCTAATACGATAGCCTATTGGATTAGAGGAGCAATTTTACCTAAAAGACGCAGAACTCTTATTACAAAGCTTTGCTCTAAATTTTTACTGCATGGTGACACTGAAGCAAAGAAAATGCATTTAATTGCTTGGAGCTCTATTACTAAGCCGAAAATTCATGGTGGTTTGGGTATCCATTCCTTTGATGCCCTTTATTTTGGTACTGCTGCTTCTTTCATTTGGAAAATATATAATGGTGATAACCTTGTGGGGAAGTGGTTTAGAGCTAAATTCCTATCTCCTTGGAAATCTGCTCCACCGTCCTCTTCCAACTTCTAGAAAATGATCTACACTCACGCTGTGGCCTTTAAGCATTATTTCTCTTTTTTTACTGGTCCCAATTGCAGGTTTTCTTTTCTTTGGGAACCTTCGTTTAATGGTAAACTGTTGGGAGATTTTATTTCTGATAGTAGGCTTTCTTCTTCTATGGTGGGGAATTTTATTTTTGATGGTGCTTGGTCTTTTCCTGATGGCTTCCCTTTAGAGATTAAAACCGAGATTTTGAATATTGGCTTTTCTGAGGAATCGGTTTTGTTGTGGGATGGCACCAGCAGGCCTTCTTTCAAGGATTTCACTTCCAAATTTTATTCTAATTTAGTGTTGGTTGACTGGCATGACTTTGTCTGGTTTAAAAAAGCTTCCCTTAAGTTTGCATGTTATACTTGGATGGCTTTGATTGGCAAGCTTAAGTGTGCGGATACTCTTATAAGGATTGGTATTAACGTAACTGCAGATTGCTCCTTCTGCAAATCTCACCGAGAGACTCTTCAGCACCTTTTTTTTAATGTGATTTTTCCTTCTCTGTGTTGCTGTTAATTCTGCCTATTTTTGGAGAATTTCTGTTTAGGCCGAATCTGTTTCAGGCCTTTGATTGGCTGAACACTACCTTCTCTTTTCTGTTATGGAAAAAAATTTCTGTTTCTCGGTATTGGCTTGTGCAATTTATCACATTTGGAGGGAGAGAAATAATAGGAGGTTTTCTAATTCCTGGAGATCTCCTTATGGGGTTGCTGAGAGTATTAAATCTATTATTAAAGTAAAGGTGAAGCATTGGAAAAATATTGATGGGATCAAACACAAATATGCTGAATATTTTTTTATCGTGCTGGCTTGGTTCTATCTTATGGCCGTGGGGATTACTATATTCAGATGGTTTGGATGTTATGCTTTTTGATTGAACGATATTTTTTGGACCTCCTGGAAGTTTCCTTTTTGGCTGGTAATTTGCATATGGAAGAGATTTATTGGCTGGTTTCCTCCTTGGCGACCTTTTGGGTTGTCAAGAAAGCTGCTTCGGTCCCTGCGGGAATTTTTGCGGACGATGATGATAGCTGCTGGTCCTCTTTCCCCTTGGATGGTTTTTCTTCGGCAACCAGGGGATCTCCGTTTCTGCGAGCCTACCGAGTATCCTTATATGGTCAGCAGCCTGAGTCCTAGATGCGTTGCATCTACTACCACATTTTGGTACTTCAATTTTTTGGATAATTAGGGTGGTATAGTTGTGGTTTCTTTTGCCCACATAAGTTTTTTTATATTTTTTCTTATGTTGGGCTGTTTTTCTTTTATTTTTCTTCTTTACTTGTAATTGTTTTTACTTTTCAAGTAATAGAAGGGCTTTTTGCCCCTAAATTTCCCAAAAAAAAAAAAGACATTGCCAGAAACCAAAAACAGACAAACAAATCTGACATTGGTAAAGGAGTTGAAAAGAGACAATCTGGAAAAGCTGCAGTGTTTAATGCAACATCTATAATTTCTTGTGTCATTATTACATGGAGGTACTTGGGTATTTATAGAGTTTTGTGTGTACACGTGTATAGCTGAGATATATTTTGTCGGTTACAGATGGATGGTTGAGATGCATGAGGCCATGTAATCTGTTAGGCCTCGTCTGTGAGAGGAAATTGTCTGCCCTTTATATGCCCCCTCAAGCTGATGGGTCATTGCGAACCGTCAGTTTGCCGCGTAGATGCTGGAAGCGCGTTGTGGACATGGGTTTGGTGAGGATGTTGGGGATCTGATCCTGAGTGCTGATCAGAAGAACTCGTATGATTTTTGGAATGGATTTGGTGTCGAATGAGTGGTGGTCGATCTCTATGTGTTTCGTCCTTGCGTGGAATACGGGATTGTTTACTAGTGCTATGGTTGAGGTATTGTCATAGTGGAGATCCATCGGATGCAAAGTGGGTACTTTGAAGTCTTGTAGTAGTTGGTGTAGCCATATGATGTCAGTGATGGCCGCTATCAAGGCTCTATATTCTGTCTCTGTGGATGATCTTGCTACAGTATGATGTTTCTTGATGCTCCATGATATCACAGTGTTGCTGAGAAATGAGCAGTATCCTGAGGTGGATTTTCGTGTGTCTGTGTCGCTTGCCCAATCTGTATCTAAGTATGAGTGGAGTTGAAGTGGTCCACGGGAGATCGGAATGCCATAGTTGAGTGTGCCTTTGATGTACCTGAGTAATCGTTTGAGGAGGTATGCATGATATGGTTATGGGTTATGCATGTGTTGACATAGTAGGTTGACATTGTAGGCTATGTTCGGTCTGGTGATGATGAGGTATTCTAGAGATCCTGTGAGTTGTCTGTAAGTTTGGGGGTTGTTGAGGAGAGGGTCGGGTGGTATATTTGGTGGGGGTTTTGTCAAGAGGGGTTGGATAGAGGTTTGCATAGGTGGAGACCTGCTGTGGTGAGAATGGATGTGGCATAGTGAGTTTGAGAAAGAAAGAGGGATTGGTCATGAGCGGTGATGTTGATGCCAAGAAAGTTGTTGGATGTGCCTAAATATTTCATGGCAAATGTTTGATATAGCTGCAAGATGATGTTAGAGATCAGCGTATTGTTATTACCTGTAAGTAATATGTCGTCGACATATGTGAGTACATAAATCTGGGAATCTTCTTGAGAGAGTATGAGTAGTGATGGGTTTTCTTTGCTCGGGTGGAAGCATATTTGTTGTAGAAATGCTAAAAAAGTTGTAAACCATTGTCTTGAGGCCTGTTTGAGTCCATATATCGCCTTGTGAAGAAGGTAGACGTGGTTCGGATGTTGAATGTCCTCGTATCCTTGGGGTTGTTTCATGTAAATGGTGGATGTCAGTTTGTCGTGTAGAAAGGCATTGGCCACGTCTAGTTGGTGGACTTCCCATTGTCTGTTAAAGGAAATTGTGAGTAACATACGGATGGTTGAGAATTTGGCGACTAGGATAAATGTTTTTAGGTAGTTAATTCCATATTCCTGCTTGTGCCCCTGAGCTACCAATCGTGCTTTGTATCTCACTATGGATCCATTGGAAAGGAGTTTGGTTTTGTATATCCACTTGCAACCAAGTATGGGCATATTTGTTGGGGGTGGGACCAAAGTCCAAGTTGCCTACTGCTGTAGTGCAAGAAATTCGATTGCCAATGGTGATGTTTGGATGCCTCAGTATATGTGCTGGGGTCTGGAGGTGGAGAGATGTGATTTTGGGAATGCTGGTGAAGTAGGTTAAGGATTGATTTTTTGGTTTGAGGGAGCCTTTTTTAGTCTTGTGACCATGGGGTGAGTGGATATGGTTGTGGGTAATATGGTTTGTATGAGATTGGGGAGAGTTGTAGTTGCTGGGTGGTGAATGGATGAAGATGATGTTGAGGGGTGGGTTTCTGATGAAGGATTTGGGGGAGCGGTGGTTTGTGAGGCGAGGGGTGTAATGTGAGGGGAGGAAGGAATGTGTGTTGAGGGTATGGTATTGGTTTGGGTTGTGGGTCTGAGAAGCAGCGGGTTGGATGGAGGGGTTGTATTGGGTGGTGATGTTGTTGTGGCTTGTGTGAATGGGAATGTGGTCTCATGAAATGTTACATGTCTAGAGATGGTTATATGATTATTGGTTGGGTTGAGAAATTTGTATCCTTTGTGGGAGCTTGAGTATCCCAAAAAAATACATGAGGTGGCTCAATGAGCCAATTTGTGTCTATTGTGGGGAAGGATCCATGGGAAGCAAGCACATCTGAAAGTTCTTGTGATGGAATAATCGGTGGTTTTGTTGTATATGATCTGTAATGGGGATTTGTTTTGATTTGTATGGGATGGGGGCATGTTGATTAAATAAGATGCAGTCATGATTGCAACGGGCCAATATGAGTAAGATACAGAGGTTGTATTTAACAAGATTCTTGTTGTTTCGATAATGTGTCGGTGTTTATGTTCAGCAATGTCATTCTGTACAAGGGTGTAAGGGCATGAAATTTGATGGATAATGTCATATTTTTTTTAGGTATGTTTGTAGGGTTCTGTTAACATACTTTGTTCCTTCATCCGACCTGAATTGTTTGATGTGGTGGGGAATTTGTTTTTCTATCATAGTTTGGAATGTAATAAAAATGGAGGGTACTTCTGATTTACATATCATTGAAAAAATCCATGTAAAATGAAAAAATTCGTATATGAAAGTAACATAGTAGTGAAAACCTTGATGCGAAGTGGTTGGGGAGGGACCCCATACATCTGAATGAATAAGTTCTAGTGGCATTTTAAAACAAGAAATAGAACTAGAAAATTGGAGTTTGTGGCCTTTAGAGACCTTACATGCTGAACATAAAAAAGATAAGGTAGGTATGTTGAGTTGTTTGTTGGTGTTGGAGATGATTGTCATGGTGCGGGTGTGAGAATGTCCAAGTCTGTTGTGTCAAATGGTTGTAGCTTGATGACTTGTGATGGCTGAGAAGGCTGATTGTTGAGTGATGCGTGGAGGAGCTGGGATCGAATAGAGCCCATTACGGCTTGGGCCCTTGAGTAAGGTTTTGTTTGTCGTGAGATCCTTGACAATAAAACCAGAAGCATCAAATGAAATGGTGATGTTATTGTCTTTGGTTAGATGGTAAATAGAAAGAAGGTTATGAGATAATGTTGGGATATGGAGTTGGGGTAATTGAAGCTTACAAGAGGTTGTTGGTAGAAGTCCAGCTCCGGTATGAGCTATGGGGAGTGTGTTGTCGTCTCCAATTAAGATGTTGTATGTCCCATTGTATGGTTTTGGGTCACCAAGTATGAGACTATTAATGTCATTGGTGAGGTGAGAGGTTAATCTAAATACCAATCCGGGTTGGGGTTATCATTGGTGGCAGTTAGGGATGTGGTTAATTTTTGTGGTGGAGGGGTGTAGTTGATATTGAATATGTGCCAACAAGTTGTGGCAGAATGGGCTTTCTTGTTGCAAATTTGACATAGTGTTGTCGGTTGGGTGTTGGGACGGACAGTCTGCTGTGTGAAGCGGTCTCTGCTTCTTCGTCCTCTGCCTCTGGTTGAGTATAATGTTGCATTATGGTCTGGAAGGGTGTAGTGTCAAGTTGCTTCGGCTTGGAGGTTGATTTATTCACTAATCAGAAATGCGTACAGGTCATCTAAGTTGAGGGGATGCACCATGGTGTGAATGGAACTTTTGAATGGTTGGAATGTTGGTGGTAGACCATTTAGTGTGTAGAGTATAATATCTTCATTGTCAATAGTAGCTCCTGGTGCTGCTATTTTGTCTACCAGGGTCTTGATTTCAGTGAGATATTTAGCCATTATGTGTTGCTTCATTGATACAATGTGAAGTTTATTTTTAAGTTGAATAACTCTTGACAAGTTAGAAGATTGTAACCATCATTCAACGGTTGTCCAAATGGCTAAAGAGGAGTCTAAGTGAAGAACATATGAGAGGATAAGGGTTCTGGTGGAGCAAAGGGTTGCAGGCTGCAGCTAGGTTTTGATCTATGAGAACCCATTCTGTATATTTAAGATTTGTAATGGTCAAGCCATCTGGTATTTGCTGGAGGTGGGGTGATGGAGGAATTGTTGGATCACTGAATGCAACAAATCCGTTGGCTCTAAGTAACTTAGTAACCTGAGATCTCCATATGGAGTAATTATCACTGGATAATTGGGTGGGAACTATGGTTTTAATATTTGAAATAACAAATTTCAGGGATGCAGGAATTGTGCAGGTGTCTGCTCGTAGATTTGATGGTGGGTTGCCGATTTGAGATGAGGATGATTGGGCCATTGGAGGTTTCAGGAATTTACCTGCCGCTATAATCTTCCTGCTCTAATACCATAAAGAAGCTAAAAAGAGAGGATCCGGAAAAGTTGCAGTGTTTAATGCAACATCTATTATTTCTTGTGCATTATTACATGGAGATACTTGTGTATTTATAGAGTTTTGTGAGTACACGTGTATAGCTATTATATATTTTGTCAGTTACAGATGGATGGCGGGATGCCTGAGGCCATGTGATCTGTTAGGCCTCGTCTGTGAGTGGAAATCATCTGTCCTTTATAATCCATGCATAGAGTCAGTTCACTTAAAACACAAGAAATGGATTTAAATATCAGCCTCATCAAACAAGTAACTCAAAAATAAGTTGAATCAAGAGTTTTCCCTTACCCAAATTATTGACAAAATATATTTCCACCAGCTTTGTAACCGAGCTGCAATGAAATTTCAACACAGGAATCTCTTAAAAACTGTATCATGCATCTTTAGTGATTTGCTAAGTGCATTATTAATGAACGTTTGATAATAGTGAGCTGTTCCTCGTCCAAATTTATCAAATCTAATCCTTTAATGTCAATTTCTTTAAGTCGGCAAAACAATGAGCTTCCACGAAGAAAGGCCAAGAAAAACCTCAAGTATGGATTCAGTGAGTTGAAACTCCTGAAAGTAATTATTTCCTATTCCCCTAAAAAAGGGCCTATATTTAACAAAAACTTCCCGGGGATTGTGAATGTGTAATATATAAAAACTTGGTGAGCTAAGTTCATGGGGGAAAAAGCAATATTGGTGTTGTATATACCTTAAAAATGATGAGAAGAAAAATAAATCACCAAAAATCTCCACATGAGCATAAGCCATCATTGAACTTATGAAAACGTACAGCATCTCTTACAAGAATCTCTCGTCCGGTTATCTTAGATATATACTTGGTGGCACTGTGACAATCAATACAAACTCTTAGATTCTTGAACACTCTTATAGGAAACTTGTTCGGCAAGAATATTAAGCCAAAAGCAATGGCAAGCTTCTCACTATGGTGGCCAAGCATAAATCTCTTCTCAGACTCAGACACATCATGCAGTACAGAGCTCGTATTTGGTCTGTAACCTTCTTTTTCCATCTTTAAACCAAGCATTTCCAGTTCAGCATAGATTTTTTCTGAATCTGGATGTGATTGGTCATCGGCAGAGAAGATATGAACCTTGTTATTGTACTTGATCCAGCTGCATCCAGGCTCCTTCCTCACCCCCTTATCTCTCATTGCCTTTCTTATTTGAGCCACTTCCTCCCAATTTTTATTTGTTGCGTGCATATTCAAAAGAAGTAAATAACTTGCAGGATTTTGAGGGTCCAATTCAATCAAAGACTCAGCTGCCCATTTTGCCATTTCAATGTTGCCATGAACCCTGCATGAGCTTAAAAGTGTAGCCCAACCAATTGCATCTAGACGACAAGGCATCTTCTTTATGAAATCCTCAGCCTCTTTTAATCTTCCTGCTCTACTAAGAAGATCAATCATGCAAGTATAATGATCAGCGACAGGAACGATTTGATGGTCATTGATCATGGAGTTAAAATAATAGTATCCTTCCTCCACCATTGCGGCTCGACTACAAGCTGATAATACACCAATGAAGGTGACCCCATCGGGCTTGACATTATTAGCCATCATCCTCTCAAATAGCTCAATTGTCTCCTTTGCCTTCCCAATTTGAGCATATCCTGAGACCAATGCAGTCCATGAGACCTCATCCCTAGTAATCATTTCATCGAATAATCGATGAGAGTCGTTGATATTACCACACTTACCGTATAGTGTAACTAAAGCATTTGAGACAGTGATGAATGAATTTAGCCCTAAGAGAATAGCCCTACAATGAAGCTGTGCTCCCTCCTCTAAGCTTGCTATATTAGCGCAAGAGCTTATTGCACTCCCAATGGTGAAATCATCAGGCTCAATACCATGCCTTTGCAATTGAAGAAAGCTTCTAATAGCTTCCTCATAGCATTCATTCTGACCATATCCCACAAGCATGGCAGTCCAAGTAACAAGATTTTTTACCTTCATTCGCTTGAAAATTGACTCAGCCAATCTTATATTCTTGCATTTGGAATACATATCAACAAGTGCACTGCCAACAAATACATTGTCAGCAAAGTGAGTCCTAATAATGAAGGCATGAATCTGTTTTCCTTGGTCTAATACTGCTAGAGCACCACATGCAGTCAAAACACTACCAAATGTATATTGATCCATTTTTATACCAGCATATCTCATCTTGTTAAACAAGTCAATGGCTTCAAGCTCACAACCATTGCGAGTGAGACCAGTAATCATGGTGGTCCAAGAGATTGAGTCTCTCTCTCTCATTCCTGCAAATAACCTCTTTGATTCCTCAATCATGCCGCATCGTAGATAACTCATGATCATTGTATTGTGAAGTACTAGATTCTTCTCCTTAACCTCCTGAAAAGCTAACCATGCCTCATATACTAGTCCAGCCTTGGAATACATACCAACCAAAGGACTACCCACAAAGACATGAGATCCAAGCCCATGTTTTATTCCTTGGCAATGAACCTGTATGCCCAATGTGAAAGAAACCATAGCCGATGAAATGATCAACATCGTGGAGAAAGTGATTCGATTTTGCATGGAACATCCATCCCTCAACATAAGTTTGTATGTGTGAACCGCCTTCTCAGGGAAACCATGAGAGGCATATCCAGAGATCACCGAGTTCCATGAAATGCAATCCCTTTCCGGCATTGAGTTGAAGATGTTGCACATTTCAGATAAGTGGCCAGACTTGGCAGAAGAGGAGAGGACAGCATTCCATGAGAAGAGATTTTGACAAGGTATTTGAAGAAAAACTCTATATGCATAAGAGGGGAGATTTGATTTGGAGTAGGAGGTGATCAAATTGTTGAAAAGGAGAGTATTACTATAGTGAAGGGTTTTGAGGATAAGGCCGTGGAGTTTTTTCACCTCAACTAGATATCGGGTTTCAGAGTAAAGTTTAAGTAGGGAGGAATAATGCTTTGAAATAGAGGTCATGAGAAGGTATAGACAAGAGGTGTGAGTTTTAAAATTCCTCTTTTATTCACAAGCACCCTATTATCATTGTTCAAAATTAGCGTTATGACTCTGTGGTGAAGTAACTTTTGTTTCTAAGGATATTTTCTTCTTTCAAAGTGCTCCAAAAAACAATTTAGGCATGCATGTTGATTTTTCCTCCCATGAAAAATGCAAATTATACCTGTAATAGAAAGCCAATGCAGAATGTTAATGGATATCCATTTTGTATAAATAGCTCAAATGCACCTAATGTTTTTGACCACTTACTACACCTAAGGGCATCTCCAACCGAACGCCAAACGAGCGTTTGGCATCATTCCTTCGCTCCAGCCGAACGCCAAAAAATCCTCCATTTGCTTGCGGGTGAACAGTGCAACGCCAATATTGGCGTTGCACTGTTCACCCACGCCATTTTTCTCTGTCAACCGGAAAAATGCGGGAAAGGAGAAGGGTCGTTACCTTGGCGCAAAAGCAAAAAAATAGCGTTGGATTGGAGCAGCACCACGCCATTTTTGCTTTTTGCGGTATTTTGGCGTGAAAAATAGAGTTCTCGGTTGGAGAGGACCTTTTAATTTTATCAATTTTATTCCAAAACTAAATGTATTGAGATAAATCATAAAATTAAAAGGGGGGAAAGAAGAAACAAATAATCCTTCTTAAACCCACAGCCACATCTTAAAAAAAAAAAAAAAAACAAGTTTAGGGGCAAAGAAAAAGCATGCAATTTGTCATATAGGCAGGAAATACTGAAAGGCATGAAAAATCCCTTCATCAAAACTACCATAGCTAAAGCAGCAAACTCCAACATCTACAAAGCAAGCTCGGCAAAAAAAGGGAAACGGGAGAATGAGTTGGTAGAAGTTCAGAATTCTTGTAGAGCTATAGAAATATGTTGATTAAAAATTTGTAGCACTTTCTTAGTTTTTCTACTATTTATGTGCATTTGCAGGATTTCTAAAACTCTACTTGCAGCAAACAGCCCCTAAAGTCTCCTAATCTCAAACAAAAAATGAACAGCTAAAAATCTTCATCAAGTTTAAAACTGAAACTCTACGGTAAATGAAAGCCGCCACGGAAAATTTCCCCTTTCCATGGTAAATCCCGGATTTCCGAAATCTTCTGATTCGGCGGATTTACGGGATTTGGCCGAAGAAGCGCGCGAAAGGGAGAAAGTTACCTTCACAGCAAGCGAGCTCCCGTCGTTGCTTCCGATCAAAATGCCGTAACTTCCGATCCAACAGGAACGGACCGTCTTCGAGGAGCGAAGTCGAACAGCGACGAAGGAGCCGAAAAAGAACAGGTAACGGAGATATACAGGGAAAAAGCTAAGTAGCAAATACTAGGAGAATTATTTAAAATGAGTAAATTAATTTTAATAATTAATATTCATTATTTAATTAGATACTAATTAAATTAATATTATGTATACCTTATTAGAATGAAAACTATTATATTTAATTAATTAACTAATTAATAATTAATAATTAATAAAGATATTATATTATGCTAATTATAATTTTATTTTAATTCGATAAAAAATTTAACTAGTTATAAGTTATAAATAATACTATTTTTATATAATTTATCTAAATATAAATGATGAGTTAATTAACTTAATAAATTATCAATTAATAAATATTCCATTTGTTGATTAGATTTTGTATGCTTTAAATAGTCTATTTTGGGGACTTTAGGTTTTACAACTATTTAAAAATTACATTCTTATAAATTTAGAAAGTTCTAAAAACTATTAATTTAATTAAATAGATGATTATTTAAAATGTGTAAACTAATCTTAAATCTATATTATTGTTGTATTTTTATCAAAACTTTGATATATTCTATTTGTAATTTTGTTGTTGTACTTTAATTATCAAAGAATACATGTCAAATTTCTTAACCGCTTTAAATTCTGAATTGAATTGTCAAACAGTTATACTGCATTTCACGTGATTAATCATAAATGTTATCAAACAATTTTTAGGATTTAACACCCCCCCTCCTCCCAGGATTTCATAAATCATGATTTAGATGATTTACAAACTCCTATTTAAATGAAATCGTGGGTGCTACCAAATGAGTGTTAAATCTTGTTTCATCCCCCATTTTACCTTAAATACTGGATTTTATAAATAAGGGCATTGAACGGATTGTTACTGGTCCCATCAATGTCTTCTCCAGGAACTTGGTCCGGTGAAAGGACGTAGAGCTACGTTCGGCCGGCACTAAATCGCGCCACGTAGCAGGCACAAAACCACATATTTGTCGATTTTGCTCGGCAATAACGAGAAATATCATTATGTGAAGACAAATACCTAGCAACACCGAGTAATACCAAGCAACACCGAGCAATACCTAGTTTTTCCTAGAAAAAACTCGGTATTGGTCATCACAGAGCAGTATTTCTAGTTATTGCCAAGCAATACCTAGCAATACCGAGCAAATACCGGCTAACTCAGTGGTGACCGACGTAGAGCTACATCCGGTTACTGGACCTAATAATGTTCGCCTCTAGTTCGTTGCTGGTTTGGTAACTTGGGGATGTGGATTTAGGGGAGACAGATCAAGGTTTTTATATGTGTATTATATATTTCCCAAATTTTTAATAACTTTTGATCATTTTTAAATTATTAAATTATTATTATTTAAATAAGATATAATAATTAAAAATTAAGTTAATATTAATAATTAACTAAAAATATTAATTTCAATATATTAATATAATTTTGATTTAATTTGATATTATAAATTAAAGAGGTTATAAATTCTTAAAATAGTATTGCATGCATTAAATATTTTAAAAATAAAATTAAAAATACAGAGGAATATTAAAATAATTATAATTTTATTTATATTTATATATACTGTTAATATATAATAAAATGCATATTATAAAATAAATTATAAATTATATGTATATATAATTAAATTCATAAATTGTGGTTTGAGGATGAAAATATTTATTTAAAATTTTAAAATAATATAGTTAATAGTTGAGATCATTTTTTAGCGAGTTTACTTATATAGTCCTAACTTCATTTCTCGTTGGTGATATCAAATCATTATGATATAAATATAGGTTATCTATAAAGCGATTTACTACTACAAATTTACATATTTAATATATAAACTTTATTATTTACTCATATAATACTTAAAATTTTTAATAACATTAAAAATAAGACTTAAATATATTTACATTCTAATATTTTAAATATTATACATCTAAATCCCCCAATAAAAAAATGTTAAAATGAAAGCCACGAGACAATAATTTTTTTTTGTGGACAATCAGGTCAATTAAGTCGGATAAACATCACATAAGTAATCTTCAAACTCAATATTTATTGGTTGAAAGCCAAAGTTTCAAACCGACATATTAAGGTGAGCTATGAGACAGTGATGTTCACAAATGTTTTTTAAAGCAGAAGATGCTATGTTTCATGACCACGAGTTGGGAAAAAGCTGCCGCAATCGTAGTTCTTGTTGTTAGCAATCATACCGCCACTTTTGCGGGTGTTGATTGCCTCCAGAAGCCCCACAACTTAGACTTCTTTCGGAATAATTTTCTTATTGTTTCTTAAAACAGTTTTTTAGTATAAAAATTTTAATTTTTATACTAAAAAGTTGTTCTAATAGATAGCCGTCTGAAAGAAAGCCTTCCTCCTTTCAAGCCTTTTGTTAGAAGGATCGCAACATCTCTTCATAATGCTTGCCAAAGCGCTCCGGCAACATTTGGGGATCTCAGATCTCTGGTTGTGTGGCATTATTAGATCAAATATCATGAACTCGTAAGGATAGAATAACAGCAATGGAAAAGAATTAGAAGGAGAGGGAGAAAACGTATAAAGCAACAGCAGCTGAGATTTCAATAAAGGCAAGGTTAAGATATGGCATATCACATCAGTAGACCTCCCATAAGCAGTTGCTGATGCTGTGCACGTCGCATTTTCTGTTGGAAGGCTTGCCATTAAGGACCTAGATCGATGGACATCAGTTATTTTATCAGGAACTTTGAAATGGTATTGCAGGGGTAATTTTAAAAATAGTTTACTTGTTTATTTTTATAAGGATAAACGTTATTAAATTAAACAAATTTAAAACCGTCCCGAGACCAACCATAATGTGCCACATCACCCTTCTACTCGATACCGCGGCTTGGTACTGCTCGGTACTGCTCGGTACCGCGGCACAGTACCGCTAACGTGGCGCATTCTTGTTGGTTTCCGGACGACGTTATGCATCCGGTCTACAGAATAATTTCTCCGCTGGCCAAGGCCATGACCGGCAAAAAGGAAAAAAAAAAAAAAAAACCTCGCAACCTAAAGGATATACTAAAAACTTAAGTTAATTAACTATCACTTATTATGTTCTTTGTAATAAATTTTGAATTTATGAGTGGATTTTATTTAAGAAGCATGAATGGTGATTAAATTAGGAATAGGAAGAGAATATTAAATAAAATTTAAAAAGAAACAAACTCGTCAAACAAAATGGTGCATTCCATTGAATGCACCAAACTATTTTACACATTTTAAATGCGTCAAATAGTTTGGCGCATTCGATGGAATGCATCAAATAGTTTGACACATTTCATTGAATGCGTCAAATTGTGTAGCGCATTGCTACAATATTTTTAAAATTTCATTCGGCTGACTAGATTGAATGCACCAAATGATTTGGTTCATTCTAAATGCACTAAATCATTTAGTGCATTCTTTAGAATGCACTATTCTATTTAGCTAATTTGCTTCTTTTTAAATTTTTTTAGACTCATGATCTTATTGCTAATTTAAATTACACATTATGCTTCTATTTATAATATTCCGTTTATGAGTAGATACAAAAAAAAAATTTAATGTTTGTTATTTAATCTTTTTATCAATTTAAACAGATTACATTTTGAGTATTAACTTGCATTAAAATAAAATTGAAATTAATAGAGTAAAAACTATATTAAGTGATTGTTTTGTTTGTTAAAATAATTTATACTTTTTCTTGTATATTTGTTAAATTTAAACTAATTTTATAACTTAAAGATCAGAACTATTTTTTTTTTTCAATTAATTGACACTTAGTAGATAGACAATTTAAATAATATTTTGTTTTAAATTAGAAATAATATAAATTAATAAAATACAATTATAATTATAAATATGTATTTTTTTATTTTTTCCCATGAAGAGCTAATACTAATTGTTGAGTCCTCGGATATTCGTGGCGATAGAGAAATATAAAGTTTAACGTCTTTGCATTGCACAAAAATCCAACACGCAATCAGATAAGAGAGAGGGTGTAGCATTCATAAGAGACATCAGAGTATTTATGTGAAAACTCCTAAAAAGGGGGAAAAACGATGGGGCCTTGCCCAATTTGAATGAATCCACTAGTATTTGTAGTTGATTACAAATGAGGCCCTTCCTTGGGGGAAGGCATTGGCTTGATGGTATAAATGTACATCATATATGACATATTACATGGTGAGATTTACAATATAGGCATGTTTGTTTGGTCGGCATGACCATAGTTGATAGGATAGAGGTCGAAAAGATCGTTGTCTGGTGATGGAGGTCGGAAGGACCGTAGTTGGTGACGGAGGTCGGAAGGATCGTAGTCGGCAGGCGATAGGGGTCCGAAAGGCCGTAGTTGGCAGGACATTGGGGTTAGAAAAATTGTTGTCTGATGATGGAGGTCAGAAGGACCGTAGTAGGTGACGAAAGTCGAAAGGATCGTAATCGGCAGGAGACAGGGGTCTGAAAGATCAAAGTTGGCGGGAGACCGGGGTCAGAAAGACCGTTGTCTGGTGATGGAGGTCAGAAGGACCGTAGTAGGTGATGGAAGTCGGATGGATAGTAGTCGGCAGGAGATAGGGGTCCGAAAGATCGTAGTTGGCAGGAGATCAGTGTCAGGTGGTGGTCTGGCAAAAGTCCTGGCATCAGGTGGTGGTCCGGCAGAAGTCCGGGCATTAGGTGGTGGTCCGGCAGAAGTCCGCGCATCAGGTGGTGGTCTGGCAGAAGTTCGTGTAATATCAAAATCTGCTCCAGGATCGTCCTGGGACGATCAGTTGAAAATCTGCTCCAGAAATTGCCCAGATTTGTTCCAGGTGTTTTCTTGTAGGCATCGTCCAGGCCGATCGAGGACATCGGCCAGGCCGATTGGCACTGTTCAAAATATCGGGCGAAAAATAGTTCTGGGAACCGTCCAGGACGATCAAAATTGGTCTGATCGTCCTGGGATGATCTGGCGATCGGCCGGGCCGATCTGAGTTTAATAAAACTGAAATCAGTCGTTTTGAAGAGAGAGAAAATCAAAATAAAATATCTGCTTTTTCTGAGGAGAGAGAAAGTCGAAAAGCTTTTTGGAAAAGTTGATTTTCGGACGACGCGGAGCCATTTTCGTCCGACAAGATTATTCAGGAAATTGCTGTACGCAAGGTAAGGCACATTCCGCCTTTCTCAATTTTCAGAACCGTCGTGTTTGGCGGTAATTTCTGTCCGGATTTTGTTTCCGTTAGCGATTTTCGTCCGTATCTTTTGATTGGTTCAGTTTTTACCGTGTAACTTTCCGTATATTGTTGACGTGCCGAGTGTGCACATTTTGGTTATTTTTTGAAGATTTTTGTCCGGGTATTTTTTATTCGACTGTGTTTTTAGTCGACTGAATTTTTCTGTGTAATTGAAAATTGTCTGTGCAATATAATAAATGTTCTGAAATGTTATTATCTATATTCTGTGCAAATTTGGTGAATTGTGATTTTCAGGAAAAATTGTGTAAATTCCGTATACGGCACGTTGTGCTGCCCGATTTTTGTCTGATTTCTGATTTGTCCGGATTTGCTCTGAAATGATTTGATTCTGTATATGCTATTAAGGGAGCTATAAGGGGAATTTCTGTGAAGTTCTGAAATTCTATATATCTGTTTAGGTGCTATAAGCATTATATATGTATTCTGGTGCGATAAGCACATCTGTTCTGATGCCGTGAGCACAAATGGGAGGCATAAGCGGAAGTTCTGGTGCTATATGCACAAAAAGGGAGCTATAAGGGGAAGAGGGGTGCTATATGCACAAGGGAGATATAAGGGGAAGTTCTGATATCTGGAAGGAAGATTTGTTCTGAACTAATTGTTATCTGATTTCTGTACTCTTGATGTGATTGATCTGATTTTCTGATTTCTGTAAGTGCTATCAGCTATGATGTGATATAATGATTTCTGTTTTATTTCTGATTCTGATATGATAATCCTGTCCGTTCTGAATTGATATCTGATTTGATTCGATTTGTATGCTCTGATTTCTGTACGAATGTTCTGATCGGATTTGCTCTGATGTTTTCTGTTTGTGTGAGATTCTGAGGATTTTGATTGGAGGTTTGTTGTCTTGCTGAGCTGTTGAGCTCACCCTTGCTTTCTGGTGGTTTTCAGGTTCTGGGAAAGGGAAGGAAGTCCATGACTAGAGTTCAGAGTCTGATCTGTTATAGGTATCTTTTGTACTTTTGATTTTTATACAATCATGGCTTTTCTGTTCTGTCTTTCTTTCTATCTAAAAGCCATGTACTGTAGTTGTAGATGATTGTTTTGAGGAAAAGAAATGTCGATGTTTTGTTCCGCTGCAATTGACGATTCATAGTAGCTCTGTGTCTGTCTGTGTGTTTACTTTTGAGTTGAAATATTTGGAAGATTCAGTTCCGCAGCAAATTCCAAAGCCAGATCCTGGATAAAAGGTTTGGTCGCGGCCCGGTGCGAGCGGGATTCATCCCGGGTCGGGTCGGGTCGTGACAGTTAGGGCGTCAGGTGATGGTATGGTAGAAGTCTGGGCATTAGGTGGTGGTCCGGCAGAAGTCCGGGCGTCAGGTGGTGGTCTGGCAGAATTCTGGGAGTCAGGTGGTGGTATGGTAGAAGTCCGGGCCTCAGGTGGTGGCCTGGTGGAGCACAAGGCCTCAAGTGGTGGTCCGGTGGAAGTCTGAGCCTCAAGTGGTGGCCTAGTGGACCACATGGCCTCAAAGTGGTGGTCCGACAAAAGTCTGGGCTTTAGGTGGTGGCTTGGTGGAGCATAGGGCCTCAAGTGGTGATCCGACAGAGCAACGATGTCAAGCAGTGGTCCAACGGAAGTGAGGTCCTTATGTGGTGGTCCGGCTGAGCGACGACGTCAAGCAGTGGTCTAGGAGGAGCTTCTTCATTCTCTTCCTTCTCTTCTTCTCCTCTTGCTCCGATCCCCTCTCAAGAGAAATGAGGGGTCTATTTATAGATTTTTGGAGTAGCATGACCAGTAAATAGGTGAGAGATCAAGAGTAAATGGGGAGTGGTTGGATGGATAGCATATATTGAATCCCTTGATCGTGGACCTTTCGTCAGACATTTAAAGGTCTTAATGATGTCATAATTCGTCAATCTTGGGCTCGTTGGATTCATCTCGTGGAGTCGCTCGATTCGACTATAAGAACATCATGTTTGAAAACCGTTTGGTAATCCAAATTGTGGTTCAAACCTTCCAACAACATTTCAGGCCTTTGATTTGAATTCATTTGGGCTCGAATTGAGTCGAATTTGGTGTCGTTGGGTTCGAATTTCTGAGACGTTTAGTTTGACTGTAAGTTTACTGAAATCAGGGTTCGAATGGTCCCAATTTTAATTTTGGAAGTTTCCAACTTGATTTTGCATCGAGATTTGTGCCCGATCAAGATAATTTTTTAATGACGTATCACTAATATTTGTTTGAACTTCTAATTGATAGATGATGAAGTAGACGGCTGTACAAGTGTGTGTCAAACTAAGCTTCTCTATGTTAACTATTTTGTTAAATGCAGATGGACATTCTAAGTAGAATACACAGAAATTAAAACTATATATTACATCATCTTAGAAAGTTGGGCAGCCCAAATCAAAGTACTTGTACATCATCATACATATGAACCTACTACATGCTTCGTTCTCGATGTGGTTGTTGACCTTGATTTTGTCAAACCCATGGGCGTGGAGGACTGAGTTGACCAGGTCAACTGTTGACTGGTCAACCCGAGTCTTAATGGGTCAATTTTGACCCATTAAGGCCTTTTTGAGCCTAAATCGAATCCAACCTCTTTCATGGCTCAATCCTTAGACTTCCTTGACCTATTTGACTTATTTGACCAAGTCCAATGTCGACTTGGTCAAACCAAGCCACTAATAGGTCATAATAACCTATTAAAGCCCAATTAGAGCCCATTCATTGCTCCAATCAATGCCAATTGAATCCTCTTCGTTTTGAAACTCAAGATCCCGCCTAAATCACTTAATGGAGCCTCATGATTGACAAAGGATTGAATCAAGGCCGTCGATCATCGCTTCGAGCATTTAAATAATGATTTTAGTGTTCCAAGGAGGAGATCTTGCGATCTATTCCCCTGAGGCCCGAGAGTTTTCGTTTGAGAGCTCCTGAGACCTCACCCCATCCTCCACGATCAAACCCGACGGCCAGGACCCCCGCCGGCGGCGAAATCCGGCGAGACCGACCGCCCTCCTCTCTTCAGCTCGATTTCCGTTCGATCTAGATAGTTTCGGAGCCAGAGTTCAATAGAGGAATTGTTCTAGAGGTCTCCAGAAGTCCAAAAAACCCAAGAACTCCGGAATCCACCGCGTGGATTAGGTAAAATCTTTAACCCTAGCTAGAACACTTAGATCTAAATAACCTTTTACACGTTGCATATAAAATCACCAAAATACATCCCCAATGATGCTCTTCACGCCCTTAGTCTATGTTTAAAATTCCGTTTGATTTGGTTTAGTGTATTGTGCGAACGAGCGATTTTATCGTTTTAGGGTTCGGTCCGAGCCCTTGCATGCGCCAGACGGATCTAGGCCGTCGGATCCGCGATCAGCGGTCCAGATCGTGACCGCTCGCGGTCTGGTGCTGACCGCGCGGACGACGTCCGTCTCGGATGGCCACGTGGCGTGATCCAGCCCCTCCGCTCGAACCGCGCTCGATCGAGCGGCTCCCGTCTAACGCTGACGTGGTCAAGTGGGAGACCGCCGCCGCAATCATCGCCTAATGATTGGCGGCGGTGCCAATCATTGGCCCGCGACCGCGGGAGCCAACCCGATCCCGCCACGTGGCGCACCGACAGCCGTCGCCCTTTTTCTTTTAAAATAAGTATTTTAATTATTTTAAATCAATTTTAACTTCAAAAATTCGTAGAAATTTCATTTTTCGTCCGATTTTGACGTATAATATATCGAATTGTTCGGATTTTTATCCTCTTTATTATAAAATTTAAATTATTTTAAAATTATAATTATATTTTAAATTATTTAAAAAACAGTAAAAATAACCTTTTTTATTTTATTTAAACTATTATTTTAATATAATTATTATTTAATAATTATTTATATTAATTACTATTAGTTTAAGTTATTATTTTACTATTTAAGTTCTATTTTATAATCATTATTATTATTAATTATTTTGATTTTTTTTTTATTTATTATATTTTTCTATTTTTTTTTTAATAATTGTTTATTTATAAATATCCTTTATTGACTTAAACTCCTAAAATTCGTATCTTCCTCGTTTTCGCTCCGTTTTTAACGCACAATACCTTAATTTGAACATATTTGGGTTCTGCATATTCTGGAACTACTGTTATTTGGAATTTTTGGGTCTGTGTGCAATTATTTTCAAAACAGTAAAATAGCAATGTTTAAAAATATTTAATTATCGTATTTGAACTTCGAAATTGCATAACTTTATCGTTTTAGGTTCGCTGTCGACGCACAGCACCTTGTTTTGGATGTACTCTGAATTCTGCATATTTTAAAGCTATTTCCAGATGAAAACTTTGTCTGCATTTTCTGTCAGTTTAAAAAACAGTGAAACTGCACTATTTTAAAATAATATTTTTATTATATTTAAACTTCGGAAATTCGTATCTTCGCCGTTTTATGTCGGATTTTGACGTATAACACCTCGTTCTTTTCAGAAAAGTGAGCTTTATGTTTTGGAACCATTTCCAGCCCCTGATTTTGGCTGTTTTGACAGATTTCTATTTTTGGGGCATTATTCGATTATTTAATTATTATTTACTCAATTAATATAATAATTATTTTCAGGATACAAATTATTTTTAAATCGTTTTGAGACTGGCGAGAGTGTTCAGTGGGTCTCCCTATATATATGTATTATGAATTGACCTACTTTTTAATTACTTTATTTTTCAAAAAAAAAAAAGGGTATACTTATATTTATAAGTATTTTGAAACTATTTTAAAACTACTTATACATAAATCCTAATTTTGGGAGACTCGCTATCGTATGAAATTTTAGACATGAATCGTATGTGTGAAGAGCAATCATGGGGGAGTGGGTTAGTGAATGGTTGAGTCCCAATCATTCACTAACCCGTTCTTTAGGTTTCTGGCTTTTTATTTTCGTAGAATGCATGTATAGGATTGCACCACGAGCACTTAGCCTAGGCTCTCATAGATTTAAGGACATGGTGTGTTTATTTCATTTTTGTACTCCCATGCATTTATTACCTGAAGGGTTAGACTAAACATCACTTTAAACTCCTACAACGTAGTGACACCCTAAGGACAAAAATTAAGGACTTGTCTAGCGAACTTAGATGTTTTCTAGGGATTAGGATAGATCCCAGAACGACATGAAAACTACAACATCTAAACTTAGTGACATCTAAAACATCACTGAATTTTCTAGGAATTTTTAGGAGCTTTTAAAGCCCTTAGCTAACTAACCCTAATTAACTGGTTAAATAAGGCCCCGAGACCTTCCGGAAAATACAATAAATACACTTTAGGTCAGAAAATTACCCGTAATACCTCAAACTGACCAGAATCTGATCCTTGACCTTAGATAAATAGCGCTCTGTAGTTTGACTCTAGGTTGACCCTTAATTTGACCATAGGTGGAAATTACCATTTTGGCCCTAATAATTCATTAAAAATTAATAAAAATCCCAAATCTTCTCCAAATACTTGGGAACACTTTTTCTGGTCATCCCTGACCTTTGGGAGTGATTACAGTCAGTTTGGAGCTGATTTGGAGCAAAACAATAAAAAAGGCTATTTAGTAGGAAATTTAGAAAATTCTAATAAATACCCCGACCTTTAGAAATCCATAACTAATTGTAGAAAACTCCAAATTAGGTAAACTCACTTGCATTAGACTCCAATTAGGGCCTAGTATTTATTAAAAATTTTAGGTTTCCAGAAACTGGCTTAGATTAGAAAGTCAACATTTTGGTTAATCGTAGTTCATTTAGGGCCCGAAACTTAGAAAATTCATAACTTTGGATAGGAAACTCCGATTCCATCCTACTACCTGTCTAACTACTCGTATTAAGGTCTAGTATTTTCCTAAGGTGTTAGAAATCCCAGACTTAGTCTTTTTCCCATAGTGACTTTTTGGACCCTTAGTCTAGTTCCTAGGAGGACCCGGGACTTTCCAAAATTGGCTAATGCAACTTAAACTTCAAATATCATTGTCCTAAGTTCTTAAAACTCATTAAAAAACTGAAATAATTAAAATGGACCCTAATTCACTAATATTTGGATTTTAACAAAATTCCCTTTTCAGACCCCCAACAAACCTGAACTCTAGCTAACTTTAACTAACTACCCTGCTTAGGACTTATCCAAACCACACTAGCCTTACACACACATAGAATTGTTTGCTAGGGCACTACTTCTAGACCTAGGTTAGGCCGCTGGTTTTTATTTTTCTGCTGTGTGACGGAGCTTTTCGTAGTTTTCACTGCATGCTGTTTGAAAATTGATTGGTATGTTTGCTTACTTTTTCTGCACCCTGGATGTGAACGCTAGACTTACCCATAGGTTAGGAGCGCCATATATATACTGTTCTTCCGTGCAGGTGGCCATGCTCAAGCTAATAAAAGGGGGGAGCAATATCATGATTTATAACAATGTTTTATGCAGGTGCTTGCTCAGCTCCCCCTAAAATGAAATGAGGGCTAAAATTATTAAATTATTATAACTGCTACAGATTGAGCTGCTTAGCCCTCAAAATTAAGAGCATGGCTTGGCACAGGGTCACTGGTGTTAGCATTTTCATTTTCATATAAACTGCTTGGGATGATTATTAGGATAATCTTGCAGGTGGTTTAGAATTTACTGCTTTTCAATAAATGTAAATTTGTATGTAATAATTGTTAAGAGTTGTGAAAACAACCTTTGAGTTGGGATATTCTTATCCAGCTCGGATTCTAAAAGAAGAAGGCATCCCTAAGGGGAGAGTCTTCTTCCATTTGGAAGATCGAGCTGGATGGCTTTAGATATCCAAAGAGAAAAGGCAATACTCCCATATTGGGGGAATTGTCTCTTCGTTTGGATATTCAAGCCACGACGGATCCAAGGAGTCCAAGGAGGAGAGATCCAAGGAGTCCAAGGAAGAGAGATCCAAGAAGTCCAAGGAGAAGATATCCAGAAGACTAAAGATTTGAAGACCCAATATCCCACTCAAAGTTGTTGGCGTCTGTCATAGGATTAGAAATCCGGGTTGTTGGCAGTGGTGCCCGGCCACTTTACTTTTTCTGCATACCCTGGGTTGTAATTAAAGGGCAGTTGGCCTATGGACATTTACTTGATTAGTTTGATTTATATTGATGTGTTTACCTGATTGCGCAGTAGAAATTGCCTGCTTTTCTTAGGTTTCTTTTCTTGCATGCCGATTTTGTTTTCGCCTGGATTTTCGCTAGGCTCTCTAAGGATTATAAAATTTTTCTACTCGTAACTAATTTCTAAAATTTTAAGATTTAAATAACATAGAAACCTAATGAATCTAGGGAACTGCCGGAATCGTCCAGGGTCGCATGCATATTACTGCATTCTTCTCTCCTTCTTATAAGACATCTCCCTGCCTGCGGGTTGAGTCCGGATAATCTGGCCTATGAGGATGAAGTGCCGGACCTAGGGAGACCCAGTCTTTTCAAAAAATTATTTTTTTATAAGCCTGTTTTTAAAATTCTATAGCATTCATGAGCTGACATTTCAACTAGCATGCATTGCATAACCAACTAATTAAAATTTAATTGCATTAGCTAGAAGCATCTGACCCACATAAGTCCAGGACCACTTAGGAAATCCTCTAGACGTCGGTCCTATTTCCAAATAAACTGTACTTCCCACCCATCTTTCATAATTGACATGATAGCATGGTTTTAAATCGATTAGGTGGTTAGCTGGCTCCCCCATCCAGGCCGGGGTAAGTCCAGGTTTTGCATAGCATTAGCTAGGACACTGGTCTTAGTGTGTGTCGAACACTAAGTCCAAACTAGATTTAGGATTCGAGGCTACTATATTCGGTCTCATAGTATGCCTTAAATAGTAGGTAGGTCTCTTCTTTTCAGGGACCCTAAATCCTACTTATCCGCGTCACAGGATGACGCCACCTCCATCTTTCTCTCACGCATGTGATTGATTGCTTGATTTATTTTCTCCAGTTTCTGTTTAGTGCCATAGAGCCTCCGAATGCTAGTTTGAGCCACGCATGTTGATTCAGCCTCTTCAGACATTTCTTCCCTTTGAGTAGGACTTCCTAGTCTACCCCTTCGTGCCGATCCCACTTTAGGAGAGGATAATGTATAATCCTTAATCGAGAGTTTTCTCAGGCTCCGGCCTGGGATGTAATTAACCACGGGGGCTTGCGCCCGTGGAAAACTTAGTTCCCACAATCTACTAAACCCCATTTGAACTTTTTCGGGTGGGGGAAACCCGTGACTAGGTCGTGTATATTGCTACCCATCGGGGATGTGTTGGCGACAGCCTCTATCCCCAATGGTCAGTCGTATGCGCGATTCAATATGCCCTCCCATCGACCTGTTCGTGTCGAGCGTAGAGGCCTACGATCGTTTTGTCCCACAGGGATAGTGCGGCCGTACCCTCTGCGTTCGTACCCCACGAGCGGTGCTCCTTCGGAGGTCCACAGGTTTCTGGCGACCACGGTGGGACCAGTTTCTCTCTCCATCTTTGGATTATATATTATCTTTTCTTGTGTGTACTCCGGGATTGGTACTCCTTAGATTAGGTCCGTCCCACTCTTAGTTAGGGTCTCTCCTTAGTTAGGGTTCCTTTCTCTTAGCTAGGGTTTTCTTCCCTACTCTACTTCTTTCCAGCCTAGCAGGCTATTCCGTCCTTTATCTATTTCTATCTATTCTATCAAATTCTTACTTGTCCATTCTTTCTTGATTTACAGTCTTACTGACCTTTTCACTTTCTTTGCTTGGCAGCAGTGCCATTGTGACGCCCCAGGCATCCATAGTGAAAGGATTCGTCTGACATTCTGATCGAACTCCATTCCAGTTGCCTTGCTCGGACCTGAAAATATCAACCACATATAATGAGCTTTACAAAGCCCAGCAGGTCACCTAATATCTATAACTGAAATCAAAGCACGGCGATGCTATCAATATGCATGTCAATCTATCAATCTGAATCAGTCAATGGTCAATGAGTCTATGCAGTACGAAAATTCAATAGTCAATAAAGCCAGTCAATGCAGCAGCAAGCGAATCGATAAATCAACTCAATAAATCCATGTCAATCTCAAAGAAATCCGTACGCAATAGGAAATCAATCAATCCGTCAAATCAATCGCTATCAAATCAAATCAATGCGGTCTAATCAATACTATTTATTCAATGAAATCAAACGAGAAAAGCAGTACGATAAATCTCAATTTAGTCTAACAATGAATCCATGCAGCAGTCAATACGGTGCAGAAACAGTAACAACAGTAAATCTCAAGATCAATAAATCCATAGGCAGTAGTAACAATAAATCTATAAGCAGAAATCAATGATTCTATAGGCAACAGTGTCAATAATTCTATACTATTCATGTCCATGCTATCAATACAATATATATATCCATCCATTTCTATATCAATGCTCAATGTCGATGCACAGCAATCAATCAGTGAAATCAATGAAATCGTACGATCTAGTAAATCCAATCAAAGTCGATAAAGCAGGAATCTATAAAATAATGAATCCATAAATCAATACAGTAAACATGCAATTCAATACTATATACTGGACAAGTACAATCAACTGGCTATGTTGCTGTTGTAGAATCCATATTGCTGTTGTAGATATCCATACATTGGTTCTATCAATAAGAGTCGTCACTCTTTTGCCCGTCGGCCGCCCGTCGGCATATAATCTCCTTATGACTCCCAATCGTTATATCAATGATCAATGGTTTAAAGGAAAGCCCGTCGGCCCACCATCCTGTACAGGTCAATATCAATCTTCAACCAATGTTCAACCAGGTTATATGTGTGTCCCAGTATCAATAATCAATCAATAATCAATTCAATAATCAATATTATGCAATCTATAACAATCATATCAATAATCATAAGCACATCAATCTAATCTATCAATTTAGGGAAAATCAGAAATCGTACGAAAATCGGGTAGAGTAACGACAGTCGGTCAAATTTACACAAAAATCCTGCAAAAAGGCACAAGTTCCAAATTCTTCCAAATTACAGTAGAACATTCACGACATCAATATAAGACTATTATTCTATAGAATCCAAATCAAATCACGTCCTGATATTTTTCTATTTAATAAAAATCGCGTAGAATCAATTCCGACCGGTAAAATCATCGCAGAAAGTACTCAAATCGTGTACAATATTCATATCTATAACATACTAAAAGTTGTGCGGTGAAAGTCGTGTCAAAACAAAATCAGGTCAAAAGTTCGACTACAAAAACACAAAACAGTGCACAACTCGATCAAAATACAAAATCTTCGAAAACAGAAATAGGGTTCGGAGTCCTTACAGCGAGACAAACAAATCTTCTAACAGCGTCGTCGGACAAAAAGCGCTCCACGGGCTCCAAAACCAAGCTTCCTCTTCTCTTCCTTCTCTTTCTCTCTCCTGCCTTCTCCTCTCTCTCCAAAATGAATCCAAAATATCTCAAATCCGATATTTATTAACACTGATCGTCCTGGACGATCCAAATTTCGTCCTGGTACGATGGGTTCTCTGGACAAATTTCGTACAGACGAAATCCAAATTCGTCCCGGGCGACTAGCTCTCTTGACAGATTTCGTACAGACGGATCGTCCCGACTGCTCCAGGTTCGTACAGACAAAAATGGCAGATTTCTTCACAAATTTCTTCAGTTCGTCCAGTACTAAATTCAGTTCGTACAGACGAACTGCACTAAAAAAAATCAGCTTTTTGAAGGGTTTTACAATCTACCCACCTAAAAAAAATGTCGTCCTCGACATTTCCCTTAAGGGATCGAATGCAAAATCGATACAAAGCAAATCCGTCCAATCAAAACTCAAATCAAAATCAATTCAAATCAAAATCAAAATCAAAATCAAAACTCGTCAGAATCCATACAGTCATTCAATGCATTCAATCACATGTCATTCACTATGTATGCAAAATGATGCACGTGAAACAATCCATTCTACCAAACTATCAATCAAATCCTTTCACTACACTTGCTCTGATACCAATTGTGACGCCCCAGGCATCCATAGTGAAAGGATTCGTCTGACATTCTGATCGAACTCCATTCCAGTTGCCTTGCTCGGACCTGAAAATATCAACCACATATAATGAGCTTTACAAAGCCCAGCAAGTCACCTAATACCTATAACTGAAATCAAAGCACGGCGATGCTATCAATATGCATGTCAATCTATCAATCTGAATCAGTTAATGGTCAATGAGTCTATGCAGTACTAAAATTCAATAGTCAATAAAGCCAGTCAATGCAGCAGCAAGCGAATCGATAAATCAACTCAATAAATCCATGTCAATCTCAAAGAAATCCGTACGCAATAGGAAATCAATCAATCCGTCAAATCAATCGCTATCAAATCAAATCAATGCGGTCTAATCAATACTATTTATTCAATGAAATCAAACGAGGAAAGCAGTACGATAAATCTCAATTTAGTCTAACAATAAATCCATGCAGCAGTCAATACGGTGCAGAAATAGTAACAACAGTAAATCTCAAGATCAATAAATTCATAGGCAGTAGTAACAATAAATCTATAAGCAGAAATCAATGATTCTATAGGCAACAGTGTCAATAATTCTATACTATTCATGTCCATGCTATCAATACAATATATATATCCATCCATTTCTATATCAATGCTCAATGTCGATGCACAGCAATCAATCAGTGAAATCAATGAAATCGTACGATCTAGTAAATCCAATCAAAGTCGATAAAGCAGGAATCTATAAAATAATGAATCCATAAATCAATACAGTAAACATGCAATTCAATACTATATACTGGACAAGTACAATCAACTGGCTATGTTGCTGTTGTAGAATCCATATTGCTGTTGTAGATATCCATACATTGGTTCTATCAATAAGAGTCGTCACTCTTTTTTGCCCGTCGGCCGCCCGTCGGCATATAATCTCCTTATGACTCCCAATCGTTATATCAATGATCAATGGTTTAAAGGAAAGCCCGTCAGCCCCCACCATCCTGTACAGGTCAATATCAATCTTCAACCAATGTTCAACCAGGTTATACGTGTGTCCCAGTATCAATAATCAATCAATAATCAATTCAATAATCAATATTATGCAATCTATAACAATCATATCAATAATCATAAGCACATCAATCTAATCTATCAATTTAGGGAAAATCAGAAATCGTACGAAAATCGGGCAGAGTAACGACAGTCGGTCAAATTTACACAAAAATCCTGCAAAAAGGCACAAGTTCCAAATTCTTCCAAATTACAGTAGAACATTCACGACATCAATATAAGACTATTATTCTATAGAATCCAAATCAAATCACGTCCTGATATTTTTCTATTCAATAAAAATCGCGTAGAATCAATTCCGACCGGTAAAATCATCGCAGAAAGTACTCAAATCGTGTACAATATTCATATCTATAACATACTAAAAGTTGTGCGGTGAAAGTCGTGTCAATACAAAATCAGGTCAAAAGTTCGACTACAAAAACACAAAACAGTGCACAACTCTATCAAAATACAAAATCTTCGAAAACAGAAATAGGGTTCGGAGTCCTTACAGCGAGACAAACAAATCTTCTAACAGTGTCGTCGGACAAAAAGCGCTCCACGGGCTCCAAAACCAAGCTTCCTCTTCTCTTCCTTCTCTTTCTCTCTCCTGCCTTCTCCTCTCTCTCCAAAATGAAACCAAAATATCTCAAATCCGATATTTATTAACACTGATCGTCCTGGACGATCCAAATTTCGTCCTGGTACGATGGGTTCTCTGGACAAATTTCGTACAGACGAAATCCAAATTCGTCCCGGGCGACTAGCTCTCTGGACAGATTTCGTACAGACGGATCATCCCGACTGCTCCAGGTTCGTACAGACGAAAATGGCAGATTTCTTCACAAATTTCTTCAGTTCGTCCAGTACTAAATCCAGTTCGTACAGACGAACTGCACTAAAAAAATCAGCTTTTTGAAGGGTTTTACAGCCATGGCCCGTTCAGCTCCTTCCGTTACCTTTGCTTTTGGTTCGGACGCGCGGGTGGCTCTCCCTGAGTCCCTACTTGCTAGTCCGCCAGTGGGAGGAATCACTTTTGGTTCCTTCACTGACTCGGCCTTCGTCACCCTTGGCGGGCCGACCCCGGCGGAGGCTGCTGCATTCTCTCCTCCTCAGAGGAGAGGACGCGCAGCCATGCGCCCGTTTGAACGTCCTGCTGCTCGGCGCCCAGTCCGAGCACCACGTCCTGTTCCTGTTCTTGCGCAGCCAGTGCGCACTGTGGCTAGGCGACCAGTGCCTAGGCCACACCCTGTCCCAGTTCGTCCTGCGGTTAGGCGTCCAGTGCCTGCCGCACCTGCTGCTCAGGTTTCCCCGGCCCCTCAGCGCCGGCAGCCTGCTGCAGTAGTTCCCCCTGTTCGTGCAGCGGTCAGGCGACCTGCGCCTGCCGCTCCTGTTGCACAGGCTGCCCCGGTTCCTCAGCGCCGGCAGCCTGCTGCTGTTGTTACTCCGACTGTTCCGGCGGAAGTACCTCGCGTTCGGGTTGCCCCTCCCGCTTCCACTAGGAAGAGGGGTGCCCAGACCGAGGTGCCTTCGCCTTCTTCTGGCCGGGTTTCTGTTTTCGCTCGGCTTTCTCACCCTGAGGCTGCTGGGCGGACCCCGGCACTTCCAGTCGTTCCTGCCCCCCCCCCTCGGCCACCCAGGCAGTGGGTTCAGATGTTCCCTCGACCTCCACCTCCGGCCTCGGGAGAAGGGCCCGGAGGAATAGGAACAGGAGGCTCCGTCTAGCTGCGTCAGAGGCAGAGAGGCAGCGGATGGCAGATGCAGTTGTTCACGACGAGTTAGTTCAGAGGCAGAGGAGAGTGGCTCCTAGGCAGCGGAGGCCACGTCCAGTTGTTGAGGCACCTACTCCTGAGGTGATGGTAGCCCCCGAGTTGGAGGCAGTTCAGGGAGGACGCTTCTCCCCACTGACGCATAGTGGAGATGAGGAGGATGTTGTCCGTATAGCGGCAGCTCCTCCTGTCGTCACTATTCTACCCCGAGCTAGGGTACCCAGGGACGCTGGTGTCCGAGCCCTCACCCAGAGGATTCGGAACATCGTCCGCTTAGCTCGTGGCAGAGGGCCCGTCAGTCGGGAGGGCTTACTCCGTCAGATTTCTCGGGCCACCTTTCAGTTACGACGACAGACTGCGAGGAGACTCTACAGTTGGCAGAGGGGGGAGACACCCCAGCAGCCTGCAGCTCCAGTAGTCAGACCACCGGTAGTCACTTCAACTGTAGGACGGCGCCCACGTCGTCGAGGACGGAGACAGCAGCAGGAGCCTACCCGACCTCAGATCAGTTTAGAGGTAGTAGCCCCGGAGCAGCCAGTTGCCGGTACAGTGCCCCGCCGTAGGAGGTGGGTTTGGAGACGTCGACAGGCGGACACCCCTGTCGACCCTGTTCAGTTAATTGAGTCAGCACCACTGGCAGAGACAGAGCAGCCAGAGGAGGAGGTTGATCAGACGGATTTGGCAGTCCCTTCCGGGTCTGTGGCAGTCCCGATGGCAGTCGATGATGATTCAGTTTTAGCCCCAGACAGATCGCCAGTACGGATCGAGACAGATTTAGTACCCAGTACTCATAGGATCGGTTCTCCTATGAGCCCGTACATAGAGGCGATGCGACGAGCCTTTTTGGATGACGATGACACACTAGTTGATTCCGATGAGGAGGTGCCAGTTCACCGGGTATGTGTGGTTACCCGACGAGGTCACTCGGATGAGAGAGAGCCCGAGGACCAGGACGAGCAGGGAAAGCCCGAGGTGGGTGGATCTCCCCGATCAGTTGATACAGATGCTACGGTACTGAGTCTTCAGGCACAGATGGCGGAGATGGCCAGAGCCATGGCAGCCATGACAGCACAGTTGACAGCTCTGGGGGCGATGCCTCAGGTGACAGGTGTAGCAGCTACCAGTACCTCCAGAGAGCAGCCAGTAGTACCACCTGCTACAGTAGACCCCGTAGGAGTGGACAGGGTCCAGAGAGTAGTCCCAGCACCACCCCCAGTACTTCCTTACACTACTTCAGTTCAGAGTCAGCCAGCTCAGATGTCAGCAGGACAGATCCAGGACTTGATTGCCCAGAAGGTAGAGCAGGCCATTTCTTCTAGGAAGACTGGAGAGTCAGTCAGCAGGGGGCGTCCTTACCCAGTAGAGTACGAGCAGGAGCCTTACCCCCCTGGTTTCATCCCTCCTAGGTTCAGAGTTTTTGACAGGTTTGGGAACCCGAGACAGCATATAGCCCAGTACCGAGTAATATGATGCAATATAGGAGGGAGTGATCCACTGATGTTGAGATTGTTCGTCAGCAGCTTGGCGGGGGTGGCGTTTGCTTGGTACGTCGACCTCCCCAACGACTCAGTCAGGACTTTCGCAGAGTTGGAGCAGTTGTTTGTGCAGAGATTTGTCAGTACGGAGCACAGAGTTACCGTAGGAGAGCTAGTGGTGACCAGGCAGCGTCCCAGAGAGAGTCTCACAGATTACATAGTCAGATGGAGAAATCTCAATTTGCAGTGCGAGCCACAGTTACAGGAGCAGCATGCAGTTGAGATCTTATTGAAGAACATAGATGGCCCGATAGCACCCTACCTTAAGGGATTTAGCATCAGAACCTTCCAGAAGTTACTCACGAAGGTCACTAGCCTACAGGACAGCATACCCACTGCAGTCCCTCCTAAGGTTGAGAGTCAGCCTTTGCGCAGACCTCAGCGGCAGGAGTTTTCAGGGGCACCTTCGCCCAGGAGAGGGGAGGTACACAGTACTCAGGGACCAGTGGATAAGGGCAAGAGGCCCTTAGGCAGTTCAGCACCCCCGCAGCAGCCACACTCAGCTAGTCAGTCACACGCAGCTAGTCAGCCAGCAGCACAGCCCAGGATCTCCCGTAGGACTTCAGAGAGTCAGCAGTCCTTACAGGAGAAGCTTAGTAAGGAATACCCCTTTAAAAGGGAGAGTGTGAAGAAAATATTTAAATTCCTTACTAAGAAGAACATACTTACCTTTCCCAGCAGCAGTAGAGTGGAGGAGGAGGGTCAGACTGAGCACCCACTCTATTGCCCTTACCACAGATGCGTTGGGCATGTGTTAGAGGATTGTTTTGTGTTCAAGGATAAGGTTGAGAGGTTGATGGCCACAGGACAGATACACCTCCAGGACGGCGACCTAGTGCAGCCCAGGGGCAAGGGCCCTCAGACAGTTCAGATGGTTTCCAGTCCCAGCCACAGTCCTAGTCAGACAGACAGTCAGGGCAGTAGTAGCAGTTTACCCCAGAGTTCTGAGGGAGAGTGGCAGCTAGCACTCTCCAAGAAGACCAGGAGGATGATAGACCGTGTAGTTCAGAGTTCAGAGGCAGTTGAGAGGAGGCCACCACAGGCCAAGTTGACAGTTGCCCCTGCAGTTACTACTCCAGCATTTGTACCTTCTTCTTCTTCTCTTTCTGTTGTAGTGCCTACTGAGCACATTTCTTTTTCTTCTGATGTATGTAATAAGAAAATGTATGAAAGAGAAAAATATGTTGTAACCTCTGAGGGGAAGACAGGGTTCCTTCCAGCACTTACGCTGAAGGACTTTGTTCTCCCTTCATTTGATGAAGAAATAATAGAAGAAGGTGATTCTGGCTACTTCTGGTGTACTTTACCTACTGCTTTTAGCTTTACTTCTACTGCTTCTACTTCTACTAGCACTCACTCTTTTACTGCTTTACATGTCTCTTATAATAATTCTAGTGAAGAGTCTGAGTCTGAGTATGAAGATGAACCAGTCTTTGTGATACCAGAGGGCGGATGTTACATGGATTCAGAAGATGAATCCGAGAACCCGCTCTCAATACTTTCCTTAGAACCAACACCTGACACCACCACTGAACCAGAGGAATCTCCTGTTGAAGATGACTCAATACAGGAAGTTCATCTGCGTTCAGGGAAGGTCCTTCCACCTAGGTTGGCTAAAAATACAAAAGATAAAAATATCATTACCCAGCAGGATGACTCTATCCCTTCCTCCCAGGAGCAGCCTAAGGAGAAAGGGAAAGGCCCTCAGCTGGAGGTTGATTACAATGTGTTGGCTCATCTAAGGAAAATTCCTTCTCTTCTTAGTGTCTATGATGCTTTGATGTTGTCACCTGACTTGAGAGAGACACTGGTAAAAGCATTGTTTGAACCAGAGACCTATCAGGCCTTCTTCACTTCTGACCCTGATGATGGGGCATGGCATTTATACAACACGCCATGCATCACTTTCTCTAGTCGTGACCTTTTGTTAGGGACCACTGAGCACAATCGTCCCTTGTATGTCATTGCTGAAGTCAATGGTTATGAATTGAACAGGGTCCTCATAGACCAAGGGGCTTCAATAAACATATTAACCCATGAAACTTTGAAGAGCCTCTCCCTAGGTCATCTAAAGCTCACCTCCGACAAGATTATGTTGAAAGGCTTCAATGACCAAGGCCAACGAGCTCTAGGGTCCATTACCCTACCTCTGAAGTTTGGAAATTTTCTAACAGAGGCAAAGTTTCATGTGATTGAGGCTGACACTTCATACAAGGCTTTCTTAGGAAGGCCTTGGATCCATGAGTATGGAATGGTGCCCTCTACCTTGCACCAATGTATGAAGTTTCTGAGGAATGATGTTGAGTATACCATTCCTGGAGATACCCAGCCCTTCTCCGTGCATGAGATCTCTATGTACGACGACGCCGAGTACTACGTACCTCGGAAGACTCGTAGAGCTCCACCTGCTCAGTCCCCAGTGATACCTGACACTGTTGTACAGGATCCTACGCAGCTACCTACACAGGGTCCTATACAATCGTCAGTACAGGGTCCATCACAGGTTGGTATCGAGCCAGGTGTTCCCACTGCCCATTCTGATGGAGATCTCTCTCAGTTTGCAGTGAGGCACGATGTTCCCCCTAGTAGAGGTAGGGGAGGTAGAGGTAGAGGGAGAGGTAGAGTTGCGATTCGCGAACCGCGGAACCATGACACTCGCACACCTCCTCCCCCTAACCTTTACACTTCTTCTTTGACTGTAGAGTCCGACTCTTCTGATGATGAAATGATCGATATCCTTCAGCGTCCAGTCACTTCACCATCTCCCTATTCCTCTGGTTATGATTCACGGCCTACTTTTCATAGCCACTTAATACCTGAAGGTGGATTGGTTATTGATATTAGCTCAGACGAGGAAGATGACTTCCGACGTCAGACTACTACCAGACAACCTTCCCCCCATCAGATACGCGGGATAGGAGTTGGGGATTCCAATCAAAGATCTTCTGACACTCCTGTAGTTGATGATGATAGCCCAATATGGGGTAGCCACAACCCCATACCTCACTTGTACGATACGTTTGGGCCAGCCCGACCTAAGGAATATCCCTCTGTACCCCATAGTATAGGTGCACCGCTGGGTCCTGTGAGATAGGATCTAGAGGAGACCGCTATGGATATAGAGGTCAGGAGTGCCCCCCGTTACTTTTCACCTACTGTAGAGAGCTTTGTTGAGCGGGGTCTCGTTCGTTCCACTTGGCCCGATGAAGAAGCTCTACAGCAGGCCCGAGTTTGGCGGACTGATTTCCCCCAAGGTCTAGGAGGCGTAGGTTATATGGGGTTAAATCAGTCGAGTGATGCCAACATTCGTGTTATTTCCCATGCTTATCCGGTTGTTTCTCTTGCCGACGAAGAAGACCCGGATAGTGGCGACGATAGAATACTTGATGCTCCACAAGAGTTCGAAGATGGCGTCACTTCTGCCATGGACGAACTATGTGGGATAAACTTAGGCACTGAGTCAGATCCTAGGCCTATTTTTCATAGTGCTCTATTGTCTGATTCAGAGGCTCAAGAATACATCAAGTTACTGTCAGAGTTTAGAGACTGCTTTGCCTGGAACTACACCGAGATGCCTGGTCTAAATCCAGAGGTAGCAGTCCACAAGTTAGCCATTAAGCCTGATGCAGTCCCTGTTAAGCAAGCACCTCGTAGGATGAGGTTGGAAATTGAACAACAGGTGATCGCTGAAACCAAGAAGTTCATAGAAGCTGGTTTCATTAGGGAAGAGAAGTACCCCACTTGGCTTGCCAACATTGTTCCAGTCCGGAAGAAGAGCGGACAGATATGAGTCTGTATCGACTTCCGTGATTTGAACAAGGCATGTCCTAAGGATGATTTTCCTCTCCCAATTCCTGAGCTTATGGTAGATATAGCATCATCCCATAGTATCTTCTCATTCATGGATGGTTCATCTGGTTACAATCAGATAAAGATGGACCCTAAGGATGAGAAATTCACTGCATTTCGTACACCTATAGGTGTCTTTTGTTACAAGGTGATGCTCTTCGGTCTCAAGAACGCTGGGGCCACCTATCAACGTGCCATGACTGTCATCTTTGATGAGATGATACATGAGCAAGTTGAATGCTATGTGGATGATTTAGTCGTCAAAAGCAAGGTCCGCGAAGATCACCTCAGAGATCTGCGAATCATTTTTGAACGCCTGCGCAAGTTTGATTTAAAGATGAATCCTTTAAAATGCGCATTTGGAGTTAGTGCAGGAAAGTTCTTAGGGTTTATAGTTCGTTACCGTGGCATTGAGATAGATCCCTCTATGATCAAGGCCATAGTAGATTTAAAACCCCCTAAGAGTCTTACCCAGTTGAGGTTATTCTAGGGTAAACTCGCTTTCTTGCGGAGATTTATCTCCAATCTTTCTGGTAGGTGTCATCCTTTCTCTACACTAGTGAAAAAGGATGCCCGATTCCGTTGGGATGAGAGTTGTCATGAGGCCTTTGAGAGTATAAAGCGCTACCTGATGAACCCCCCAGTTTTAGCTGCACCTATCCCAGGTAGGCCGTTGATTCTCTACACTACGGCCCTGGATGAGTCTTTAGGTGCACTGTTGGCTCAAGAGAATGAGGAAGGCAAGGAGAATGCCTTGTACTACCTTAGCAGACGATTGATTCCTGCAGAGCTTAAGTACCCGGCGATGGAGAAGCAATGTTTAACCCTGATCTTCGCGGTACAAAAGCTTAGGCATTATATGCTTTCACATAAAATTAACTTGATCTCTAGAGTCAATCCATTGCAGTACTTGATGACCCGTCCGACCCTCTCAGGTCGTCTAGCACGATGGTCTATGATACTACTGCAATTTGATATCACTTTTGTTCCTCAGCGGGCCGTCAAAGGACAGGCTCTAGCTGACTTTTTGGCTGATCACCCGATTCCGGCTGATTCCCCACTTAATGATGATCTACCTGATGAATCAATTATGAGTGTGGATGAACAGGAGTCCCCTACTTTGGAGTTTTTCTTTGACGGTGCGTCATCCGTTAAAACCTTAAGTCCAAATAAAACTCCTACAGTTAGGGTAGGATTAGGCCTGATTTTTGTGTCCCCTGAGGGTCATACTCTACGGTACTCCTATAGTTTATCAGAACCTCGTACTAATAACGAAGCTGAGTACGAAGCTCTGATTTTGGGGCTAGAGTTGGCCATTCAGATGAGTCTTATGCGGGTGAAGATCTTTGGAGACTCCCAACTGATAATCAATCAAGTAGCTGGAGTTTACAAAGTACTTAAGCCTGAGCTCATTCCATATCATAATAAAGCAATGGAGCTCCTAAGCTTAATACCAGAAGTAACTTTGGCCAAGGTCCCTAGATCTGAGAATGGAAAAGCAGATGCATTGGCCAAGTTAGCAAAAGAATTAGCTGACCCTACTGGAAACCCAGTGTCTATTATTATCCAGTATCGTTAAGCTCTGTGCCCCGCAGACTTGTCTACTCCCAATCAGACCCTTGCAGTATTTGCTGTGGATGAGGAGTCAGATTGGAGAGAACCCTTCATAGAGTATTTAAAACATTGTAGGCTTCCAGATGATAAGTCTCTCGCTGCTCAAGTAAGAAAGAGAGCCTTATCATTCGCCTATGTAAATGAAACTCTGTATCGACGCTCTTTTGACCAAATGTGGTTAAGATGCCTCAATAAAGAAGAGGCCAGTAGAGTCATGAGCGAGATACATGAAGGGCTTTGTGGCGCCCATCAATCTGGACCTAAAATGAAAGGCAGAATTAAACGCCTCGGCTACTACTGGCCGACTATGATCCACGATTGCATGGAGCACGCTAAGAGGTGCCACCAGTGCCAGATTCATGGCACGGTGATTCACCAGCCCCCTAATCCGTTGCACCCGACTGTTTCTTCCTGGCCATTTGAGGGCTGGGGCACGGATGTAGTGGGTCCTATAGACCCTCCTTCTTCTAAGGGTCATAGATTTATTTTAGCCGCCACTGATTACTTCTCTAAGTGGGCAGAAGCTGTCCCACTTAAGGAAGTTAAATTAGAAGATGTGATGCGTTTCTTCCGCGATAACGTTGTTTATCGCTTTGGTGTTCCGCGCCGTATCATTTCAGATAACGGTCCGTCCTTTAGAAGCACCAAAATTGCCAGATTTGCCCGCCGCCATAACATTAATTGGCGATATTCTTCGATTTATTATTCTAGAGCCAATGGCTTGGCAGAAGCATTTAATAAGACTCTTGTGCAACTGATAAGAAAAATCCTTGTTGCAAACAAGAGAGAATGGCATGATAGATTACCTGAAGCATTATGGGCATATAGGACTACCTACCGTACTCCCACTCAGTCCACCCCATATGCTTTAGCTTTCGGGGTTGAAGTAGTCCTCCTACTTGAGGTCGAGCTCCCCTCACTGCGTATGGCAGTCAGTTACAATCTATCTGAGGAAGATAACGCCCGATTGAGATTGGAAGAGCTTGATGGTTTAGAAGAGCTTCGCCTGCAAGCTCATCAGAACCTTAAGCTATACCAGGCCCGAATGGCCCGGTCACACGATCGCCTTGTTAGACCCCGTGCTTTCCGGGTAGGTGATTTAGTGCTTGTTTTGCGTAGGCCTATCATCTCGCATCGCCGGCGAGGTGGTAAATTCGAGCCTATTTGGGAAGGCCCCTTCGCTGTAGAGCAAGTTTATGAAGGTGGTGCTTACCTACTTGTTGATGCAAATGGCATTCACCCTATGCCTGTCATAAATGGGTAATACTTGAAAAAGTATTATGCCTGAGTCTAGTACTTCACAGGGGGAGCCTCCCTACCACCTGTAGATATTCCTCTGTATATGTATCTCCTAGAAGGATGCCTCTTACTTTTCAGCAGTCTGTGTGGCCACGACGATTTGTCCTCTACCACACGACGTTTGCCTTGAAGGGTATAAGGTTATCCTTAGAAGGGTTACACTGATACGCCGTAGGGATGTTTTGTTCTTCTGTCTGTGCGCACCAATTATATTAGTGCTAGAGCATAGAATTATCTTGACTTTGCTCCCCTCTGTTTGTATGGCTTAGTCCCCCAGTTTCACATGCCGCCCCAGGTGTGGTCTGGAATATCAAAACTAGTAATTCGAGTCTAGTTCTTGAAGATGTGATACTGGGTCCACACCACCCCGTGACAGTCAAGAATGGTGATGGAGATCCACTGTCCCTAGTTGAGTTTCTTCTTCCTATCAGTTCTGATCTGATAGATGTAGCCCTTAGTCCATTCATGTGAGTTGAATGTGATCAAGGATGTTAGAGTCATTGGTTTAGACTCTTTTGAGATAGGATACCGGGTCCATACCATCCCATGCTAGCCAAATATGGTAGTGTTGATCCTCTATCCTGATGATGATTTCAGTTGTACACCAATTCCTATACGATTGTGCTCCCCAGTTCATTCACATGAGATGAATGTGGTATGGGTCAATAAAACCATTCACTACCCTCAATTTAAAAATTTATGTGTGATAAAGGAGGGGAGCTCTTAGTAGAGCAAAACCGGTTGCCCTTGTCACAGGAGGAACCTGGTAAAACTCTCCAAAAGTATAAATTTCTCAGTTCTGTTCATGTGGCGGACATAATTTGGGTTACCAAAACCATTCACATTAAAAAAAAAAAAAAAAAAAACATATGTATATATACACATGTGATAAAAAGAGGGGAGCTCGTAGGAGAACAAAAACCCGGTTGCCCTTGTCACAGGAGGAACCCGGTAAAACTTTTTAAGAGCTCAAATTCCCCAAAATTTCTCTTTCTCCTCCCTTGAGAGTACTTTGACGATCTCTTCAAGGTTGAGTTCCCACTTAGTTGGTCGAGAAACTTATATGATTTTAAATGCATTTCTTCATTAGTGATGTAGTACCTTGTGTTTTAAGGTGTAACCATCACTACTTTTGGGTCTGGATCTTTCTGAGAAGAGATCGCCCCCGGCTGCTCTCTTTTGGCAGTCTACCTCCCATTCATGAATTACTTTGAGCTGCCAGAGTAGTCCTATGAATGTGGCAGTGTTACCTCCACTTCGCACAGGATCCTACCTGATTAGGGTAGGTGTTACCACTGTGGTCTTATGATAGTCATAGATCTCACTCATGATTATCAGATTAGGTGTCAGGTGTGCTCCCTTGTCACCTCAGAGTTATTTTCTTAGCTGTGATGTAGTACATCTGTTCTCAGGTGTTAGCATCATAGTTTCAGAAGCCCCGGTTTTCCATTGGAAGACCGACTCCTTGGTTTCTTTCACCAGCTTACTTTAGCATTCGTTCCCTACTCTTAGCTGTAAGAGTAGCCCTACGGATGTTGCTTGGTTGTGTTCACTTCTCACAGGGTCCTACCCGGTCAGAGTAGGTGCTACCACTGTGACCCTTCTGATGATACTTCACTTCTATATATGATTAACATCCTCAGGTAGTAGGTGTGTCTCCTTCACTACCTAGAGTTGCTTCCCTCCGTGTGGTGTAGTATACCTTGCCCCGGATACTAACATCACCACTTTGGGAACTTTGATCTTTTAGCAGAAGATCAGTTCTACTACTGCTGTCGTGACCCATTTTATCATTCATGTGCTAGGCTCAGTTACCAGATTAGTCCTATGAATGTGTTGAGGTCACTTCTACTTTCCACAGGGTCCCATTAGTTTGTTTGGGTGTTACCACTGTGAGATTTTACTTACTTGAGAATTGTTGATCTTAGTGGAGAGGATGCTACCTCGCTACTTTGGCTCTTTTCTTCTTACCTGGTGATGTAGAGCATCACGCCTCAGATGCTACCACCATCTTTTCCTTGAGCTCTGATCCTCTTGTAGAGAGTCAGCTCTTTCAGGTACTTTTACCACTTGTTTTCCCATTGAGATCTGACGCCTAGCTGCCGGAGAGGTTCTTTGGATGTTTTGATCTTGTTTCTATCTCTTATAGGGTCCCCATCAGTTAGTATGGGTTCACCACTGTAGCCTCTTTGAGGATCGTTTTTTTTTACTAGGCTTAGTCCTGCCTTCTGTAGTTGAGGTGCCCCCCTCGCTACTCAATTTTCTTTACTCCTTTGGAATGAGATCGCCCCTTTGCACACTCTACTGAGGGTGTATCTCTTCCAGCTTTGTTTGGGAGACATCACACTGATGTCTTCCTCCCCTTTTGCGTAGGGTTAGGGATCTTTAAGAGATCTCGACGGCATTTGGATACTCGTGGCCACGACGATTTGTCCTCTACCATGTGGTTACCAGAGCGCTAGCTTGAGATTCCTTAAGTGACTCTACCCTTAAAATTTTTACATATACATTTCCTTTCCTTCTCTTTTATCCTAGTGCCGGCATATGCGTCGGGTGGATATTAGGTATCTGGTTGAGAGAGCCCGATAGAGTCCCTGGGAGGCATTCCTCACCACTCTTTCCTCTTCACATCATTGCTGGCATATGCGCCAGATGATTGTGTTGAGTGTTTTGTCTTTATTCTACTACAGGCATATGCGCCAAGTAGAGACTCTGCCACCGGCACATACACCGGGCAGAGGTGACCTTTCGTTACCTTTTTATCCTAGTGCCGGCATATGCGCCGGGTGGATATTAGGTTTCTAGTTGAGAGAGCCCGACAGAGTCCCTGGGAGGCATTCCTCACCACTCTTTCCTCTTCACATCATTGCTGGCATATGCGCCAGATGATTGTGTTGAGTGTTTTGTCTTTATTCTACTACAGGCATATGCGCCAAGTAGAGAATCTGCCACCAGCACATACACCGGGCAGAGGTGACCTTTCGTTACCTTTTTATCCTAGTGCCGGCATATGCGCCGGGTGGATATTAGGTTTCTAGTTGAGAGAGCCCGACAGAGTTCCTGGGAGGCATTCCTCACCACTCTTTCCTCTTCACATCATTGCTGGCATATGCGCCAGATGATTGTGTTGAGTGTTTTGTCTTTATTCTACTACAGGCATATGCGCCAAGTAGAGACTCTGCCACCGGCACATACACCGGGCAGAGGTGACCTTTCGTTACCTTTTTATCCTAGTGCCGGCATATGCGCCGGGTGGATATTAGGTTTCTAGTTGAGAGAGCCCGACAGAGTCTCTGGGAGGCATTCCTCACCACCCTTTCCTCTGCACATCATTGCTTGCATATGCGCCAGATGATTGTGTTGAGTGTTTTGTCTTTATTCTACTATAGGCATATGCGCCAAGTAGAGACTCTGCCACAGGCACATACACCGGGCAGAGGTGACCTTTCTTTCCCTTCTATCCTAGTGCAGGCATATGCGCCTGGTGGATATTAGGTTTTTCTAGTTGAGAGAGCCCGACAGATTTCCTGGGAGGCTTTCCTCAACACTTTTTCCTCCTCATATCATTACAGGCATATGAGCCGAGTGATTATGTTGAGTGCTTTTTCTTTATCCTACTACAGGCATAGGCATATGCGTCGGGTAGGAGCTCTGCTGTAGGAACATACACCGAGCAGAGGTGACTCTTTTCTCTCCACATCATTGCTGGCATATGCGCCAGATGATTGTGTTGAGTGTTCTTCTGTTACACTTCTTTTGGCATATGCGCCAAATAGAGACCCTGCCGCAGGCACATACACCGGGCAGAGGTTTTCTTTTCTTTCGTCCTACTACAGGCATATGCGCCGAGTGGACATCGACTTACTTTGTAGAGAGAGCCTGATAGGACACCTGTCAGGAACTCCTCGCCACCCTTTTTCCCTGAGCGTCTTGTTCCGATTAGGCAGACATCAGGTGTTGTGATTCTTTTGTTTGCCGACACGATTTGGTCAGGCAGATACTGAATCACCCCAATCCACTGTCCTGAAATAGGCAGGAGGATATGGGACCCTTTCACCTTCTATTCTACTGATTCGATATAGTCAGACAGATAGTTGGTATGCTTTTACTACCTTACTTTTGGTCCTTCTCTTGGCTCTGCCCCTACTACAGGGTAAAGCTAGAGGAGAATTTCTTTACCTTTTCACCCCAGTGGTGATCTTTACTTTTGGTTCTATTTTTTTTTTTTTGCTCTGCCCCCGCTGTAGGACAAGGCTATATGAGAATCTCCTTACCTCGTTTTCACCTTTTTAGGTGATCTTTACTGTTGGCTCTATCCTATGCTCTACCCTTGTCAAAGGGTAAGGCTAGGAGAAGACCACACTACTGGTTCATCATTTTGGTGATTCCGAATTTGTGCACTGCTGCTGCTTTTTCTTCTTTTCTCGGCTTTACCCCGCTATGGGGCAAGGCCAGGAGAAGAATCTCCTACTTTTTCCACCATCTTTCTGATACTCTTTTGATCATGATCTTTTCACTCTACCTTTCTGTGGCATAGTCGGTCAACGCCAACACGAGCAGTTCACTGCTCATGTTGGGGGTCCGTTTGTTGACCTTGATTTTGTCAAACCCATGGGCGTGGAGGACTGAGTTGACCAGGTCAACTGTTGACTGGTCAACCCGAGTCTTAATGGGTCAATTTTGACCCATTAAGGCCTTTTTGAGCCCAAATCGAATCCAACCTCTTTCATGGCTCAATCCTTAGACTTCCTTGACCTATTTGACTGATTTGACCAAGTCCAATGTCGACTTGGTCAAACCAAGCCACTAATAGGTCATAATAACCTATTAAAGCCCAATTAGAGCCCATTCATTGCTCCAATCAATGCCAATTGAATCCTCTTCGTTTTGAAACTCAAGATCCCGCCTAAATCACTTAATGGAGCCTCATGATTGTCAAAGGATTGAATCAAGGCCGTCGATCATCGCTTCGAGCATTTAAATAATGATTTTAGGGTTCCAAGGAGGAGATCTTGCGATCTATTCCCCTGAGGCCCGAGAGTTTTCGTTTGAGAGCTCCTGAGACCTCACCCCATCCTCCACGATCAAACCCGACGGCCAGGACCCCCGCCGGCGGCGAAATCCGGCGAGACCGACCGCCCTCCTCTCTTCAGCTCGATTTCCGTTCGATCTAGATAGTTTCGGAGCCAGAGTTCAATAGAGGAATTGTTCTAGAGGTCTCCAGAAGTCCAAAAAACCCAAGAACTCCCTAATCCACCGCGTGGATTAGGTAAAATCTTCAACCCTAGCTAGAACACTTAGATCTAAATAACCTTTTACACGTTGCATATAAAATCACCAAAATACATCCCCAATGATGCTCTTCACGCCCTTAGTCTATGTTTAAAATTCCGTTTGATTTGGTTTAGTGTATTGTGCGAACGAGCGATTTTATCGTTTTAGGGTTCGGTCCGAGCCCTTGCATGCGCCAGACGGATCTAGGCCGTCGGATCCGCGATCAGCGGTCCAGATCATGACCGCTCGCGGTCTGGTGCTGACCGCGCGGACGACGTCCGTCTCGGATGGCCACGTGGCGTGATCCAGCCCCTCCGCTCGAACCGCGCTCGATCGAGCGGCTCCCGTCTTCAGCTGACGTGGTCAAGTGGGAGACCGCCGCCGCAATCATCGCCTAATGATTGGCGGCGGCGCCAATCATTGGCCCGCGACCGCGGGAGCCAACCCGATCCCGCCACGTGGCGCACCGACAGCCGCCGCCCTTTTTCTTTTAAAATAAGTATTTTAATTATTTTAAATCAATTTTAACTTCAAAAATTCGTAGAAATTTCATTTTTCGTCCGATTTTGACGTATAATATATCGAATTGTTCGGATTTTTATCCTCTTTATTATAAAATTTAAATTATTTTAAAATTATAATTATATTTTAAATTATTTAAAAAACAGTAAAAATAACCTTTTTTTTATTTTATTTAAACTATTATTTTAATATAATTATTATTTAATAATTATTTATATTAATTACTATTAGTTTAAGTTATTATTTTACTATTTAAGTTCTATTTTATAATCATTATTATTATTAATTATTTTGATTTTTTTATTTATTTATTATATTTTTCTATTTTTTTTAATAATTGTTTATTTATAAATATTCTTTATTGACTTAAACTCCTAAAATTCGTATCTTCCTCGTTTTCGCTCCGTTTTTAACGCACAATACCTTGATTTGAACATATTTGGGTTCTACATATTCTGGAACTACTGTTATTTGGAATTTTTGGGTCTGTGTGCAATTATTTTCAAAACAGTAAAATAGCAATGTTTAAAAATATTTAATTATCGTATTTGAACTTCGAAATTGCATAACTTTATCGTTTTAGGTCCGCTGTCGGCGCACAGCACCTTGTTTTGGATGTACTCTAAATTCTGCATATTTTAAAGCTATTTTCAGATGAAAATTTTGTCTGCATTTTCTGTCAGTTTAAAAAACAGTGAAACTGCACTATTTTAAAATAATATTTTTATTATATTTAAACTTCAGAAATTCGTATCTTCGCCGTTTTATGTCGGATTTTGACGTATAACCCCTCGTTCTTTTCAGAAAAGTGAGCTTTATGTTTTGGAACCATTTCCAGCCCCTGATTTTAGCTGTTTTGACAGATTTCTATTTTTGGGGCATTATTCGATTATTTAATTATTATTTACTCAATTAGTATAATAATTATTTTCAGGATACAAATTATTTTTAAATCGTTTTGAGACTGGCGAGAGTGTTCAGTGGGTCTCCATATATATATGTATTATGAATTGACCTACTTTTTAATTACTTTATTTTTCAAAAAAAAAGGGTATACTTATATTTATAAGTATTTTGAAACTATTTTAAAACTACTTATACATAAATCCTAATTTTGGGAGACTCGCTATCGTATGAAATTTTAGACATGAATCGTATGTGTGAAGAGCAATCATGGGGGAGTGGGTTAGTGAATGGTTGAGTCCCAATCATTCACTAACCCGTTCTTTAGGTGTCTGGCTTTTTATTTTCGTAGAATGCATGTATAGGATTGCACCACGAGCACTTAGCCTAGGCTCTCCTAGATTTAAGGACATGGTGTGTTTATTTCATTTTTGTACTCCCATGCATTTATTACCTGAAGGGTTAGACTAAACATCACTTTAAACTCCTACAACGTAGTGACACCCTAAGGACAAAAATTAAGGACTTGTCTAGCGAACTTAGATGTTTTCTAGGGATTAGGATAGATCCCAGAACGATATGAAAACTACAACATCTAAACTTAGTGACATCTAAAACATCACTGAATTTTCTAGGAATTTTTAGGAGCTTTTAAAGCCCTTAGCTAAATAACCCTAATTAACTGGTTAAATAAGGCCCCGAGACCTTCCGGAAAATACAATAAATACGCTTTAGGTCAGAAAATTACCCGTAATACCTCAAACTGACCAGAATCTGATCCTTGACCTTAGATAAATAGGGCTCCGTAGTTTGACTCTAGGTTGACCCTTAATTTGACCATAGGTGGAAATTATCATTTTGGCCCTAATAATTCATTAAAAATTAATAAAAATCCCAAATCTTCTCCAAATACTTGGGAACACTTTTTCTGGTCATCCCTGACCTTTGGGAGTGATTCCAGTCAGTTTGGAGCTGATTTGGAGCAAAACAATAAAAAAAGGCTATTTAGTAGGAAATTTAGAAAATTCTAATAAATACCCCGACCTTTAGAAATCCATAACTAATTGTAGAAAACTCCAAATTAGGTAAACTCACTTGCATTAGACTCCAATTAGGGCCTAGTATTTATTAAAAATTTTAGGTTTCTAGAAACTGGCTTAGATTAGAAAGTCAACATTTTGGTCAACCGTAGTTCATTTAGGGCCCGAAACTTAGAAAATTCATAACTTTGGATATGAAACTCCGATTCCAGCCTACTACCTGTCTAACTACTCGTATTAAGGTCTAGTATTTTCATAAGGTGTTAGAAATCCCAGACTTAGTCTTTTTCCCATAGTGACTTTTTGGACCCTTAGTCTAGTTCCTAGGAGGACCCGGGACTTTCCAAAATTGGCTAATGCAACTTAAACTTCAAATATCATTGTCCTAAGTTCTTAAAACTCATTAAAAAACTGAAATAATTAAAATGGACCCTAATTCACTAATATTTGGATTTTAACAAAATTCCCTTTTCAGACCCCCAACAAACATGAACTCTAGCTAACTTTAACTAACTACCCTGCTTAGGACTTATCCAAACCACACTAGCCTTACACACACATAGAATTATTTGCTAGGGCACTACTTCTAGACCTAGGTTAGGCCGCTGGATTTTATTTTTCTGCTGTGTGCCGGAGCTTTTCGTAGTTTTCACTGCATGCTGTTTGAAAATTGATTGGTATGTTTGCTTACTTTTTCTGCACCCTGGATGTGAACGCTAGACTTACCCATAGGTTAGGAGCGCCATATATATACTGTTCTTCCGTGCAGGTGGCCATGCTCAAGCTAATAAAAGGGGGGAGCAATATCATGATTTATAATAATGTTTTATGCAGGTGCTTGCTCAGCTCCCCCTAAAATGAAATGAGGGCTAAAATTATTAAATTATTATAACTGCTACAGATGGAGCTGCTTAGCCCTCAAAATTAAGAGCATGGCTTGGCACAGGGTCACTGGTGTTAGCATTTTCATTTTCATATAAACTGCTTGGGATGATTATTAGGATAACCTTGCAGGTGGTTTAGAATTTACTGCTTTTCAATAAATGTAAATTTGTATGTAATAATTATTAAGAGTTGTGAAAACAACCTTTGAGTTGGGATATTCTTATCCAGCTCGGATTCTAAAAGAAGAAGGCATCCCTAAGGGGAGAGTCTTCTTCCATTTGGAAGATCGAGCTGGATGGCTTTAGATATCCAAAGAGAAAAGGCAATACTCCCATATTGGGGGAATTGTCTCTTCGTTTGGATATTCAAGCCACGACGGATCCAAGGAGTCCAAGGAGGAGAGATCCAAGGAGTCCAAGGAAGAGAGATCCAAGAAGTCCAAGGAGAAGATATCCAGAAGACTAAAGATTTGAAGACCCAATATCCCACTCAAAGTTGTTGGCGTCTGTCATAGGATTAGAAATCCGGGTTGTTGGCAGTGGTGCCCGGCCACTTTACTTTTTCTAAATACCCTGGGTTGTAATTAAAGGGCAGTTGGCCTATGGACATTTACTTGATTGGTTTGATTTATATTGATGTGTTTACTTGATTGCGCAGTAGAAATTACCTGCTTTTCTTAGGTTTCTTTTCTTGCATGCCGATTTTGTTTTCGCCTGGATTTTCGCTAGGCTCTCTAAGGATTATAAAATTTTTCTACTCGTAACTAATTTCTAAAATTTTAAGATTTAAATAACATAGAAACCTAACGAATCTAGGGAACTGCCGGAATCGTCCGGGGTCGCATGCATATTACTGCATTCTTCTCTCCTTCTTATAAGACATCTCCCTGCCTACGGGTTGAGTCCGGATAATCTGGCCTATGAGGATGAAGTGCCGGACCTAGGGAGACCCAGTCTTTTCAAAAAATTATTTTTTATAAGCCTGTTTTTAAAATTCTATAGCATTCATGTGCTGACATTTCAACTAGCATGCATTGCATTAGTAACCAACTAATTAAAATTTAATTGCATTAGCTAGAAGCATCTGACCCACATAAGTCCAGAACCACTTAGGAAATCCTCTAGACGTCGGTCCTATTTCCAAATAAACTGTACTTCTGTTGACCTCATTTTTGTATGAGGTCACTTGGGCCACTCTTGACTCTAAATCATCAATCCAAACTCTAGGATCCTCCTAGAATCTTAACCTTAGGATCTTCCTAGATCTTAGAAATCTAAACCAAAATCCAAGGTCAAAGGTCCAAGTCCTAAAAGCCTTTTCCAGTGAATTTTCAAACACTTCAAAAACCAACCAAATGACCTCCAAATTGAATTCAACCACCTCCAGCAAGTTTTAAATATCAAACCAAACTTGTTGGACCCATTTCCAAGCTTTGGGTCAACCTGGTTGACCAAGTCAACCTAGTTGACCTAAGAGGCCCATTAAGGGCCCAAATGGGTATTTTGACCTAATTGATCTTCTTGAACCTTCAAAACACATTCAACAAACTCAAAACTACATTTCAAACTTGTTGAACTCAAAAAATTGGACATTTTACCCAACCAATAGCTGACTCAGTCAATTGAACCTAAGTCTGGTCAAACTTGACCTATTTTGTTCAAATCACCACACATAATCAAATCAATGTCATAAAGTTTTCAGATTTATTCCATTTGATACCTTGATTATCCCTAAACCTATTTTGAGTCAAGCCATAATTGTTTTAACCAAGTCAACCCATGGTGGTTGGGTCAAGTCTCCTTTCATATGTGTAGAGGCATCCAAAACCTCAACACTTGAACATCAAACCCCTTTTAATCTACCAAATCAGCACTCTAGCATATAATATATTCTACCCCTTGCCACCTCACCTTTTGTTGACCAGTTGACTGGTCAACATAGTCAACAAATCCCCTTAAAGGGGTTTAAATACCCAAATGACATGGCATTTCCATGCCAACTCAGCTCTAGCAATTTGGAGCCATTCCAGATCTTTCTTAAGCTCATTCCAGGCCATTGGATCAACATCAAATGGCTTGCAATACTCACATGCCCAAGTGGGGACCAAGAGAGACTTTCCACCTAGGATGTCCTTGCACCCGTCCTTGCCTTCTGCTCCCAACTACTTCCAGGGACACATGGCAATATCTGGAAGCTCCCCAACTCAATCGTGGCCGTCCACATGAACCTAGAGCTTTTGAATAGGGGCAAATACCCTAATAGAGCGGTCATTCTAACGATAGCTCTCTCTCTCTCTACATTCAAGCTCTCAAAATGAATTCTCTTTTCGTTTTGGCTCCATAGACTCTCTTCTATATTCCACCTCCAAAATCCGACGTTTGGAGGCAGCCGCCGGCGAGCTTCCGGCCAAACCGAAGGCTAGCCACGTCTAGGTCTTTTCCAGCTCGATCCATAGCTCCTCCGACCGTGGTGTCTTCTACAAAATGGAGCGTGGACAGTCTACAAATGCAACAAGTCCATAAACGGTTCGATCCGTCCAAAAATCAAGGTGAAAAAACTAACCCTAGTCTAGGGCACTTAAGTTAAATAACGTTTAATTTAATTAATATTACGCTACGAAATTAGCTCCTCATAATTTCTGTTCATTTACTTAATTTATATTTAAAATTTCAAATCATTTCATTGTCTTGATCGAACGAACGAGCCATAAAACGCTCTCTAGGGCGTTTTCTCGGTTTTGCTCAGGCGAACAGCTCCTGGACCGTTGATCGCTCGATCAACGGTTCAGATCGAGCCGTTCCGTGAACTGTCGAGCCATGCATCCCACTTGGTTGATCAAACTCCCGTTCAGCTCGATCATGGCCGTTGGTTTTGGACCGCGGGATCCATCGTCCGCCGTTTGATTTCTCTTGGCTGAGATCAAACCGTGGAATTGATCGTTACCTTTGGATGAGCCCCGCGCGGATCCGACGGCCGTTGTTGTTTGCTGATGTGGTTAAGTGGAATAGCGCGTGGACCCCGCTTGACAGCCGCCGTTCACATGGCTGAATCCCGCCGCGCCACGTGGCAGGCGCTGGCGCCGGCGCCGCCAGAGCTATCATTAATTTAAAGTTTTAGTTTTTAATTAATTCTAAATAACATAAACTTTAAAAAAAAATGCCAAAAATTCAAATAAAATCCAAAAAAATCATATTTTATATCAAATTGCTCAGAATTTTAAAGACTTTAAAATAAAATTACGTTTGTTCTGAAATATTTAGTGTATCTTAAATAATTTTAAAAAAACATTTAAAGTTATATGTTTTAATTATTAATTAATCAAATTAATTCATAATTTCAAAATAATTTATTTTGAAATTTATTTCAGATCATAAAGAATATTTTCAAATGAAATATTTTAATTATATTTTAATATATTAAAAAAAAATATATTTGAGTTTCTTTAAATAATTTGAATTATTTAGTTAGTTAAATATTTAATTCATATCTAAATATTAAATTAAATATCTTAAAAAAAAAAAAAATCAAAACTTTAATTTCAAATATCTTATAAGATCAGTGGATCTCCCAACCATTCATAAACTATTTTTAATAATATTTTAAATTATTTTAATTTAAAATATATATTTATATGTATGGTTATATATATATATATATATATATATATATATATATATATATATATATATATATATATATATATATATATTTTATACTTTAAAACAATTTTGAAATTATACATATATGTAAATCTTTAAACTTTGGGAGATCTCCCTTGAAGGTTTAAATATAGATTGAGCTTGTTTGAATGGAAATCATGAGGAGTGATTAGTGCATAGTTGTGCTTCAACCATTCACTAATCAAGATTTAAGTTAAGTTGATTATGTTAGTTCTTGCATGCTTAAGGTGCACACACCACTTAGATTTAGGCTCTCCTAGATTTAGGATTTGCTTGGTGTGATTGCATATCTCTTATGTTAAGTCAAGGGTTAGCAAAACTTTGATTCAAGCCTATTAAATCTAGTGACACCATTAAGGATAATAATTAAGCACATATATTTAGAAAACTTAGAAAATTTCCAATAATTAGGATTCACTTGAACTTGAGTTGAAACTTCAAAAACTTGAACTTAGTGACATGTACAGCCACTAGAAAAATCTTCACTGGTTTTAGAAGTCATTAAGGCCCCTAATTAATTTTCCTAAGCTTAAGCCTTAATTAAGCCATTAAAACTTCCAAAAAATGTAATAAATCAAAGTTAAACCCTAAAATTATGTTTAACCCCTCTAATTGACCATAATTAAACCCTTAACCAATGAAAATTAAAACCAAAATTATTTGATAGCAAATTAAACCTTAAATTAATTTTAAACAAAATTGAATTTTTAATTAATATAATTAATTAATAATTATTAAAAATTCCAAAAATTTCCCAAACACTTGGGAATCTCTCCTTGGGTCATTCCTGACCTTTGGAGCTGATTTCAAGGAGTTGGGATCACATTTGGAGAAAAAGTACAAAAGGATCCTTTAATTAAAGACTTTTAAAAATTCATTAAATACCTCATTTTCAAACCCTCATAACTAATTCAAGAAAAATCCAAATTGAACAAACTCACTTGCATTAAACTCATAATAAGGCCTAATATTTGTTAAAAATATTAAATTCCAGAAATCTGTAATATTTCAAAAAGTCAACAATTTGGTCAAACCGTAGTTAAAAACTAGTTTAAAACTTCAAACCTTCGTAACTAAATCCAGAAAAATCCGATTTCAAAGTACTTACCTTCTAACTGATCGTAGTAAGGTCTAGTATTTTAATAAAATGTTAGCATTACAGAAAACACCCTTAATCCAAAAGTCAATTTTCAACCCCTTAATTAAATCATTAAAATATTCCAAAATTCATAAAAACTTGAAATTCATTTTTAAAACTCCAGAATTCATTAATTAACTTCTAAAATCAGTAATCAACCAATTTTGGATAAAATTCATTAACTTTTGAATCTTAATCAACTTAAGCTACTTAATTATACCGGGTACCACTGGGTAACCCAGGCCTACGAGGCTGTTAACTCAGCCCCAAGGAAGGTGAAATAAACTTCACGGCCTCGGTGTGAAACAAAGGGAGTCAGCTTACTTACTTACTGCACTCTGTGATTGATTGTGCGTTAGACTTACCCCTAGGTTAGGGACAAATTATACTTGTGCAATCTTATGCAGGTGGCCATGCTCATACAAGGAGCTGAAATTAAAGGGGGCAGTTAATAAAAAAATATATAACTCTTTGCACAGGTACCTGCCGCGCTTAAGACCCCCTTTAAATAAAAAGAGCATGGCCAAGTATGACTAAAAAAAATGCATTTCAATTTTTCATATTATAACTGCTTGGGAATATATACAACTGTTGATTATTAGGATAACCTTGCAGGATCGAGTCTAGATTTTCTTATTTCTCTCAATGTAAATTTAATTCAGTTAAGGTTGTAATTCTTTAAAATGATTTGAATTTGGGATATTCGATCCAATTTGAATTCCAAAGAGGTGAAGACATCCCTAAAGGGGAGAGTCTTCTTCCATTTGGAAGTCAAATTAGGATCTCTTTCAAATATCCAAAGAGGAAAGATAACACCCCAATTAAAGGGGAGTTTCTTTTCATTTGGGTATCCGGAACCGACGAATCAAGATGTTCGTGAGAAGACGAAGAAATGGACAACGAGAAGAATCCCAAATTTCAAATTCATTTAATTTAGGATTAGAAATCCGGGTTGTAGTCAGTGGTGCCCGGCCACTTTAATTTCTTGTAATTTTTGAGATGTAATAATAAGTGGCACTTGCCATATGGACATTCAATTTGATAAATTTAATTGATTTGTTTAATTTGATTGCGCATTAGAACTCCTGCTTTTCTAGTCTTTTTATTTGCATGAATATTTGGTTTGACCAGGAATTCGAATTTAGGCTCTTAGGGGTCTGTCAAAAATTCTTCTACTTTAATTAAATAAAATTTTTAAGATAAGATAGAAACTCTAAACGGTCCTAAGAAGTAAACTCGGACTCGCCGAGGGTTTTTCATGCATCATATTAAATCTTCTCTACCTTGTTAGGCATCTCCCCGCCTGCGGGTTCTGGCAGACCACCTGGCCTATGAGGGTGCCGATCTGTCAAGGGGATGTTATGCAATCTCTAGGATAAAACCTATTTTCTAAGCCAAAAATTTTTAAACTGCTACATACTGATTTTGCACTCAATCGAGTCAATTAGCATGCATCGCATTAGTAACGAATTAAATCGAGTCTAATATTTAATTGCATTATTTAGACATCAAATACCCGACATAAGTTAAAGGGGTCAATTAAGGATCTGCTCTAGATGTCGACCCCATTCCTCTAAAATTTTCTAAATAACGTCCCTACCACTCTACAAAAAAGACCGGACTCATATTTTGAAATCGTTTAGGTGGTTTAGCTGGCTCCCCAATCCAGGCCGGGGTAAGACCAGATCCGCATTGCACTAGCTAGGTTCGGGGCACTAACTTTTAGTGCCCAATTTAGACTTAGGTTCTGAGGCTGGCTCGGGCCATAAGACCTCAACTTCTGGGATCTGAATCCCACTTTCTAATAAAATTGACCACTCAAACTAAAAATTTCTTTCAATCAAATACAAGCCTAACAATTAGGATAGGCTGAGGTGTTTCTGAAGTAATTCAGAATCTCAAAACACCCCCTACTTTCTTCCTTTGATTCTGAAAAATAAGTCTTCAATTTTGATCCAATCCCACTTGAAATTCCTACCATTTTCGTCCTTTGATATCAAACTTTGAAAATCTTAAAAATAAAATTTACACCGCCATTTTAATCGAGAGTTTTCGTAGGAAATTCCAATTTCCTACGATGTAATTAACTACGAGGGCTTGCGCTCGTAGGAGATTTAGAAACCCAGAAATTATTTTTAAAAAAAAAAACCAATAATTTTTCAAAACCTCTAATTAATTATCTTTGGGAAAATCAAACCCGACGATCATTGTCGTCATTTTCGAACGATCCATAATAATTGATATCTTCTTTCTTCGGAGAGATATATCAACTATTATCGTGGTTTCGATTATGAAATTAATGATCTTTCATCCGAATTAGAATAGTCAAACAATTGATTAGATTCCATTTTGATCTTCCGGGGTCAAATGTGATTCTCCCTTTGAGTTTGACTACAATAATCCAGATACGATTATAATTTTGAAATCTGAACCCATTAGGGAACGATATGATCGCCTTTCGAGACGATATATTGTTTATAATGACGTGTTCAATTTCAAAATTCAAAATTAAATATTTCCCAAAGAAAATTAAAATATTTTTCAAAATTATATATATATATATATATATATATATATATATATATATATATATATATATATATATATATATATATATATATATATATATATATATATATATATATATTTAAATATATATATTTTTTTTAATCAACTTCCCACCCATCTTTCATAATTGACATGATAGCATGGTTTTAAATCGATTAGGTGGTTAGCTGGCTCCCCCATCCAGGCCGGGGTAAGTCCAGGTTTTGCATAGCATTAGCTAGGACACTGGTCTTAGTGTGTGTCGAACACTAAGTCCAAACTAGATTTAGGATTCGAGGCTACTATATTCGGTCTCATAGTATGCCTTAAATAGTAGGTAGGTCTCTTCTTTTCAGGGACCCTAAATCCTACTTATCCGCGTCACAGGATGACGCCACCTCCATCTTTCTCTCACGCATGTGATTGATTGCTTGATTTATTTTCTCCAGTTTCTGTTTAGTGCCATAGAGCCTCCGAATGCTAGTTTGAGCCACGCATGTTGATTCAGCCTCTTCAGACCTTTCTTCCCTTTGAGTAGGACTTCCTAGTCTACCCCTTCGTGCCGATCCCACTTTAGGAGAGGATAATGTATAATCCTTAATCGAGAGTTTTCTCAGGCTCCGGCCTGGGATGTAATTAACCACGGGGGCTTGCGCCCGTGGGAAACTTGGTTCCCACAATCTACTAAACCCCATTCGAACTTTTTCGGGTGGGGGAAACCCGTGACTAGGTCGTGTATATTGCTACCCATCGGGGATGTATTGGCGACAGCCTCTATCCCCAATGGTCAGTCGTATGCGCGATTCAATCTGCCCTCCCATCGACCTGTTCGTGTCGAGCGTAGAGGCCTACGATCGTTTTGTCCCACAGGGATAGTGCGGCCGTACCCTCTGCGTTCGTACCCCACGAGCGGTGCTCCTTCGGAGGTCCACAGTGGTATAACATTCGTGCTTGGGGTGCAATGGTGTGGGGTCGAATAGGCCTATCTCGTAGTTGATGCCCTTGTATTGGGAAAATTATTCTGTACGGAATCCGGACATCGTCCAGAGACCAATATAAATGCGCCACATCACTCAAAAGTGTACCGCGCTCGGTACCGAGCCTTGGTATTACTTGATACCATGCTCGGTATCAAGCTGTACCGGACGGGAGAACTGTCCAATATGTCACAGAATAATCTCTCCTCATATTCGACCTATTCTTGCTCCTTGCTACTTTGGCTTATCAAGTGTGCATCTGGTGGAAGTGATGGCAAAGTCATCCATGTGGTAGGAAGTAAAACCAGTATCTGTTGAACCCCCACTGAAGCCCATATACTGGCTAGTGCTGGTACTGACTCGTAAGCCTTGGTTGCTGAATTGTTTGGCTCAGTACCTCCTGTGACGGTTCCGAATCAACGAATAGTACCCAAATATGATGGCCCCGCATCAACATCTCCTGTGCTTAGGAAAAAAAGTACACTCTTCTGTAGGCTCTTCACGAAAGTGTGTGTCATCGAAGTGCATTTTCTTCCTAAGGGCTTTATTTAATTCTTCAATCTTATCAACAGCTCATTGTAATAACATAAGCAAGAAGAAATAGTTATGTAATATAGGTAAGTAACAAAGTCAGAATAATAAGTTGATAACTAAAGAAACGATAAGATAGGTATTTGAAATGACTGTATTATTTCTGTATGACTTTACAATGTGATCTATGGTGTATTTATACTATTGTGTAGATTTTACATGTGGCTGAGAATCGTTCTCAAATGTGTGGCTGTAATACACTTGCTTAGCTGTATTTCTTTCTCTTCTCTGTTCTTCTTGATTGCGGCTGAACTCGTTCTGGCTATGCTTAGCTTTTCTGTTCTTGTTAATAACAACATAAGCAAGAAGTTATAAGATGAATAATTACCAGTAGTACTCGTCAGGTGGATCAATAGGAGCCTTCGGCAGGTATACTGAAGTACATGGCCGAAACCAATGTAAGTAGTGTTTCAACACTTGTGCTCGACAAGCTTGATCCACCTCTCCATGAACAATAGCTCTACGTCGGCCCTCGGCCCTCCCATATCAACATGTAAAACTGGTGATAAATTAACCAGTCAACATCAGCTTTCCCTCAATCGTCGACCCTAACGAAGTTTGGATCCATTGGTTGAACGTCAATAGTAGGTGTAAATCCAAACTATCATATTACTTAATCTCATGAGAGGTGCCACTCTAGCTACTCTCTTCCAATTAATTAGTGGCACTCGAGCAAGTCACATCTCCCTTCCTACTTAACAAATCTTTTCAACTCCATAGGGCTCTCATATACCCTACATCAAAAAATATTTACATTACTAATATGCATGATGTGTCGAGTAATGCAAAATCAAGTTGGTTAATCCATACTTGGCTTTGTAGGATGCCATCTAAGGGTCTCCATGCATAAGAATATTACCAACATGCATTTCACTTGCCCATTCCTCATTCCATATGTTGTTCGAGGTATGATACATGCAGTGTTGGTCCTGTTGGACGACCAACATGGATATGTTTCCAGGACCAAATTTGCAGTATGTGCACATATCCAGCCATATTAGCCCTCTTAGGCCTAATCACTTTAGCCAGTTCCTTGTACAAGTGCACTAAGATAGCTCATCCAATGGAGTGTGCTAAATAAGTGAATGTCTTCAAGAAGTAAAAGGTATTGAAGATGAATCTCTGAACTAGATGTATCAGGAAGAAACAAGCAATCAATGATGGATAATAGGTAAGCTCTAACTAGGGTTGTAAGTGAGCCGAGCCGGCTCAAGCTTGACTCGTTTATGGGCTCGCGAGCCGAACTTTTCGAGCTCACTAGTCGAGCTCGAGCTCGAATTCGAATTCGAGCTCGAGCTTCAGCCGGCTCGAATAAATATTAATATTTTAAAAATGATTTTATTTTATTTATTAAATTTAAATATTGAAAAAATAAATAAATATCATCTAAGTTTTATTTAAATGTTAAACATTTCATTTTTTTTTCTAAATTTTGACTAAGTTTTAAAAATCCCACGTAAGTTTTAAATATCCCACCTAATAAAAATCCCGCCTAAATTTAAAAATTCTTGCTACTTGAGATTGTTTACAGTGAGACGAGCTCGAGTTCAAGCTCGCTTTCCAACTAACGGGCCAAAATCGATAAGGGCCTAAACTCGACTCGACTCGACTCATTTGCACCCCTAGCTCTAACGTGTCTCCAGAATGCAATTGTATTCATATCAGTGTATAAATCACACATGAATGTCCATCTTAGCCACCTAAGATGTATGCATATTTGTGCATGCAGTGACCCATGCATACAAAACCTCGAAGCAACCTGTGGGTTCACAAAATCATGGTATGTAATCTTAGCCACCTAAGAAGTTTGCTGGCCATTCCGGATCATCAACAACGGTGAAGATATTTCAAGGATGGAGTCCTGCAAGAGAATATATAGTTGGACATAGCACATAACACAAACTTTATGAATTTACAATCATTAATAATTAGAAACAATAGATACTTTCTCAGGATGTACGGCTCGATGTAGACCTCTAAGAGATGATATGCTAGGATGTAGCTCAGGTGTTGGTGGCCCATAAGTATCTGTCTCTGAACTTGTAGCTCGACATCTTCTTTGCTTTGGGGCATCTTCCACCGTTACACCTAGGGGTGTCAATTTCGGGTCACGGATCGGATACGGGTCGAACCCAGAACTAATCCGGCACTATTCGGGTTCGGGTCAACCCAACCCGTTTTTGCAAACAGGTCAATTTTAGTAAGTGAATATTTTACAATCTATGATTAAATTCATAATATTTAGTAAGTGAATATTTTACAATACTATAAAAAAATTCATAACTTTCTATTCATATATCTAATTGACTTGAAATCACCTCCATTAGTAAGCCATCATACATATCTCTGATATGAAGATCCTCACTCTTTCCATTCAAAGAAAATTTAATTATCAATTTAAGTTAGAAATCTATTTTAAAATCCTAGATTAATCACTACCTTCCTTTTCTTTCCACCAACTCTAAACCTACCAACACCACTCCGACCAAGCTTGAAATCTCATACCGATCTCCCCATCACTTTCCTTCAAGGAGAGTGCCCACCTCAACAACCCTTAATTGATTGTTGATTCTTAGGTTTTGTTTGGGGCGGCTTATTTATTGCTTCTTAAAATTACTTTGTAGTTTAAAAATTAAAATTTTTATACTAAAAAACTGCTTTAAGAAGCAGTAAGAAAGCCGCACCGTACCAAATGAAGCCTTAATCATTCAGTCTCCCCCAATCCTTCTAGAGAATACTTGTCTATGATTTTTTTCATCACTCGTATATTCTAAATCAATACTTGTTATTTTTGTTTTTATTCATGTATGTTGAACTCTTAAAAAATCAAATTTAATTGAGCTTCTCATCTTCTTCAATAGCTCATTCAGTGAACTTAATTAAAACAAAATCTTAAATTTTACTAACTTATCCATTAAACAAATTAAAATCAAGCCATTAAGAAGAGTATGACATTTAACTTTTTCTTAAGAACTTTAATGATGCCTTTCAAGTCAAAAGTTTCATCAAGGATGAAGAACCTGTAAGATCATCTTCAATCGAATTCCATACCACCGTATGTCATCCGTCATTTACTCCATTCGAACTCCAAATCGCACGCCAAATTCCGGTAGGTTTATAGTGTGACGTCAATATTGACGTCTGACTGTCACCTATACCAAAAAAATTCACTGTAGGATTTGACGAAGAAGCATGCGAAAGAGGAGAAAAGTGTGCCATGGATGATTACCTTCGCAGGAAGCGTACGAAAGAAGAAGAAATTACGTTCGATTGGAGAAGAAAGAATGCATTTGAAAGTTTTATTATATTTTGGAGTGAAAATTGGGTTTTTCGGTTGGAGATGCCCTAAGATCGTTGAAGACAATGAAAAATGAACTGCTTCTTCTGTTACAGTGTGCGATCATGGACTAAATAAATATTGTCATTTTAATAAAATTTTGCTGATAAAAAATAGTTATTTAAGCTTTCATGTTTATTTTCTTGAACCAAAAAAAAAAAAAAAGTTAAACTAAAACAAGGGCTGTCAACAACCTCCATGACTTTCAGACGCAACAATGGCAGTCTGGCCTAATATTTTTGTCACCTTTCGCTGGCCCATGCAGAAACACATCATGCTTTATTAAAGAATATAGAGTTATGTACTTCATAAAGCTCCAAATCCAGATAACAAAGTTGCAAAGTTCAACAAAAAGCAAAAATACAATAGCCCAAAGCTAGGAGAAGGTATATTTTTTCACTGTAAAATAAGGATAAAAAGAATTTAAAGAGCCATTTGCCACACGCAAACCATTTTTTTATCATTATGCTGAGGAAAAAGATTATCACATGCAGCAGCTATGAACAAGAGCTGACATACACCAAACATGTTTTGATCTATCATTCCATCTATCATTTGATTTGACATCTAAGAATATAGACAATTTAAAGTTTATTTGTAATAGCTGTTTTTAAAGCGGTTTTTTAGTATAATTTTTTTGCTAGGAAGTTACTTTAAAAAACAAAAATAAAGTTGTCTTAAGATACATATAGATATTTAGATAAAAATAGCAAATAAAACCTTTAAGAGATTTACAATATCTTAAGATATATATATATATATAATTGGTTGGTGGGCAGTGTCAGGTCAACTCAAGTTTGAACTGGGTCAGATTTGGGTCTAGGTCTATGACATATTTTCCTAAGAGGGTCGGGTTCAAGTCAGGTCAAATGATGACAAGTCATTTTCAGGTCTAACTCAAACCCGACCCCGACCCAGACCCAAAAACCTATTTTGACACCCCTAAATAATACAGCTTATATTGACTGCTATATGATCTTATATTTACATGTTTGTATTGATTTGGATTGAATGGTCACATGTATATTGTTTTTATTACTTTGCATTGATTTGAGTTGTAGGTTTTGATAACCTACTCAGCTGTTAGCTAACTCTATTATTTTATATGTTTTCAAGAAGGGGTTAGGATCCACTAGAGTGAGGTAGATCATGATTTATGCTTTGTTTTATTTTTGGCATTTTGATTTTATTCATTTATTGTTAGAAGTACCAATGAATTGATTAATCTCCTAGCTATTGTAAATTGAATTTTGAATGAATGAATATATAAATATTTTGATGTATATGATTAATAGTTGCTTCCACATAACTTATTTATATTAATAAATTATTAGAAGCTCTAGTAGATCGATTAAGAGATAAATAGACAATTCTTCTAAATTTAGGTCTTGGGGCGTCATAATTAACATTTTATTAATTATTTTGTTCATAAGATTGTGCTTAATCTGAATATGCATCAAACTCATTTTCTTAGCTGATAAATAAAAATGTATAGCCTTCCAAGTCATATACTTCAAAAAATTGCCTATTTTAATTAAAAAAAATCTTATATTAGGTAATACACATTTGAGAAAATGACAAAAATAGTCTCTTGAAGTTTTATGAATAACCAAAATGATTATCAAATATATTAAAGGATTATTTTAGTCCCTCGACTCTTTAAAGAGGAACTAAAAAAGTTTCACGACTATTTTGAGAGATCAAAATTGATGGAGACTGTTTTGATCTTTCATAAAGATTCAATGGACCCATTTTGATCATTTTCTCATAAGCACATCATTCCCACATGATAGAGCTTCTTGCCATTAATGTTTATATTGTAAGCTCAATTCCTAAATGGAAAATAGCCTAACTTATCTTACTTTTGCATAGAGAATGGCTTCATATTTTTAAAAGCACTTAAATGGGTTTAACAAGTTGATATTTTTAAGCATGAGTATAAGGCCAATGTGTCAAGCATATATAGCTATTGATGAGATTTTAAGTTATGCCTCATGCATCTATTAGAGTTAGGTTTGGTCATCTTTCTTGGACCTTTTTCCAATTTTATATTGATGAAATATAAACACAAAATTTTTAAATAAATTGTTCAACTTAAATTTAAATTTAATTTCAAAATATTAAAGCCTAATTAATGAAAATTTTGAGTACTTTTAAATTTCTCAGTATCCAAGACTCCTCTACCTTTGGCTTATTGTTCCGAAGTTAAACCAATTCTATTTGAAATTCTAAGAACATATCCTTCTATAAACTCTAAATCATAAAAACATTTATCACCATTTTAATTAAGAGTTTTTTCAAGAGAAATCGCTTGGGATATAATAAACTATAAGAGACATGCTTTTATGGAAAACTTGTATGTCAAAATAAAATAAACTCTAATTGATTCAAATATGATAAATAGTGGTAGATCTTTAGGACAAGCAAAATCTAATTTTCATGACTTTTTTTTTAGTTTATAGTAGAATAATATTAAAATTAAAATTATTTATTTACTTTTTGAACTCCATTAGGGTTTATGGTCATCTAGTATATGTCCTCATATGTTTTTTTGGTATATTTGCTTACTAAATTTCCATTATGCAAAGTTCATCTAGCACAAAGAGAGGAAGAGCTACTTTAAAGAGAGAGAGAGAGAGAGAGAGAGAGAGAGAGAGAGAGAGAGAGAGAGAATAGTCTATTTTGATTTATAGTTCATCCAATCAAAAGCTATCTTAACAAATTTTATCATTTATAACTTCTTTCTGAGCAACCGCATGCATTCAGTTTCAAGATAACTATCACACAGCCCATACTTAGTAACAGCATCAGAAGATAAAAGATTCAGATTTCGTTTGAGACGGTTAAAACAGCTTTCTAGTATATCAATTTTAAATTTTATATTAAAATTTTGCTTTAAGAAACAGGAAGAAAGCCGTCCCAAACGAAGCCTGAAGACTTAAAAGTTAAAACAGAAATCAATGCTTCATTATTTCAAGAGAGGTTAAACAGATAGCATTTAAAAGAAAGGTACATCCATTATCTCCCTTCAGCTAAAAACTGATCCAAAATCAAGCTGAAGGCACCATACTAGCTATAATACAAAGCTCAAAGCAGCTTCCATTAGAAGCCAAAAAAGAAGAAGAAATCCAAACAAGAAACGATGGCGAAATGGTGGGAAACCACACATATAAACAAGTCAATTGAAGACTGCCTCCATCATCTCTGATTGATCATCGTTGCATAGAAAGTTATCTAGGCACATGATCCTGAATTCTCTCTTCATTCCTGGCAAATAATCTCTCGATTTCGACACTCTTGGCTACAAAATGCCTTATCTCCTCTGCAAAAAGAACAATTTCAACTAATAGGTTGACACTCCAATGCAAATGATATGAGAAGTCAAAGAAAAAACATATGGTAAAATATCAAAATTGTATCCATATGTGAAGAGCTAGTTGCATAATCGGAGAAACATACTGAGGGGCTGTTTGGTAGCACCCAGGATTTCATTTAAGTAGGATTTAATAAATCCTTTAAATCTGAATTCCGGAAATCCTGGGGGTGGGGGGTTAAATCCTGAAAATTGTTTGGTAACATTCATGATAAATTCAGTTAAATATGGTGTGACAGTTTGGCTATTCTGAGGCGAGGGTGAAGAGATGATGTGAACAGCGTGGCTTTCATTTAAATCCGCTGAACAAGAGGATTTCGGAAATTCAGGATTTACCACGAAAAGGTGGAATTTTCCGTCAACCGCAGCATTCATTTCCCGTAAGATTTGGTTTTGCATTTTAGGCCGTTTGGCTGGATTTCGCTCAAATCCGCCCCAAATCTGGCCTAAATCCTGCTACCAAACAGCCCCTGACAAAAAGTAGTCAGCTTACCTTCAATCCTAACATATTTCCAAATATCATGCATCAGTACTGCTATTATATGTTTGAAAAAGGAAGGATTGCCCATTGGCCGGTTCCTAAGCTAAACATCTAAAAGGAACCATTATGAACCCCAGAAATGGACAATGTTGTTTGCTTATAATTGTGAATGCAAATGAAAATAGAGAGGTACCATCATAAGCTGAACAAGGTAAACAATCTCAATTTGAAGGCAGGGTAACACAATGAAATAGAATGAAGAAAAACTATGCTTGGTTGCATTTGAATTCAAAAATATCAAGCAAAGACTGAGCTATTAAACACACTGAAAACATGTAAGGGCTTCAGAGTTTTACCTGTATATGAAAATTTCATTTCCTAGTGCAATTTTATTCTGGCAGGTATGGCAGAAAGTCAAGAAACAATCAGAAGTAGAATCGCCTGATTGACAAACAGACAACTTCATCTCCCTCAAAGAGCTGATTCTGTTGCTGCAGCTCTCTATGATAAAATTGTCAAAAATATGAGTCGTCTTCTGCTGTGGTCCATGAGAGATCACACAAGTATAGTCTTCTGATAGTTCAATCTCGCTGGCAGAAAGGTGCAAACCTCGTGGAGAATTGTCCATGCTTGGAATGGTAGAAGCCAGAGGGGATCTTCTCCCAGGAGAAAGAAGAGCCATAGCTAATTGCGATTTCTTATTTTTTACGCCAAATTCGATTGGGGAGTGAGGAGATTCCACCAACAGAGTTCTAGAAGAAGAATTTTGGTTGATAGAGAGGACCTGAACCTTGAGCTGAGACCCAAACAATACTAATTTTTCATCAGCTTTCTCACTGCAAATAGCTTCAAGAATGGCAAGCCCGACAGGCCTGGAGTCTGTGCCACCCCATGGGTAGTATTTGACCGTTGAGCCATTTTTTAAGCAACAGGTCTTTGGTTTTCTATTTGAGAATAAGTGATCCCCAATTGAAAAGAAGGGCTTGAAGTCTAAACTGAAATTTGGCCTAGTAACAGCAGCCTGAGAATCTGAGAAAACCGTAGGAGATAAGCTCGAAAAGGGATTAATGGATGGAAACAGAAAACAAGAAGGGGGACTCTGTGTGAGATTTCCAATGAGCGGAGTAAGTGAAATGTTGTGGGACACAACACCTTGCTTACTGCTCACTGTTTTTGATCTCTTCTTCAGCATAATACTCTTCTTCTACTCAATAGTTCATTTCGAACGGCAAGAAAAAAAAACCTCAACTTTCAGAGGAGAACAACAGGTTTAAATGAAGGAAAAGAGGAGGCGATAGAACAATCTCTTTCCTTTCTTTTATTCCTTCTGAAACAGAAAAATTCTCCAATGGATAAAGAAGCAAAAAGCAAGAAGAAAAGAAAGAGGATAAATTAAAAAACTAAAAACTTGGTTCTCATGTGGCATGTTTCTAGAACTTCTCTCACTGTGATAATTATCCTCACGCAAACATAATCATGAATAAACAAAACCCAAAAGGTTTCTCACAGGCTTGTATAGTTCTATGCGCGTAACCCTGTGCTGTTCCGCACTAAATAAACCACCGAAACACTAGCTAAAAAGCTTTGACCTTTCTAGTCTTGTTCAACACTTCAAATCTCTGCAAAATTATTTATAAAAACAAGATTTGATTTTTACCGAGGAAAAAAGCACAGCATCAGAATTTCACTGTTATCGAGGCTCAACGTTCTCCCTCCGGTATTATCCAGATCTTGACTAATCCATTAAAATCCATATAAAATAGCAAAAAAATTAGATTTTTTTAATCGTTCAAATCAATCCTCTGCTCGTCATAACACATATCATTAACTTAGTTCCAATTACGTAAAGCAAACACAGCACCCCACTCAACCAAACCACTTAAAACAAAAATTTACCCCAAAAAAGAAGAGAATCCAGATAAAAAAATCATTAAAAAACTGTTTTTTACTCCGGTTCCACTGGGTGGATAGTTCGAAGCATCCTCTCTCTCTCTCTCTCTCTCTCTCTCTCTCTTCTCGTCTTCGTTCACTCTCTCGACCAAAGGAGTGGCTGTTCCACCGATAGCAGGGCCAATTTAAAGTGGAAGTCGCTGGGTTTCTCTCAAGATTGAGCCCAGGCGAGAGGGACGGGGATAGCGGCTAAGCAGAACTGACGAAGCAGATTTGCAATTTCCTTCCTTTTAAATTTTATTATTGCGGGCTGTCTCTGTACGAGTAATTTACCATTTGTCTAACCCTAACAGTGTAAGCTTGCCGATTTCATCAATGGTAGAAAATTTTTATCCCAAACAAATTCTCAGAACATGCGCTGTTATGTAAATTTGTCAATTCATAGGGTGTCATGGATAATTTTTTTTTACCAAAACCAATACTTTTGCTCCATAAGACATTCCGCCCAATCAAGTTAAACGATCAGACCAAGTCGCATAGTTAAATTGTGAATAATTCGTATACTTTTTAAAAAGTTTTAAAATATTATTTAAATTTTACTTTTATAATTGGTCAGTAAATTTTGACAGATTATTATTAATTTGTAATTGAAAATATTTTTATTACCTAAACAAATTTACCAATTTTTTTGGATAGAATAATATTTTTTGTTTTAATAATAGAAAATAAAATAAACTATTTTGACTTGTGTTGTAATATCTATATCTATATAAATAGAAAAAATAAAAAAAAATCTATATAAATAAAAATATAAAATTATGAACAATTTTATTAAAAAAATAGATACATTCACAAACAAGTTTTTTTTTTCTTTTTTTTTTTAATTGAAAGATAAGTTAGGATAGAGACGCAATTATATGATAATTATATAATTAGTTCACGTTCAAATAATATAGGGTCAAGAGAGAGATGATAATAGATCAAAACTATGCAATTTTTATTTTTATTTTTATCAAAACTATACTTATGGTAGTGAGAATATTTTGATAGACGAGCACAATTTTTAAGTATTTTAATTTCTTTGCTTTCCCCACAAACTATTGAGTTCAAAATTTGCTCAACCATTTCTTTCTCTTTATAGTTCATTTTTACTCATACTGTAAGTGATCAAAATTAACTAGTAGAGTTTTAAGATGGAGGCAAGGAGGAGAAGAGAGAGATAAGAGAAAATGAAGAGTGATTTTGTTATTGTAATATCTTGTAAATATTTTATCATATCATTAATTTTCTCTTTTTTTCATATATATCTCTCTCTTTTGCTACGCATTGGATATAATCTATATCTTAGAAGTCATAATTCAAGAGTCAGGAAGCCTTATGTTCTGTAATTCAAATCCAAAGATGTGACAATTTTCAAAATTAGAAGAACTGAAGAAGCATATGTTGACAACTCCTAGCCTCCAAGTACTCTTAGTCAAAATTATTCTTACAAATCAAGCCCAAAATATAGAGCCCTAATCTTGCCCTAGTCATCCTAGCTAGCAACTTAGCTCCCCCTGGTAAACACTTACGAACTCTCCTTAGTAGGTGAACCTAGCTCCCTAAAAGGACTAGGATGATGTTCATAGAAAGGATATCATGCCAAGTATGATACTAATTAGTCTAAAGCTTAATCTAATAATCTTTGATCAATTTGGTCATAAAATTTGAATTTAAGCCCTACTTAATGAAATCCTAACCCTTATGAGGAGTACTATGACCCAAGTAAACCCTTTTTGGACAAGATATTCATGGTCTATAATCTTATTTGAGCTAATTGGTGCCAGATTGACATGATCAAAATTTTTTTTCTATTGACGTTACTTTTGAATATCAAACTTGTGCTTACAAGATAATCATACAACATGTTAAAGGATACAACATTATTGCAATTGGTTTCTTACCGTAGGGAATCACTAAAAACAACAAACATGCGAAGTATTATAGGATATCAAAGGGCAAGGCCACAATGAGCCAAGAAAAGGTGTCCAAATGAATCTATATAAAGTTCATCCCATATAATGCTAACTAGGAAACAATACATTACATTCATATATTTATGTATAATCATGGTGGACACTACCATGGAACTTAGACTTTGTTTGGGACGACTTTCTTACTGCTTCTTAAAGCAGCTTTCTAGTACATACAAATATTAAAATTTTTATACTAAAAAATTGCTTTAAGAAGTAGTAAGAAAGACATCCCAAATGAAGCCTTAAGTAGAGGTTGAGATTTGATGGTAATTACATCAATAAAAGGGAGTAGAGGCTCCAATTAAGAATGTCAAAATTTTTAATATGTAAAATTTTATATCCACTTATCATGATATAAGTACATCTAATTTATGATTGTTTTTTAGTTCTCATACTACATCTAAATAATAGGTGAAATTAGGGAATAATGTAGGTATCAACATGAAAATGCTTTCACCTTAGATAATGTTAGGTATGAGAATAAGGGATTTTTTTACCATGCTTATTCTAATCCCAATTTAATGTTGGACAAGTTGGAATACTTTTTATGATTTTTGAAAAGGATATTTCACCATTTGTTTAAAATAAAATTTTTATATATGACTAGCTCTTAGTATTGATTAATATTAGAGATTAAAATTAAAAAAAAAATGTGCTTTTTTGGTGTTTTATATAAGAGCAAGAGTAACAAATTAGATAAGATGAAATCATATAAAAAACGAAAGAATGAACTGTTTTTTTTTTTTTTTTAACGAAAGAATGAACTGTGAAAACACAATGGAAATGAAATTACAATGATATAAACTAGAATAATTATTACTATTTTTTAAAGCAATTTTCTAATATAAAAATTTTAACTTTTATACTATAAAGCTATTTTAAGAAATAGTAAGAAAGTCGTCTCAAATGAAGCTTTAAGATAGCTTTCTTATTGCTTTCTACAACAGCTTTTGCAATTGGTTAATAAATGGTGAATTGAAAACAATTCAGAGCAATGTTCTTACTCAATTATATAATTGATTAATTAAATAAAATCCATAAGTTAATAAATAACCCGATTAAAATAATTCGAATTTGAATTGACCCATTTAATAAACAAGTCTAATTTATGTTGAAATTTTTTATATGAGTTTAAATTGGCCCATAAACCCACTTTAACCTGTTTAATAATTTTTTTTACATAAAATATACTCTTTTTATTTTTAATCAAATACTTCAAATTTTATAATTAATCAGTTTTAAAAATTTAAATTATAAGTTTGGTGGGAAGGAAATGGACAATATGAAAAGGAAAAACAATTTAAATTTTATTAAGGAGAAGATAAGTTCGAAATCGAAAAAAAAAAAAAAAACTGCTACAAAAAAGTTATCAAAATTTATATTTTATACTAATAAAGTTATGTCCCGAACAAGTCAAAGTTTTACAAAAAAATTAATTTTACCTTTTTTATTTAAGCAAAAGAATTTTTTTTTTTTTTGCAAAATTCCAGCAACTTCTTTCTTATTGAAAAAATATAATAAATTTTAAACTTTATAAATGTGTAATAGTTTAATCTATTATTTAAATATGAATTAAGGTCCATTTTGAGTTAAATTCAAGCCCGTCGCACTTAAAATTTAATAATTATTAATTTTGGATTTAATTGAGCGTAAAATATTAATTTAGTAAATTTAATAAATATTAATTTTGAATTAAAAATTTTTATACTATAAAATTACTTTAAAAAGCAATAAAAAAATTATCCCAAACATGCCTAAATTTATTTTTAAGACAGAGCACATCTACTTTGATTTTAAGTAAATGAAAATTTAAAAAAATATCAAATAAATTTTTATCTCTACATATAATTACCAGTTCTAATAAAACTCTTAGCATATAAAATACATTTAATTAAGATAGTAACATCAAGAATTACATAATAAATTATAATACCCATATCAGAGTTTTAAAAAATTCAAACATCTATATAAAGTTTCATGGAAACAAACCCATCCAATTTGCCAGTACTAAAAATAAGATAAATTGTTATCACAATGTAGACAATTCAAAATTTTTAAGTTTTTATTATAATTAAAAGGATAAAATACAAAGAATAATATTATTTTTATATGATTTGAAACTTTCTTGATAATGAACAAAACACTTGTTTTATAAAACATTATATCAAAAAATAACTTTGGAAAGAAAGGCCTATACAAACATAATGAGCATAAAAGTGAATAAGATTTTGTGCTATTCGACTCGAAAAAAGCCTACGTTCATGCCTATATGTTAACGCGACTTATAACTTCTCCACCAAGCTCTCGCTCTCCTTTGTATTTCGTGGGCAGAGTAAGCTTGGTGCTTCTACATTGGCTCTTCTTCCCTTTTGTCATCGAGAAAAAATTAACATGATTGTAATATGATAACATTGTAATAACCATCGCCACCATCATCATCATTAACAATATATGATATGAGATTTGGTATTAGCCATTCATTCCCAAATTAGTGTAGAATCATTGAATCCTATCATCAATCTACTACATGATAAATATCGTCGAGATGTCTCTTACACAGATGTGGATGCATGTATAATACGACATGACGGATAAAGTTTCTCTCTATCGTGAAATAATTGCCGAAAAGATCAGGGATAGCGATCGACGGAAAATTAATTAAGATTTAGTTGAGAATACTTGAATAATAGAATTAAAGGCAAACATAGAGCCTAAACTTTGATTAAGTAATTTATCACAAGAAGGGTTTCCAAATATGTACACAGGATAGGAAGAAGTTGTTCTGCTGAATCAAATGTAGGAATATATCATAATGTACTAAACACAATGCCTTTCAATGAAAATATTGCTTATGATTTGATGTAGAGTAGTTTAATCTCAGGACAATCAATATTATGTAGTTATGTATTGTGTTATTCTACCCTTCTGGTCATGCCTTGTCTTATAAGAAAATATCTAACTAATCAACTTGCTAATAAGCACTTCAAAAAAAATAAAGCTTATATAAGAAAATAGTTATATAGCTTATATTTCATGCAAATAAATAATTTAAGAAAATCAAACTACTCATCACATTAGGATAAGTATTATAAATTTCTAAAATACTAAAAAACTATAAAAAAAAAGACTTTTTACCTAATTAAAATTCAATGCTAGCAAAATTTGCTAAATTCATCCATTATTCACTAGATTTAAGACAATAATATAAGATATTTAGATTACTTAACCAATAATAATAATAATAAAAATTTTACCTCAGCAATTTGTTCATATAATTCAACAGGGAAACAAAAACTACCATTCACATACGACATATAAAAGCCATTTTATATTATTCAATAGAAGTCACCTCTAATTTTTCTATATATTAAATTAATATGATGATAAGTTAATTATCACTATTAATTAAATAATAATAAATTAATGTGAACTATAGATAAAAATGAAACTCAGACAAATAAACTGATTTCACAATAAATAAATTCCTACAAAACAAATATATAATGTGAAGCATTTTAAAAAGAGATCCAAAAACTTGCAAAAAAAAAAAAAAAAAAGTAGCCGTTAATGCCGTTGAATAATCTTATAACACGCACCAAACATTATCACTAGCAATGGCTGCAAGTTCTTTCTATGTACTATTATGCATAAAAGATTTTTTTATCCTTGATAAAAAGTGATTATTCAAATGATAATTCATTTAAATACATGAAAGCTTTCTCAAAATCCATCTTCAGTATAGTTCGGTTAACTTTAAAGATGGCCAGAATAAAAAGGATAATAGGGTGATTAACAATAAGCCTAAACTAATCATTGCATGTAACATCTTGCGCAGCAATCAAAATATTCCATTTCCTACAGGAATGGTAAATTCAGAAATGAATAGCAACAGGAGCAAAGGGCAACATTATTGTAGGAGAAATAAAAGCAAATGGAAGCATTCACTTACTCAAGTCGTTCAAGTTGATTTCAGAAGCACTATCTCCTGATTTGATGAGACGAACCTTGCCTGAAAAAAATATGTAAGAACAGGATTAGATGCTCCCCATGTGAATCACCAATTACTTTTTTTCTTTCCACGATTGATCACAAGGTGATATCCTAACAAAATCAAATTGTGCATAAAAAGAAAGAAAGAACTTACAAAAAAATAACTAAAGCATTTAATGATCTCCTGAATACAGGCAATCTTGATCTAAAAAATGTTCCATGCAAAAAAAAGGCCCAGTGATAAGACTAGAAATCAAGCCAGCAAGAAAATTTAAACATCACAGAGGATGACAATAAGCCCTAAGCACAAACAAAAGAAAAATGAAGTGTCAAGAATTGAACACATAATAAGACAGAAAATTCATTTCTAGCATGCAAGATAATTATCAAATAATATTCAATCTACATTCTCATGCATTGAGAATTTGACTCTTAATAAGACGATGACAACAACAACATCAAGTCTTTATACCACTGCGTTGGGTCATGATTCTGTTAGGCCGACCCTAGGGCTAGCTGAACCGGTCCAACCTGGACCGGTTCTTTGCTACAAGAGGGGGCGGAACCAAGGGGAATAGAGAGAGGCGGATTGAAGAGATGGGGCCCAAGACTTAATTCAACTTTCTTTGGGAGGGAAAATTTGAATTAGTGTTCTCTTTGTTTTAATTAGTTTTTTTTTTTTGGGGGGGGGGGGGGGGGGGGGGGGGGGGGGGGGGGGGGTGGGGGGGGGGGGGGGGGGGGGGGGGGGGGGGGGGGGGGGGGGGGGGGGGGGGGGGGGGATTAGGGTTTTCATTGGGAAATTGGAAGAGAGATTGGAGATCTAGGGCTTGTTCTTTTGGGGCTCTGGGCGTTGCTAGAGATTTGGAGAGTCGTCTCTTCCTCTCGAATAAAAGAAACTTGTATCGTGCCCTGTTTTTCTTGTTTGTGGATTGAATAGAAGAAGTTTCCTTGTGTTTATTTCCAGTTTTTTCTCAAATTCTGCTTCGTCAAGCTGATTTCTCTCTGAAATTGGCAAGATCTCTCGTTGTTTTCACCAATTTCTGTTAGGTTTGCTTGCGAACTCAAGTATTTCCCTTAGAATTACTTGTGAACTCAAATATTTCCTATTAGACTATTAATAAGACACAATAAAAAAAAAAGATTCATGTAGTTGACTCCATGTAGTGGGATAAAAACCTGTTGTTATCATTATTGTTGATAAATCCTCAAGCATAAAAAGAAGGCAAACAATGAACAGCCTAGTATTTCCTAGAAGATTATTAAGGCATAAAAATATGACAATTGACAAAAATTAAAAACATAAAATAGCAATCCATGTAAAAACTCATATACTCTGCATCTTTCAACTCTACCCATTTATGCTCATTTTCAATCAAATGAGCATTGATTTAAATTCATGAAAAATGTAAGTTTCCTTCATTTACATGTTCAATGAAATTAAAAAATACATCATCTGGAGCTATTTTGCGATGACAGACCCCAAATTATTGAATTAGACTAATGACGATAGTAGTTGTTGATCTTCAAATACTAAAGGAATTATATAACTTTTTAAATGCAATTTTAAGTTCTTCAGAGAAGCATTTTATTGCTTTAGCCAAACCAGATGATCACAACATCTGGGGATAAAAACTGCCAATTATAACACATCCATGTAGCCTACATATTTCTAGTCAAAACCATGAACTGCATGTTAAGAGAGTTGTTATTTGCATGTTTTACATTCTTGCAACTTGTATAGTTTTGATAATTCCAAATATTATTATTCCAATTATTATTTTCTCCTAACACTTTTTAGAAAAATTGTGTTTGCTCTTGTGTGGACTAACATTTCAGGATAATCGTACTCCAGACTACTGAAGACTTCAAATCAAATTCAGCATATCATATTTTGTAACTTGAAGTCTGTATTTTTTCACTTTATTGAGTCAGAAAGAGTATAATTGAAATTGAGCAATCTAGCGCACACACACTGAAGGAGAGATCTTTAAAAGGACTAATTTTTTTTACTGATCGTATGGGACGAACATTGTTCGTACGGGACGATCAAGTCAGTTATACCCCTCGGAGATATATGGAACGAACAGCAAAGCGAAGAAATTTTTCTAAGTCCTGATCGTCCAGATGAAATGCCAAATTTGTCCCTGGATGATGTCCTCTGATTTCTCACTTTGAACTGTTTATCCAGACGAAATGGTCCATTCGTTCCAGGACGATCTTCTCTGGATTCATAACTTGAACTAATCGTCCAGACGAAATACCCAATTCGTCTCTGGACGATGTCCTCGGGATCCTCACTCTAAACGGATCGTCTGGACGAAATACCCAATTCGTCCCAGGACGATCTCCTCTGGATCCTTACTCTGTATGGATCGTCCAGAAGAAATACCAAATTCGTCCATGGACGATGTCATCGGGATTCTCATTTTGAACGGTTCGTCCAGACGAAACACACAATTCGTCCCAGGATGATCTTCTCGGGTTTCAAGGTTTGTACTGTTCGTCAAGAACATTCGTCCTAGGACGATGTTCTCTATTATTTAAACATATGGATCGTCTGCAATTATGTTTCAGCTTGGCTTTAAAATAATTGTTCGTACCGGACGAACTAAGTTTGTACGGGACGATGATCGGATACGAAGTCACCTCGTCCCAATGCACATAAGAGTTCGTACGTAACAATTTTACACTGTTCGTACGTACGAAATCACGATCGTACGGGGACGATCATGTACGTACAAAATTGAAAATTCGCAGTTTTTGAACGGTTTTTCGTGTCTTTTATATAAAAGGTCCTTTGTAAACTGCCTTGTAATCCTTTTGCTTACTGGTCTTCGTGTAAACTGAAGGGAGAGTGAAGGAGAGAGTATGAGAAAGTGTTTGAAGGATGATTCTTACTACTTGAGCGTGAAGAATTCACTTGGTACTCAAAGGTAAGAATCTCCAATTGTGATTTGTGATTACTTCACTCTTTTCTCTTGTCCTTCTAGATTTCTCGTGAAAAGATTTGTCAAGGAGATCCGGTTCTCTGCCGACACTCGTGGAGTGTGAACAACCGAAGGGTTCTCTGCCTACACTTGGAGAGTGTGAACAGCCGAAGGGTTCTCTGCCTACACTTGGAGAGTGTGAAAGGACGAAGGGTTCTCTGCCAACACTTGGAGAGTGTAAAAGGACGACGATTCTCTTCCGCACCGGGTAGTGGTGGAAGAGAGTTTTTGTAAAGGCTTTTCCGCCTTGCTGTGGGTGCAAAAGGAGAGTCACTAGTGGTATTAGTGCAATACTCGGAGAGTGCCTCCGGGGAGTTGATGTATGTCGTGTTTGACCGAACCACTATAAATCCTGTGTCTTTTTATTTTCCGCTGCTTTTGTTTTTACTTTACTGTATTGTTTAATTTGTGGTTGAAAAAAATTTTTCTACAAAAATTCACTAAAATTATTATAGGTTTAAATTTCAAATGAGGGATAATTTTTAAATTACCAATTCACCCCCCCTCTTGGTTAGTCACTGGGATATAAGCTTAGGTCTAACAACCTAATTCATATTGAACAAGTTTCAACACTACACAATCCATTCTAGCAATTTCTGTACGATAGTTTGAAAACAAACAAAAGTGGATATCTTAATTTTGCTCAGTTATCTTTATAAAAGCCGACCAAAAGTGTATTTGAGCCATTTCACACAGATCTTAAGATCCCTCCACTGAACTGTCTATATATCTGCCCTTTCAGGTATACGAAATGCGCATTAATGACCACCATAATACTCAGAAGGTGATGAGTTAAGAACCATATTTTGCATTACTTCTAGTATCAGTTTTGTAAATATGGCATGAAGATGAAGACCAACTCCATTTCCACCTTCTTCCTCCAAATTGATCATATCCCTAAAAAATTCATACCTACAGAAGGAGAAAATTATAAGTCCTGCAATTTACTTATAATTTTTTCATTTGGCATCTTTTATCTAGTTATTTGCATTAGATTAAATTCTATGGGTACTACTGAGATTATAAGAATAAATAATGGTGATAGAGTCGATGTGAAAAGGCTAGGAAGAAAAACAGCTTGGTTAACAAACATGCATAGAATTAGTTAAAATGACTAAGCTTAACTACAACTAAAAGGTAAAAAGGGCAAAGAAGAATACACTAAACTAAACTGACTTGGTTGAGGTCACTTCTTATTAGGAATTTGATTGCTAGGCCAGATCTCTCATTGTTGCAAAAGAGATCATCCTATGCAGATCAGTAAGGCAGCTATGAAATAGATAATCATGCAGGACCCAATATTATCCTATTAATTAATTGAACACTTATTTCACTAATGTTCTCTGAATTAATATTAATACTTTAAGAAAATTACAACAACAAGAAGCCTTTATCGCACTACGAGAGGTCGGCTACATGAATCCTTTTTCTTCATTTTGTCCAGTTAAGAGTCAAATTCTCATTTAGATCTAATAAAGAAAGGTCATTTATAATATTTTGAGAAAATTGATTGAAATAAATCATTTTGCACTTGTCAGTACTACTTGAAATAAAACATCATCAGAAAAATAAGAAGCACAAGGTTTTTAAGCATCGAAATGTTCATAAAAATATCAAATTAGTAGCGGCATACCATCACGGCGAACACAAATTTCCGGCACATTTTTAACTTGACCTGTAATGCTGTCATTATAAACCCTAGTTTCAATGTCACCCTCAACAAAAACAGCAGAGCTGCAGATAGAAGTATAAATAACATTTTGTTATCAAATAACGGAGAGCAAAACAAGATGCCAGATTACTTACCCATCAAATATCTCTTTATCCTAGTAAAATTGACAAAACGAACTTAGAAATCCTATACATACTTCTTTGCTAGCTGTTGAACAGAATATGCCCCCAGGGTTTCATTGTGTACAGTGATTCGATGCCATTGAGCTGGTCTTGGTAAATTTTCATTTCCAACAATCCTTTGGTCAAACATACCCCCCGTCCCTACAGTGAATATGGTAATAGTTTTCCCATTCCTCAATATTTTTTGTACAGGAGCCTGCCCAATTTTGCCACAAATAATAGCCTACAGGCAAATCAAAAGAAAGGAAGTCTTCAAGTGTTTATAGAACATCACAAATTAAATTTCATTTACAAATAAGAAAATTAAGACCTTATGAACGCCTCGAAAACCCCAGCCTTTTCTGGGGTCGACACCTTGGGGTTCTATCTCCTTCTGGTCATATAAAAAATCATCATCCTCTATTTCATTCTTCGCAAACCCATCAAATGTTGTCGTGGAAAGGCACACTCTAGACCCGGCTTGAAGGTCTAGAATGAAAATAAAAAAAAGAAAGGCTAATTAATTAATAATAATAATAAAATAAAATAAGATAGATTGTATATGTCTAAAATTAAAGAGTTATACCAATTGGAGACCTGTGCTGCATTAAAGAGCTCCTTAAACAATTGAAAAATCTCCCTCTCAATGAGCCCATTCTCCAAATTCACTTGCAGAGATTCCTGGAGAGAAGAATATCCATTTTATAAAGTTGTTGAAGCACCATTACACTGGAATAAAAAATCAAAATGTCTGGTTCTGGCATAGTTTCTCCTTTCAGAATCTATCACCTGCAGCAGCTTTCTCGGCTGCTCCTAAACAGCCGGAAAAGTCAATAAATAAGCAATTAGGTGGGAAAGTCACCTTCCTACAAATGTCTAAAGTTTTCCAAATGCAGTGATGTGCACACAAAGAAAATACAAACAAAGGTTAAGTTGGTATAAAATAAGTACTAATGAACACAATGACTTTAGATAAAAATTACTAAAACAACTATTTCATCAAGCAATAATGATATAAATGTTCATAAAGGCACTATGTGATTGCATGCATTTTAAGAGTGCATAGAAAAGTAAATGGTGTAATTAATTTACATTGAATTGTTTCAATGGATGTAAAGTAAATGTATTAGAATTGCTTTTCTTGTTTGGTTGAGTGTAAACTTTGAAGTTTGATACCGCAAAACAGATTGGATATGATTATCTTCTTTGTAAATAGCTTTGGAAGAACGACTTAGCATTAAGAAGATTGTTTGGATTCTAAGCAATTGAATCATATGGTCCACTAACTAAAACTCTATTAACAACTGCTAGAAATTTTAAACTAAAATATTAATGAAACCTAAGAACAAACTTTGCTCTAGAAATGCAAATAAAAACGCACTTCCTTTTTCATTCACATAAATCTTAAATAACACAAACAAACACAACAATAAAGCAGTACTAACACCACTTACAACATATAATAAAACAAAACATGACACAACTTAAAACTTACAATATTTTTTGAGAAGAAAGATAAAGGTGGAATGAGAACCGTGGAGAGAATAATAGATAGAAATCTGAGACGAAATATAAGAAGAAATATAGAAGATGATAGCTCGCAAGCTATGACAAATCCACAGGTTTCACATTCCAAATATTCAACACATATAACTCTCTCTTTTACAAAGGAAATCATATACTATTTATAGGAGAAAGAAAGGGGGAGGGCATTTATTATCCTACATAAATGTGCAACAAAAACAGCCACTAAAACCCCTCCAAATCAGCCTATTCATGGAGAAGTCAAAGCAAATAGCACAGCGATCAGCAAGAGGAAGAAACAGAGAAGCCAACAGCAGGGAAACCAAGAAAATAGCAGGGAAACCGAGCATCTAGCAACAGGGAAACCAAGAAAACAAATGGAAAACCAAGCATCCACATGGGGAAACCAAATAACCACCATGGGAAGACCAAATAGTAGCAGGGAAATCGAGTGGACAGCAGAAAAATTGAGTGGACAGCAAGAAAAAAAAAGTGAAAAAGTAGGAAAACCCAAAGGGACAACATGACAACAGGGAGGGGCTAACAGCAGGGAACGAACAACCACAGGACAAAGAGAGCAAGAAACACAAGTGAAAAATTAAAAAGAAAAAACATAAAATAGCTAGTCTTGACTGCATCAATTCGCCCATGGTAGAAGAATGTCATCTCCTGATGAGATTGCCTCAGCAACATGCTGGATGATGATGTTGCAACTCTACAGACAATTTGTTGATGAAAAGTTACGGATTACTTGGTTTGGTTCGTCAGGTTGAATGATTGTGCTTCCCTAATATTCTGAATGTGTTCTTTTTGATGATAGATCTTTCTCTTAAATTGGAACTTCGACTTGTTAACTGTTTGACTTTCTTTTTCTTTTTTAAAGAGAAATGAAGACTCACATGACAACCTAAAGCTCTGATACCAAATTGATGCAACCTAAGAACAAACTTTGCTCTAGGAATATAAATAAAAACACACTTCCTTTTTTCATTCACATAAACCTTAAATAATACAAAGAAACACAATAATAAAGCAGTATTAACACCACTTACAACTTGTAATACAACAAGACACAACACAATTTAAAACTTATAATAGTTTTAGAGAAGAAAGATACATGTGGAATGCCGTGGAGAGAAGAATAGATAGAAGTTCGAGACAAAATATAAGAAGGAATGTAGAAGATGATAGCTCGCAAGCTATGATAAACCCACATGTTTCACGTTCCAAATATTCATCAAATATCACTCTCTTTTACAATGAAAATCAGCCACTAATTATAGGAGAAAAAAGAGAGGAGGACATTTATTATCCCGCATAAATGTGTCGCCAAAACAGCCACTAAAACCCCTCCAAATCAGCCTATTCATGGAGAAGTCAAAGAAAACAGCACCGGGATCAACAAGGGAAAGAAACCGAGTAGCTAGCAAGAGGGAAACCGAGCATCCAGCAGTAGGGAAACTAGGAAAATAGTTGGAAAACCGAGCAACGACATGGGGAAATCAAATGCCACCATGGGAAGACCAAACAGTAGCAGGAAAAATGAGTGGACAACAGAGAAACTGAGTGGACAACAGGAAAAACTAAAGGGCCAACATGAAACCGAGGAGCTAACAGCAGGGAGGGGCTAACAGCATGAAACAAACAGCCATAGGAGAAAAAGAGCAAGAAACACAAGTGGAAAATAAAGAAAACATAAAATAGCTAGCCTTGACATCATCAAATATTGTATCTGTATGATATTATCCCATGCATCATCACTTGCTACAAGGGAAAAATTTTAATCCCATCCCTAGCCACTACGATTTGACAATTGATATCAGATTTGGAAATTGTATTTCATGTCCTTAAATGTGGTCATAACGACTGTGTGCGTTTGGGTAGTTCCCAAACCTAAATTTAATGCATTAACAACCTCAAACCATGCTTCGTTCTTAAACAAACTACTGTGATATTTCTATATAGGAATCTCTCCATTAGTAACTCTCTTAAAACAATGATATGTTGCTTTGGCTAGTTGGGACTCCTACTTATGCACTTCGATTAACCGGTGTGGACGGACACCTCTACGTCCACTGACGACTGAGAGCTACACCTGCATTGTAACACCTAACCTTTCATAAATATCTTAATTCCTATTACAAAGCATGAAGTATCATCTAGAATCACAATAAGGTTGAAAGATTGCTTTCGTAAATATTGAAACAATATTGGAAATATACCATTGCTATTTCCAATTTACCTAGAGTAACAATTAGTTTATCTACAAGGTAGAAGTAGATCTTTCATAATTCCTTATCACTCAAGTAGTCTAAATTTCCAAAATGATTGCCTTGAGAATTTTTTATTTTTTATTGTCCAAAAGCATTTATGACTAATTGCCTTTATTGGATTTTCTCCTTTCTTTTGTATTTTTCTTGTGGTCATCAAAGCTTTTTTTATTCCAAAATGTAGCTGTATTGTTATTGCTTGCAACACCCTCTGAGTGAATCATGTTCAACTTTTTCCTATTTTTAAAACTAAATTATAATTTAATAATCATTGCACAACAATGGAATAACTTATTATCATTTATAATTAATTCACGAGGAATGCATAACAGTTGATTAACAGCAAATTTATAGGTAAAAATCATAAGTTGGTGCCTTACGGAAGAGGTAAACAAAGATATTTGCGAATGTTCCACAAGTTCAACAACAATGACTTCTTTCCTTAATAATTAACTAAAGTAAAATCAGGAGCAGAACCAGCCTTTCATCTTAGGGGGGGCAAAATTTTCTTATTAATAGAAAAATCTTTAAAAAACAAAATGAGGACATAATTCAAAGTGAAATCTTGTATTCCAATATGATTGATAAATTAAAAACTATTACAATTTTATCAATCTATTTTGCATTTTTTTATAATATTAGATTACATCTTCATTGTGAATCAAATCAAACACATCTTTTTCAATATAAGGCACAAGACAATCGTTGAGCCAATCATCACTCATCCTACTACGCAATCGATGTTTGATAATTTTCATGGCTGAAAATGCTCTCTCCACTGTAGCAGTAGCAACATATTTCTTTCTGTAGCAGTAGCAACTATAAGTGAGAAGTACGAGTCACCAATATCTTTCATGATATATGTTAAAGTTTGAGCTGATGCAGCAAAACATATTTCTTTCTGGACTTTTGGTGAAGTTAACTTCAGATTTGAGTTGGCATATGCAGATGTTACTGTTTTAATTTCCTCATTATGATCAGATAGAAAGTCAAATAGCTCTAAATAATTTCCTCGATTCTCTGAATTGAAAGACTCATCATGCCCACGAAATGATAATCTCTGACGTAACAAAAATCTAACACAATCAATGGCAGCAGTCAACATGATCCTATATTATTTTTTGTTCTTATCATCTTTGCTTAACCATAAAGCTGGAAGATTGTGTTCTTGGTTCTTCATCAAATCTTCACATTTTTATCTAGCCTATTATGTACATTATTGTGATCTCCAATGTGGCATAATAATTTATCTTTCTTCTTCCAGTTTTTGAACCCTTCTCCAATAAATGAATCCCCACCACCTTGACCTTTAATAATCTGCTCTTGAGGTTTAAATAGATAGCAGTAAAGACAAAAAGCAGCGTCTTTCTGCACACTGTACTCTAACCAATCAGAGTATTCATCAAACCATTTCGGATTGAACCTACGTGCAATATTTTCATATAAAGTTTGGGGAAAATGATGACTTCTCGGTTGATGGGGTCCCTTCAATAGATATGATCTCCAAATCTTATATCTATCATTTACATCATAACTCCAAATAGGAAGTCAGAGTCCTGGATCTGCTGGGAGATTGTTAATATCAATTTCTACTCGCTCTTTCCTCTTTAAATAACGCTCCATTTATTTAACCATAAAATGAAATTTATTACCAAAAAAGAGCATCCATTAATCAAAATATTTATATCACAACAAATAAGTATTAATACAAGTAGAAACAAAATCTCATATAAAACCTTAATATCAATTTTAACCCACATTAATATTAACCTACATCCATCTAACCATTGTTTTTACTTCTTTATAGTATCATCTTATCTATTCATTACTCTTGTTCTTATATACAAAAATGAAGATATCATCTTTGTTAAATTTATAATCTCTTATGTTAATCAATAGGACTATACTAGTAACTAATTGCATATTTGCATTTCATTTGCTCATAATAGACTATAAAAAATTGTGGCACGAAACATCTAACAAAACTCTCACTATCTATCACTGAGATGGTAAACCGTAAACAATACCTTACATAAAGGAAACTCAAGCATCCATAATGAGTCTGAATCTGTGATTTAAACTCAAGCATCTAAACAACTGAATCAAGTATTAATCACATATTCATGGATCTGAATCTGTGATTTAAAATCAAATGCAACTTAACTACTTAAGCATCCATAATGATTAATGAGTCCTAAGTTTCACTAAACACATTACTGCCATTACACATGCATACTACAGTTTTTACGGCATTGATCAAACATTCATACAAACTTCAGTTTTTGCAATGAGACCATAATAACATATAACTTGAATGGAAAATTGAACCGATGATATTATTGTAAGGAGAAAACCCAACAAAGATTTGATAAAGAAAACCCAATATTCTTTCTCCAACTCCAAATACATATAAAACCAAAAAAATGTAACCAAGAAAAACCGAAGCAAAACAGGAAGAACGGGCGAACTGGCGAATCGAGGAAGAACCGAAGAAGTAAGGATTAACGAAGAAGACTTACCAGAGCACCTTAGAATGATGAAAAACGAACTCCTCTCCACTCGTCTCCTCTAATTCGAGTGTCAAGAGCGAAAAATCAAGCAGAGAGCCGGAGATGGCAGAGGGTCGAGCAGTCGATTTACAAGGCAATCCGCCGCAAATAGCTCGGAAAACACTGAGAATAAGACTGAGGGATGCTAGAAGGAATAGAAGATCTCACCAAGAAAAGCTGGAAGAATAGGTACGAAGCCGATGGCCGCGGGCTTCCGTTGTCTGAAGGGGGTGATGGCAGGAGCCGCCGTCCACAACGGCGAAGAAGAAAGCAGAACGCACTAGTTCCGACAAGAGAACCTAAATTTTTTTTTTCTACATTTCATCGAAGTTGGACCGGTTATCTATTGCATCCTACTATTTATTATGTGAGATTTAAATTTACATGTTTCATAATTTTAGAAATGTGCTAGCATATCATTTTTTTTTTAAATATGCCTGAAAATAATATTATGATTAAAATATTTCCAAAATTAAAAGAATAATAGATCATTATTATATAAGTGGACTTTAGAGCAAAAAATAGATTAAAATCTTTGAACTTTGATCGAAACTTATTTTGACTTTGATCGAAACATTATTCGAAACTTGATGAATTTTGCTTCTACTTTTTATGTGTTTGAACAATGATCTAAAAAGGTTTAATCATGATTTAAAATTTTTTTCAACCATGTCCATTAATTATAGATTTAGACACTTAATAGTGATATAGATGTTGACATATTTGAAAACTTTATATAGATACAACAATTCAGTATTAACATGAACACTTAAGATGCACGAGAGATACTTCAAAAATGTTATATTATAAATGTTGTGATTGTATTCAGTTGTATCAAAAAAATTATTTTCTTTTCAGTAGCTATTATGAATGCACTCAACTTGTTCATATAAGAACATTATAACTATTTTTATTTAATGTAACACTTCTCATTATAATGTTTTATAATGATTAAATTATACTCTTAGGTGTCCACCTTATAATTTATTATATTATAGATGTTATAATTGCACTATGTTGCATTATACTATTTTTTAGCATGTGGTCAAATCATGTTTGAACGTTGTACAAATCTTATTTTCAAACTATGTACAAACATTATTTGAAACTTTTATGAACCTTATTTAAATCATATTCTAACCATGTTCGAATCTATCTTCGAATCAGAGCACATGATTCGAATAGGTTTTGAAGAATGTTTTAATATGCCTTAAATTTTTTCATATGTGATATCAACCTTGATCAAAAGGTTGTTCAAATCTTGTTTGAAATGTGTTCGAACTTCTTTTGACCACAAAAGACGTTTAAAAAAAGTAATTTTTGATCAAATGAAAGGTATTTGGTTCGAAAGGAAATTTTGGGCATATTTATTCAGCTAAATTAATAAGCATATTTTTCTAATTTTGATAAAATGAGAGTATAAATTTAAATTTTTCTTTATTTTCTTAAAGAATTGTTGGTTTTGGACCACAATGCTTTGTTGGTATTTGAATATAACTTATTGAAACCTACCATTTATCAAATTGGTTAGAATTGACTCATATTTGAACTTTAGTTTAAAGTTTCATATAAATGAGGTTCAAACCTTGATCAAATGTGTTCTTAATCTCGTTCTAATATTATTTCAACATTGTTAGAACATTATTTGAATCTGATTCGATCATGTTTGAACCACATTTGAATTTGGTTTGAACCATGCTTGTAACCTAATCAAGAAATGTTTGAAGAGGTTTGAGCAAGGTTCCAATATGATTATAGTGCTTAAGCAATTTTTAAACTGGGTTTGAACTCATATCAAACAATGTTTGAAAAGGGAGGTTTAAGTGAGAATTTAACCAAGTATAAATAGTATTCAAATCAAGTTTGGACTAGGTTCAAAGCCTTATTAGAACCATATGGGCTCCAAAAATTTACGCCACGGCCTCTCTGTGAATTTTTTGTTGACGATGAGAGTTTTAATTAATTAGGTTCCATATTAAATTTTTAGAATGCATATTAAATTTTAGATAATATGCTTCCCAAGGATTTTTCCCTCATCTTGTAAGGACTTCATGATCTGAGATTTGGTTTTCTATTAGCACAAGCTACTAGTTAATTACCCCTCTTGATAATGAGAGAGAACTTTTGATTAACTCTAGTCATTAAATGGGCACTAAGTACCTAGCATATAGTAGCAGCAACTTTAAGAAATTGAAAATAAGATTTTTGAGATTTCTAAAATTTGAAATTTATCAACATATACTTAAAGCGGTTCATGGAGGAATGATGACATGCATGATCAAGATCTCATGATTCCATCATCTAGGGCTGTCATGGTCCCTATTCTACTTAGTTAAAGGAGATTGTTGACCTAACATGACCGAAGAATCCTTATCGGCAACCATGGATTGCTTTGTCTAAGGGTACCTTGTAGACTTGGAGTGAATATTTACCTAATCAGATATATTTGAGTTGACCTCAACTAATAAAGAGCTTTGTGCCCTATCAAATATACTATATGATTCATTATTTAGGAGTTTTAAACCATTGGGGAACATATGGGTTATGACCATGGCTATAATTTAGTGGTACCATTTGGCGGTAAAATCACTCGATCAGAAGGCACCGGTCATAATCCTTTAAATGTGATGTCATTTAGCAGCAAAATTATCGATTAGAGCACATGTGTCAAATCTTTATTGATGAAAGATGACTTGAGAATGAATCTTAATAATACATCTGATATGACATTTGTTCTTTATGATCTGAAGTTATTCTCAAATTTATCACCCCCAACAAATAATTTTGGAAGGCAAAAGAATATTTGCTTTAAGATTTTAGGTGTTAATTTCATTTTAAAATTTAGACTTTGGTAAATATCTAACTTTAAGTTTTTGTTAGAATTTGAGCCCCATAATTATAAATTTTAGCATATAGGGATGTTTCCTTAAAATTTTGTGGACCCCTCTAGTTGAAATTTTCTATCAACATGACCAACATCATGGTGACATTACAGTCACCTTTAAAAAAGATTTTATATTTTTCTAGGAATTTGGGGAGCTTTTGAAAATATTGGTTCACCTCTTGTTGAGATTTTCTATTAACATGACCATAATCAAATATTTTAAATAATCTCATTGTTATAGTTCAAACCCTGTTAACTATGTTTTCCTTCTAAAAGAGGATCAAGTTAGAATAATAATTTTAGAGAATATCGTATATATGCTTAAATTGGGAGATTATATATCAACTTATAAGTTCAGATCTTGTCCACTCTGGTCCTTTCAGGGAGGAGGATCGTATCTAAAATTTAAAAATTTACTAGCCAAACCAAGATTTAGGAGTTTTGGTATAGTGGTCGAAGCACATGCGGGCCTAAGAAAAATAAAGACCATCCAAGGAGAAAATAAAAGGCGACAAAAATATTTCATCGTTATCCAAAAGATGCTAAAATAAAGCTGGCCATGCTACCAAAATAAAAGCAGAAAGTGTTGAATTAACTCTGAGTGAAGCCCAAGAAGGAATCCCAATTCTTCCATGTGTGAAGTTTAAGATGAATAGCTTTCTTGGTATAGCTAAAAACAATGGATAAGCTACTATAATGCATTCCAAATTTTTGATGTTATGTGCTTTCCAAGTATAATAAACAACATCCCAAATAGTGAAGATGTTCAATAAAATCTAAAATTTGTTGTAGGTTTGGCCGAAGCAAAAAAAGATGTCATGCAAGACGAGCTTATGCAGTAGGTGAAAGGTAAAATCACATTAAAAAAAGGAGGTTAAAGCTTTCTAGATAGTGGTTTCAAAGGGTATCTCTTGATAAGTGCCTCAGAAGTTTCTAGATCATCATTTAAAGCAAGCTAGCCATATACATAGTAAAATAATGAATAATTTTTATGCTACAGATGCTTAGCCCAAATAGGAGAACTATCGTCCACGCAAAACCGATGGATAAAACATTGAATTCTAGGAATGGACACCCTAATCCTAATCTAAAATCTTAGCAATACTAGAGCCAATGAGGATGATAGAGATCAAATCTTATTTAAAAATAACATGCCATAATACTTATATAATCATATCAAAATGTGACAATAAATTAAATGAAATAAACAATTATGAAGGATAAAATTAAATAAATATATTCTTTTTTTTAAATAATATTAGAAAAATCATTATCATTACCTAAAAACAGACAATATTATTAAATAGACAAAGGCATCCAATTCTATTTCCTCATATCATAACAATATCCAATGGCTTATTCAGAAATAGGCTGGAAGAAAAAAGAAGTACCCCACATCTTGATTAATAACATAAGAAAACATTTAGCTATGTAAAAATTCACAAATGATGTACTTATATAGATAAATTATATGAAATCAACGTATGTTTCAGTTTGCATGCACACTATGAACTAAGTCTATAAGGCATTCTATCAGAAACAACTCAACAGTTGCAATAGCCATAAATTCACAACGCTGGCATGGCAATAGCCACTTTATTGATCAAAGGCAATACGACGCAAATAAATAGATTGAACTGAGGTCATCCTCTCAGGTTCCATTTGGAACGGTTTTTTTAATGCTTCTTAAAATAAATTTTTGATAAAATAATTAAGATTTTTGTTCTAAAAAATTACTTTAAGAAACAGTAAAAAAACTATCTAAAATGAAATGAAGCTGCTTTGGTTTCACGCAGGCTTTCTGTGCATCTGGTGCATGAGCTTCAGTTTCTTCATGAATGGATAACTTCACCATGTAGATCCCAGTTTTCTCGAGCAAGCATGGCGAGCAATTCATGTCTTCAGTGTTTGAAAAACACTGCTTCCTGCAAGAGTACATGCATTCAATTAGCAGATAAGTTATAGGGATAAGAACTACAGAATTTCATCTCCTAGTTGATGTCAGGTAAGAAAGCACAAAACTGTATCTTTTGTATAAGATTAAGAAGAAACGATTTATTTAAGCTTTATTTGGGACGGTTTTTTGCTGCTTTTTAAGCAGCTTTTTAGTAAAAAATTAAAAAAAAAATTGTACTAAAAAACTGCTTTAAGGAGCAGCAAGAAAGCCGTCACAAACGAAGCCTTAGACTTTCGGATCAAATTTGTGCATCTTTAGCAGAGAAGTTGGAAATCAGACGTTCTGCTATGTGAACAACCTGTTGAAGCTGTCATCTTCCACAGCAAAAACTTCTCCGATAGGATTTCATGAAGCAGAAAACTGTTCAAGACTAGAAGAGGATGGAAGACCGGACTGAGCTACCCTCAATCCTCTCAGAAGGCTCATTGCCGTCTCCTTTTCCTGAAAAAAGTATGCATGAAAGGTTTATCACAGTGAATGAAGGAAAAATGCATTTTCTATAAGAAGTATCCCTATAGCTTTGCAAATAAATACCAAAAAACTTATTTTCTTATTTTCTGCTCTTTCGCAGAAGTAAACTTATTGAAAATAGAACAAGGACTCACTGGCCCGCTGTAATCCAAAAGCCTAGTGCAGTAAACCTCAGCTTCTTCAAATCTTTTCTCAGCTTTCAAGTACTTGGTGAGAAAAAGCAGAGCTTCAATCATGTTTGGGCCCTGCCTTTCTTCAGCGTCCATCATCTCCAAGTCTTTCTTATAGAAATATGCAGCCTTTTCAGAGTACCCCAGATCACTGTGAAGTTTGGCCAACTGGTGCAGTGCAATCCCTTCCCTTTCATTACAGTTTACAGCCTTTGTATAACACTTGATCGCATCTTCAAGCATCTCAAGTGGAGCACTTTGGTAACACTGAGCCATAGCCAGCCAAAGACGGGCGTCACTTGGCTGCAAGTATGAAGCTCTTTTGAAGTAGTAAAGAGCATAGAATGGCATGCTCATCATTTCATATGTTTGCCCTAGACCATACCAGGCACGGTAATCGCGAGGATTTATATCGACGGCCCGTCGGTAAGCATCAATTGCAGCCGGAGTGTTCTTCATCTCAACATATTCGTGACCCATCAGAGTCCAAGCTGATAAATACTTTCTGTTTAGTTTTAATGCTCTCCTAAAATATAAAACAGCTTTCTCATGCTGTCCTTTCAAACTGTAGTAATTTGCAATGATGCAGCATGATTCAGGCTGATATTTATCAGTTAAAAAGACCTTATGAGCAAGGAAACTAAGAGCCGAAAAGCACTCCTTAGCATAAAGTAGATTCGAGTAAACGTCCATCGTGTTCAAACGATACGGATCATTCCTGAGAATTTCTTCAAAAACCACCTCAGCCTCATCAAGCTCTGTCAAACCATACAGAGCTGTAGCGATTTGAGCCTGTATGTGATCGCTGCGCCGAAAGACGGCCTGCAAGGACTCGCATTTTTTTAGAGTTTCATCATGCATCTTAAGCTCCTGATATGCACTGGCAAGAAAGAAATCTTTCATCCAGTGGTTTTTGAGATTTAACTTGTTTAAAGTATCGGTTGTGGTGCATAGAGACTGCAGTTCCAACCAGGCACTCCAATTCCAGGGGAAACTGTTGACGGACTCAACAAGGGCTGTAATAGCAAGGTTTTCACAACCTCTGTCCCTCAGTATGATACCATACAAGTATAACCCAAAAGAATCAATGGCACCGGCCTTCCGAAGGGAAGATAGCTCTCTTTCCAGAGAAACCAATTCACTATTAACAGCTTCAGATTTGCCAAACGAACCCTCAATTTCTATCAACTCTTCCTCCTTACGTTTCTCTCCAGCCTGTGAGAAAAGATTATTCTGATTTTAAAATCCATAGGACATTAAATGCAGAAGGTGTATGAATAGGAACTTAACTGATTCTTACATTTAAATATTTCAGGGATTATGGTTCAAATGGGACAAAAGAAGAAACGGAGACAAAAAGGGGGCGGGTAAAGAGCTCTGAATTGTACTGCAAATACAATAAAATAGAAAGGTGTAGCTAGTTACACTTAAATTTTGAAAAACTAGAAGCAAATCATTAAAAAAACATTTCTAGGATGCCTTCGATGACCGGAACCAAATCTAAGGTTTCCTAGGAAATTTTACCAAAGATTTTTACCATAACAACTGTTTGAATCAAAAGAGGTTCGCAACACAATCTGCCAAACATATCCTTTCCAAATGAACCGCTTACTCTCCTGAGAGGGAAAGATTAACTAGATGATCCATAGAGACATTCTGAGAGGAACAAAAGGAGAAGGATTTGGCCTGGTTGGCCAAGATCAGAACAAAAAAAAAAGAGGGGGGTGGCCGGGTGGGGGGAATAAAGGGAGAAAATTATTGCTTGCAAAACATCATAATTAACTGAAAAATATAAAATAAAAATTTTACATCCGCGATTATGTAATCTTGATTATCTAATAGGTTCACCAGACTTTGAGATGTAATGAACCTAAGCTTCACCTTTGGCTTTTCTAATAAAACGTTAGTTAATTTTACACCGCAACCCGACTCTGCCACATTGTATTACAGAAAATAGAATACAAGAACCTGAAAGTCTAAACGACAAAAAAAGAGAACAAGAACATGTAGGTTCAAGGGCAGCAACAAGTTAGAAGCTTTTTTTTGTTTCAGAATTCCTTCATGCGATGCAACAATACCCCCTGTTGCATGGCACCATGACTTCAATTAGCTGTGTTGCATGGCTATTTTCCAAGTTTATCGATTTTGGACAGAAACATTCCAAGGTTACGCCTAGGGTTGCAAACGAACCGAGTGTTCAATAAATTACTCGTGGTTCAACTCAATTATAGCTCATTAATGATTGTTTTATTAAGTAATCAAACAAGTTTGGACATTATTTTTAAATACTCGATGGTTAAATAAACAAACTTGAATAGCTATTTGCTCAACTAGTTTTAGTTTATGAATAATATCATTTAAAACTTGTGAACAAACTCAATAAAAAGCTCAATATGAAGCCCCTTAAAAAACTCGATTAATGTTTGAAATAGTGCTCGTAAACAAGCTCATTAAGAAAGCCAATTAATGTTTGATTTAGAGCTTGATTAAATCTCATTATGAAAATAATGAATAACCTAATATGAATATTTAATATTTATTATGATTTAGTAACGTAGTAATCATTAATTAATAAATTTCAAAACTAATTAAATATTAGAGCATCTATTAATCACAGTAAATCATAAATATCTTAAATTGTTGTTATTTATAATTTAGTTTAAGTATTATTAATTATAGATACTTAAATTTTATAATATTTTTAAAAGAGGCACCAACGAAAACCTCATATTTCTCCATCAATATGCCGATCCTATAAATCCCAAAACCCTTCCAGTCTCAGACAAAGAAGAGAGGTAGGCAATTGGTTTGTAGTGGGAGAAGGCTTGACGAGAACAGTCGTGTACGTGAACAGGAATTTGTTGGGACCAGTGGGCGAGAAGAAAAGTAGTTTGTCGGGGTCATCAGCCAAACCTTAAGATAATCATTATCAAGGTGTTTCTTTAATAGTTAGAGTTTTTGGTTCAAATGCATAGTATATACACTAAAACCTTAGTTTCAGTAGGTATTTCATGTTGTCTGGTTTGTAAGGATTTTTTTTTTTGTAGAATGTTTATTATTTAATTTTGCGTTGGCCATATTTCCAAGGTATTGACAATGAGTTGGCAAGATTAGACATCAATAATGGTTGTGCATGATGACTGCAAGCTGAAATTTTTGAAACTGAAGGAAATAGAAGCATCAGATTCATAATTTAAAAGATTGAGGAGAAGCTGAAGAAAGTCATTGTTGAGAACGTGGTTCAAGCAAATTAGTGTTGAGAAGCTAAAGAAAGCAACCAAAAAAGCAAAACTTTGTAATACTTTCCAATACATTATTATACTACTATATGGTGTTATTATGTCATCTGTCTTAAATATATGTTGAAATAGATTATGTTAATTTAATGTTATTATTAAGATAATTTTTTATTATTATGGTTGTTATTTTGAATTTATTGGTTGTTTTAGGGTTATTTTAATAGTTATTTAATTGTTTAGATCTTTAGTACCTTACATCAACTTAGTATTTATAGCTCATTGTAAAAATATTATTTGATGAGCTCAACAAGCTACTTGTTTTAAACTCGAAAAATGCTTGATAGGTTGGCTTGTTTATGAGCTTGCGAAAGCTCAATAGATATGTTAACGGGCTCAATAAGACTCGATATAATTGGTCATTAGTTGGCATGATAAGGTTTGTTATTTAAGTTAATAAGCATCTCAAAAGTCAAGCTTGTTAATAGCTCGATAAGGCTCATTTATTATTTTATAAGAGCTACTCATTTAAAGCTCGATAAACACAACATGAACCAAACATGAGTCGAATACAAACCAAATTTGAATATCGTCCATTTTAAATAAATCAAGCTTGAACACAAACATAAAAGCTCGAACCAAGCTCAAACAAACTGATAATAAACAAGCTCAAACATGAACAAATACCTACTCGACTCGGCTTATAGCTCATTTGCAGCTCTATTGTGCCCCATGCGAAAGAAGGCAAGAATGTGGAGGATACATTAGTCGTCCCTCCCATCGCAACCCTCCCAAAATCACATAAGACATCTTCTAGCCTAGCATGCATCGCTCACAATGTAGTAGGGGGAGCTACCAAAACAAAGAGATTATAAGTTTGCTAGCTTATTTGATAACAAAATATGGGTACTTTCCTCCACAAATCAGCAAATGAGATTATGCAAATAAGCAACCCTTGAGATACATTCATCATAATACATGTACCAAAGAAGTAAAACCATACCTTAAAAGAAGAAATTCAGATGATAAGTAGGAACGATATTCTTGAATGGATATTAGAAACATGAAATCAAGATTTCTTCTGATTTCAGATTAAGGCTAAATGAGAAGACAACTGTTGGTAATGGCTTGCATCATAACCAAACAAGAAATGTCGAAAGCATAATTTTAATGATGGTAAACAAGTAACAAATGTGACACCTACGAATACCATTACGGACAGTCGGATACAAATGTAGGGCAGGCTTGCCAACAATAAAAAACATTTGAAGGATGTCATGCTTGTAATGTAAAGCATGATCAAAATATCACTCTTGCTCCCGGTTTTCTAGCAATCTTCAAATACAAAGATAGCAATTCATCTTGCAGACTATCACATAATGTACATAAGATTTGCCAATATCCATCTCGCAGAACTCTAGTAGTATTCCAGATAATTCACCCACTCCACTTTTATAAAGCACATCCAGATCTATTTTTGCTCCAATGCAATATCAGAATACATCGAAAGTCAGAAAGGGAGCAGTTTCAATGACTTATTTTCAAACAAATAGGATACACACATCAATGCAAGAAAATGCTCTTCTTAGTTACCTAAGTGAACATATTTCAACGCCATCTCTATATTATATTTCATGGAATGATGTAACATTGGCTGCTGCTTTCTAGGAAAGCAAATTGAACTCTCTTATATATATAATGGTAAACAAATTGAACTCTCTTTTGCATAAAATGCCGTATAAGCCAGTGTTGAAAATTTGTTAACTTCTCATCAAAATTATTCTCCCAACATAGCCCCAGGCCAACAGTTTTAAATGCCTGCCCAAATCCTACTACAGACAGTAGGTTGTAGGGAAAAGCATTAATTTTTCACAAATGATGTGCATCAGACTTCGAGAATTTAAAGGTCAACAGGCCGGTTCAAAGAATAATAACAAGGTGAAAAAACTAACATATCCCAAACAAAACCCTAACCAATTTGTGGTACAGCAATATCAAATCTCATTACCAGACTTAACACCTAGTAGCATTTATGCAATAGCCAGAAAGCATACCAGATAGAGCGCATAGCACCTAAGAAAGACGGCCTTCCTCCCGGTTTGCTTACCAAGCACATGGGCGGCCCTACGGAACTCCCGGCAATCAAAGTAAGCCTTAGCGAGAAGATACACATCGCTATCGCCTTCGCTTCCATCTTCAACAGGCATCGGCGTGCTGACATACGAGATCCCACCGACAGGCGTCGCTGAAGTGTCGGCTGCGCTGCCGCCGGATCGTAGGCGGCGGCGCAGGGAGGAGCCGTCAAGGTGGCGCCCGTAGGGAGCGGAAAGAGAGCGGGAGGAGGTGGAAGCTGAGGGGAAGTTGCGAGAGGAAAGGGAAGAGAGAGGAGGTGTGGAGGAAGAGGATGACAATGGGTCCGGTTCCAAGCTGACAAGGAGTTCAGCAGCCCTGTAAAAGAGAATGTTAGGATTTGAATAGAGGGGTTAGGAAGACGAAGCAAGCGAGAGTGAAAAAATATACCATTTGGCAGCGGAGTGGAGACAGCGGTCGCCAAGTTGGCGGGCGGCGGATCGGAGCTCGGTGCGGTAGGTTTCCTTTGAAGCCATCTTGGTTTCCGCTTGAGCGGCCGATGAATTTCTCGTCTTCCCTAAATGGCCACTGAACCCAACTCTCTGTTATTACCAGAAGGCCTAGCGATCAATTCCGTTCCGTTTGGACTTATAGAGTATAGGATTAGCAGCGGCTAACAACGGAGGATTGGAGAAAGCGATTTCTCCTTAGGTTGAGCTAACGAGAGAAATTTAAAATTGAATATAACAAATATATATATATATATATATATTTTGAGAAATATATCTAAAAATTTCCTTAGGATAAATTCTAAATTATTTTCTTTCATACGAAATTATTTATTCTTGTATTCTTAGATTGCTTATTGAATTTTATCGGTAATGGAATTAGAATGAACTAGTTCAAATTTAATTCAAACTTTCAAATATGGTTTGAACTTTCATCATTCTTAAACATTCAAACTAGGTTTTGTATGGGACGACTTTCTTACTGCTTCATAAAACAGCTTTCTAGTACAATTTTTTTTTTTAATTCTTGTACTAAAAAGTTGTTTTATGAAACAATAAGAAGGTTATTTTAAACGAAGTTTTAGTCTAATCTAATCATATCACTGCCTTTTTGGAGCAAGCTCATGTGTGAAAGAATCTTCTTCTTTACACATCAGTAGTCTCATAATACTTTCCTCAACAAGCTCTATCACATACTCACTAGTCCTGCAATGTCTTCTCCAATGAGATCCAATGCAATACATCAGTATAATGATGGTTGATGGCTTCTTATTGTGAGGTTTGATGCATGTCACAGGTGTTATGATGCCTTCCCCAATGTATTTTATCACACACCGCTATTTTTGGGATGCCTTTCCTAAATAGGTTAGTCGCATGTCAAGGTTCCATAATTGCCTTGCCCAACCGGTCCATCGTGGCCTCCTACTCTATTTCACAAGCCATTGATCCCATCCATGAACTCATCTTCTCCACAATTACATTTTGTAATAATCGTTTTTACAATAAATATGACACATGTTGGCTCGAGTAAGTTCTCATATGTGATTTAGCCTCATTGGTATTTCAAAGAATGAAAAAGAGATTTAGGAGTTGAATTTGAAGAGAAAGTTAATAAGGATATAATCACCCTTGAGGCACTCCGATATTGGTGTGGGGAGTGCTACGGCGCTAAGCTCTCCGTATAAAGAAAAAAAATAAATAAAGTTTTTGGGGGCACGGTGGCACTACCTTCTCTATTTGATGTACAGTGCTTGAGACTTTTATGATTCTGGGGTCTCGATTTATAAGAAGACTCCAAAGAATGAAAAATCCTTGAAAGCGCAACGGTGTTGGGTGTTGTAGCACCATAATACTGATCACTTCTCAAAATTTTTATACAAATATCTAAACCCACCTAACTCTATACTTCATTCCATTTGACCAGGAGATAAGAGAATAAGAATGAGGAGTAAGGGAGAAGAGAGGTGTAACACCCTAAGATCAAATTTAGGAAGAATTATCTATTTTAATAATTTAATTAATCAACCAGAACTTCTATAAATTCATTAATATAAATTAATCCAACAAAAGTATTAAAATATAAAACTATATTCATCTCTCAAAATTCATGTGCAATAGTAAAGAGTTCAGTCTATACATTTATCAGTCTATCTTTTAGCTCTTAACTACAAAAAAATTAAATTAAAGAAAATATATAAATAAAATAATATATGAATCCAAAATCTATCCCCACTCTACTGGATCATGACGCTTCCTGAAAATATGTAAAACTACATAGTGAGTTAATAGCTCAGTAGGTTACCAAAACTTATAACTAAAATCAATGGAATGCAATATGAATAGTAATCATTCAATAACTATTAGTACAAATATATAACTATAAAAGCATGTAATAATCAATAAAATACTAACAGTTCATATTATTAATAATTATCAGTACAATTGTATGTCTTAAGAACAGTAACCAGGTGAATAGTGATCAATTTAGTCTGCATCTTTTATAAATCATGTCATGTTCATTATGTAATTTATCAAATAGTTTTGTCAATCATGTACCCAAAAGTTATAAAACAATATATATAACATCTTATAATATAAGTATACATATCATTATCATATGCATGTCTTACAATGTCTATACTATGAAATTATATCATGTAAATCATGTGATTCATATATATCAAATACTTTTGTATCAATCTTATCAAATAATTATATTAGTTATAGCCTGCATCTTTTGTAAATCATGCCCATTATGTAATTTATCATATATATATATATATATATATATATATATATATATATATATATATATATATATATATATATATATATATATATATATATATATATATATATATTCATGTCATATGCATATGCAAGTACAATAAGCAAGAAAAAACATACAACTAACTATGGTGTTTTTCATGTATCAATCCTATATAGGCCTATAGAAATCAATGTCAATCATATCAAGTACGTTTCCATTAATCAATTATAACACAAGTCATTTTAATATATTATATGATATATAGCAATTTTTTCAATATAAATTATAAAATTATATATTAAAATTTACTAAACTTAAAATTTTAAAATTACTAAAAAAAGTTACTATAAAGTTACATGATCGAACTTTACTATATATATATATATATATATATATATATATATATATATATATATATATATTTGTAAGTTCTGATCGAATTAAAATACATAAATTTATTGAAATCAGAGATAGGTAATGGTAGCCTACCTTGAGACGAGCAATTTTTTCAATTAGGCCGGCTGACAAAAATAGTTCTACGACCCCCAGATTTTAGGTTTATCTCTCTTTTTTCTAAAATTCCATTTTTTCTCTGGATTCAGAAAATGAAAATGGGAAATAAATGGTCACATTATAAGTTTATTAAGTGTAATGAGATTTTTTTATAATAAAATATCTTAAGGACATAATATTATATTAATTTTTCAATTTTTAACATAAAACTCTTATAAATTATTTTATATCTTTAAATATAAGGATTTAAAAATTATAAAAAAAAAATTCATAAAATAACCCAACATGACTAGAATGTTATGATAAAATCGGTTTATAAAGCAGACGCCTAACAATCTTGAATGCTCTTGTAAAATCCAATGTGTCAATTTTTTAAAGAATTGTAATACTTCTTATTTTTATATCTACACTGTCCATAATATTAAGAGAAAATTATTATAATTAGAGCACAATAATATCTATAATATGAGAAAAATGATTTACAAATTGAACTTATAATAACTTCTAAAATATTATTTGATTTGGTCAAAATATGGGTTATTAAAAGAGAAGAATAAATAAAGAGAAAGTAGTATTCGTGGTTGTAGTGCTGTTTCATCCGTCAAGTCAGTTAAAAAAAGTGCTCCTCTCCAAGTAAGTGACTTTTATCCCATGTTAGTTTTCAGTGAATTTGACTCCAATAGGATTTTACTGATTTAAATTGATTAGAAGTGGTAAAAGATTAGATATCTTAATTTTTAGCAAACTTTTATTGTGAAACTTTTAATATTCCATAGATATTATCATTCTGCACATTTTGACACGTCATGTTGATATATCTCTTGATATTTTTTTTTAGTTGATACATACTCTCTAAGAAAAGTATGATAAATATACACATAAAATTGAAATATAACTACTGCATTAAAACTATGTAAAATAATTTACATGCATGATAGATTAATATGATGTATAAACAGTGAAATGAAATGTATGGTTGATTTGATATGTACAAAGTGCATGACATGAGTTTACTAGCTACAGTATGTATTTCTATATTGATTTACTTGTTAAACAAGCATATATGTAAATGAGCATATTGTATTGAATATTAAATATTGTTATTGTGATTTACATGATACTATTTATTCACAATAATCTAATATACATGTATATATGTCATGAAATATGTGCATGCAAGAAAGGTTGGCTACTATACTAGTTAGTTCAGATTAGTGGAGACATGATAGGATACCCTACATAGGAGTATGGGTCGATGAACTTTTCTTTAAATGAATATGATTCATGATATGATGGGAAGCATAGGGGGCAATGATCAAATCGATTGGAGTGAAAACTCCTATATGATGACATCTAACTATAATTGAGACTAATACGATATGATTGTGTAATAGGTAATAATGTATAATCATATAATTAATATGATATGATTAGCTAGAATCACGATTTGCTATTAATTAACAGGAATTAATAATGCATATATATGATATTACTTTTGATACGATATATATCATTACTAGATATGATATTGATTAATGATGCATAACTATGCTATTGATTAACACTGACATAATTCTAAGACGATAAGAACTGTTATGATGATACAAAAAGTACATATCATAATAATGCATAATCTCTATATTTGTTATATCCAGCAAACGGTTGACATGTATACATGATAATTTCATACGATATATAGCATTAGTATATATGATAATGATGTTATTTCTATGAAAACACATAATCATTCTAATAGCTCTATTCTACATCTCATAGTCATATATTTGATACTATCACATAATTATTGATCTACCATATACACCGATGCTCCCAATATGATATGATACATAATATTGATAGATATATCATGATGATGCCTGAATGTGATATGAGACATAGTATTGATACACGTGAACATATTGATATATTTGAAAATGATAATATGATTTGCTATTAATTAACATGCATTAATAATGCATATATATGATATTACTTTTGATACGATATATATCATTACTAGATATGATATTGATTAATGATGCATAACTATGTTATTGATTAACGCTGACATAATTCTAAAACGATAAGAACTATTATGATGATACAAAAAGTACACCTCATAAAAATGCATAATCTCTATATTGATTCTATCTAGCATATGGTTGACATGTATACATGATAATTTCATATGATATATAGCATTAGTATATATGATTATTATGTTATTTCTATGACAACACATAATCATTCTAATAGCTCTATTCTACTCTCATAGTCATATATATGATATTATCACATAAATATTGATCTACCATATACCTTGATGCTCCCAATATGATATAATAGATAATATTGATAGATATATCATGATGATGCCTGAATGTGATATGAGATATAGTATTGATACACATGAACATAATAATATATTGGAAAATAATAATATGATGCATAGCATTTTTACACATAATATTGATACACCTGAATATAGTGTTATGCATTGCATTGATATACATGAACATGGTACATACATATTGTCACAACCCAACCCGATTGGAACGAATCCCATCGCGTTGAGTCGCGACGGATTAATCCAGGATCTAGCTTTAGAATTTGTTTTTAAACTTTCTTCCAATAATCAGACATACATAAAAATTATAGAGCTACTAAAAACATTCAAATATACAGAAAAGCTCATCAAACATTTTCTTCTTTCTTTCATCAAAATAATCATGAACATTACAGTGCATGTCTATAAACAGAAAGTACATAACATAACAGAAAGTCATGACTGTACAAAAAAATCAAAAGTATAAAAATATCTAATCTCATATCAGATACTAAACGGCTAGTCCAAAACCTCCTTCCCTTTCCTAGAACCTAAAAACCATGAAGATAACCATAGTGAGCTAACAGCTCAGCAAGACTACACTAGCCGATCAAAATCTCCAAAAACTCTCATATCAAAATACTCACAAAAACTTTAAAAATAGTTTATTCAAATAGTCATATAGAATTCAGACAATCATATATAAATCATATAATCAGACAGAATGCAGATATTCGTACAGAACGGATAAACAAACAGACTTCAGATATTCACACAGAATAGATAATCGATGAAAATCAAATAACAAATTCAGAAGAACAGAATCAAATTCGTATCACATAATCGTATAAATCACAAATCACATTTTTCAAATCATATATCAAATCACATATCAGATCACATATCCCTGACCCAGACAGAATCTCAAAGGATTCTAGCACTACAGGAAAATCACTCATTTCCGGAGGCAATTTCCGGCGGAAATTGGGCATTTTCCGGCGGTTTTGTAATTTAGCGGCTGTTTTCCGGCGGTTTAAATGCCACCGGTAAAAACCGCGTAGGAAAATAAATTCCGGCGGTTTTTTCCGACGGCTTACCGGCAGTCTTAAACCGCCGGTCAAATTAAAAAAAAAAATCGCTCCCGCGCCCGAACCCCGCCCCCACCGGGGCTCCGCGCTCCGGCCAGGCTCCCGGCCATCACGCGCTCCCGCCAGGCGCGGCCCGCGCTCGCGATCCCGGCTCCCGCGCTCCGGCGAGGTTCCCGCTCCCGCGCTCCGGCCAGGCTTCCCGCGCCCGCTCCGCGCGTCTGCGCACGCGGTGAGAATCGAACCGTGGATCTCCCGCGTAGATTTCAAGCGACCGACCGAAATTCCATTTATGCAAATACGTTACATTTGTCAATTTTATTTATTTAAATATATTCAGACTGAAAAGCAATTAATTATTTAATTTTTTTTAAATAAAACTAATTAATTTAAAATAAAAAATAATATTTAATATAAAATAACAATTAACTAACTAAATAATTTTAAAATGAAAATTAATTAAATAGTTAATATAAGTTTTAATTAATTTTGTTAAATCATTTACATAGTAAATTTTTTTTTTATTTTCAATAAAATTTTTAAAGCCGCCGGAAACGTGAACAAGCCGCCGGAAAAGCCGTCGGAAAATTCCGTGGGAAACTACCGCCGGTAAGCCGTCGGAAAGCCGCCGGTAATCCGCCGGAAAATTCCGCGGGATAATTTTGCGGGAAATTAGCCGTCGTAAAATTTTGCGGGAAAATTAGCCGTCGGAAAGCCGCCGGAAAATTTTCTGTGAAATAAGCCGTCAAAAACCGCCGAAAATCCGCCGGAAAGCCGCCGGAAACTTGACCGCCGGAAAGCCGCCGGAAAATTCCGCCGGTAATAAGTGATTTTCCTGTAGTGTAGCCCCTAATGCCTCCCTTCCCTGACACAGACAGAATCTCAAAGGATTCTGGCCTATTATGCCTCCCTTTGTGCTTACAGCATCAGAATATATCAGATATATAGAATTATCATATCAGAATTCATTTTCATATTCTCGGACCCAGACATAATCTCAAAGGATTCTGGCCCCTTATAACTCTCTTCTGATATCATTCAAATCATATCAAACATCAAATCATGATATCATAACAAATTCGGAGTAATTGAGCACATATCAAAATTTCATATTTTCCTATAGCGACTGATGACTGAAAGTCAATAAACCAAAAATGCACAATTTCAGAAAATCACCAAATTACCAAAGATCGTGTAAAACGTCATTTCAAAGCTTTTATTATACTGAAGCAATATTTTTCAACATCCATATAATTTTCTATTCGATAAACCTTTGCAGAATTCAAAATACCCGCTGAAAAACTTCTAGAATATACTCAAAACGTGCAAAATTACAATATCTAAAGCATACCAAAAGTTACGTGGTAAAAGTTTTACCGGTGCAAAGATATACCCATTTTTCGCTAATGGAAACAAAATCTTAAACAGAAAAATCCGTCAAAAATCATAGTTCTAAAAATTGAGAAAGGTATAATGTGCCTTACCTCGAGTCGATCAACTTTCCTAACTGCGACGACAGACGAAAACGGGCCGAAGACGCCCAAAACGCGAATTTCTCCCTCTTTCTTTCGTTTTCTCTCTCTTCAAAAAAATCTCGAATAAGATATTTAATGAACTCGATCGTCCAGACGATGCTCTTCGTTCGTCCCGGGACGATCTCCTCTGGACACAGATCGTACAGACGATATCTGACTTTCGTCCCTAGACGATGTTCTCGGGCAAAAAATTTTGTTCAGTTCGTCCAGACGAAACTGCACTTTACTCAGTTCGTCCAGACAGTTCGTACAGACTAACCATATAGATTTTCAACATTTTCTTCAGTTCGTACAGACAATTCGTCCGTACTAACAGCAAAAAAAAAAAAAAAAGCAAAAACATAACTTAAAAGTTTATGGGTTTCACACATCTGATACACATGATGATTTATTAGCACATGAATAATACAAGAGTGATACTGCTACAAATGCATTGGTTGATATAATGATACACATAAGATACATGCACTTACATACTAACATATATGATTATAAGAGATAATCATTAGAGTAAATATGAACATATGATTCTAAGATGATGATCTTGATCATCCTTCTATATATGAATAGGTATAAGGATAAGTATAGAATAATATTGATTTAGCATAGAATATGATTAAATTGATAACAACATGCATATTGATTTACCTTACATTGAATATAATTGTATGTTTCATGTAACCAATTGAATTGTATGCTCACTTTGCTTGTTTATATGTTTCAAAGATAAAGCACCAGTGGAGTATATTGAGAGAAGTGTTATTGTAGAGATACTCCTTTTATGATATAGATAGATTATTTAAAATAATGATGTTAAATGTATTTTAATGGATTGACAATGATTCATGATTTTGTACATGTTATTTGATACGAATTGATCTGACTGTTATAATGGTGTTTTTTTTTTTTTTTTTTTGACATTTTTATTGAGAAAATATGATATTTTAATACCTTATATAACCAATACAAACTTATGTACCTTCCAAACATAAAATAGGAGCAGCAAACAATTATGTACTACTATTTTAGTAACAAATAGTTTATATTTATTGAAGTTTACGGTTGTGCATCACCCACAAACATGTTATCTAACATAGTCAAAACGCAGTAAAAAAGCGCAACAAAAGAACAATCAAAGCGTAACTAAAGTGCAAGTAAAACGTAAATGAATCGCATAAAAAAATGCAACCAAAGTACACTCAAAGTGTCAAATTTTAAATGGATGTTCGAACGTATCTCTACATCCGGTCTCCGCACCTAATAATTTCCCAAATAAAATTGGATTCAACAATGTCCCTTATCATTATGGAGAATACCAAGCAAAATTTCATACATATCAAGAACAAAATCTGTACATACACCTCCATTTACAATTTTGGGAAGCACACTTGACTTATAATAATTTGTTCATCTCCATAAGAATAACACTAATCGATTTCATGTGAAATCTCGCAAAAAAACAATACCCAGCACAAAAAAAAGACCTGAGGAACATAACAGACGCTTACTTCATAGATCTATCTTGTCGAACTAACGATTAATTGTTCCATCTCATTAAAGATGTTAAGGGGTTATTACATTCACTACATTTCGTCAATAAGAGATTACAAAGGTTAGCAAGAAGAAACAGTACTAATGCACAATTGCTCTCTCTCTCTCTACATTGAAGAACATCTTGTCAGTTAGATTGGACAAAGAATAGCAGAAATTTCAGAGCAAATCATTTACACAGTGAACTAACACCAAATTTGTTATTCTGCTTTGGCGAGAGTGTAATGAATGAAGCCGCTAAGATGACCATCAGAAGCCGGCAGCATTACAGAAATTATCAAGTCTTCTAATAAATGGGCAAGATTGAAACTCCAAATCCAAAAAAAAACTATTGCCGTCTTGCAACTTGTATCAGAGAGCCTAAAATTTGCCAAAAATATCAGCCGACCAATCACTAAAACCAAAATGCCAAATGATAATATAAGGTTCAGAGAGAAGATTTAGCTTTGTTCGGGACGGCTTTTTTATTGTTTTTAAAACAGCTTTTTGATAAAAAATTGAATTTCTATACTAAAAATATGCTTTAAGATGCAGTCAGAACGTCATCGCAAATGAAACCTTATAGATGACAATAAAATCTTGATAATGAGGAATGGCGAGTTAGAATTATTTTGTTTTGTGATGAAGCAGAAATAGCTATGAAAACACTCCAAATCTTGTGTGTGATGTTATTCAAGTTCAAAAGATGGACATTTTTAAACATTCTTTTACTTGAACGCGAGTGTTACCTGTGTTGATTGGCCTAGGGGTGGGCTTCGTCCCTTATTCAGCAGTTCGTCGTTGATGAGCTTCCGATATCCATCAGACTTGGCTTTCAGCAAACATTTTACGGTATTTAATAATGACTCTTCCCTTTGTATATCAGAAGAGAGCATCTCCTTCTTCCACTCCATAAACTTGATCTGCTGCTCAATTTCAAGTACTTCTCTAGGTATACTTGGTTTTGAATCCACCAAAGGAAATTGTACCTTAATTTCATTCCTAAATTGAACCAGAAATTAATCAAAAACTGATAAGGAAATATAAGGCAAGAACACTGGTAGGAAGCAAATCTCCACAGCAAAAACGACAATAACGAAGAGAATACACAGCAGAAATCAACAAGAAAGAATGAGAGATATCGACACAACAAACCAAGATACAGGTTGATCTCCCATTCGAGAGGTAGATCGATTCTCCACAAACCCTAGGCGTCACAAGGATATCATGGCATGGGTATAGCATTTGTATGCGAGATCATAAAGGTAGAATGCTTCTAGCTTATGGAAAAAAGTTAATTCATTTGGATATTTTGTTATTGGAACTTATTGCTATTTTTACTTCAAAAATATTATCCAAGAATAGACGATGGACAAGAAAAGAATCATTTTACAAGGTGATAATATTAATGCCATCAAATCCTAGGCGTCACAAGGAACAACTCAAAAAAAAAAAAAAAAAAATACAGCAGAACATAATTCACATAATGAAATTAAAACAAACTAACCTAATAAACCTTCCTAATTCCCTCTCAAATGTGAATTCAAATCAACCATCTTTCCCCTAAATAAACCTTACTAATTCCCTCCCAAAATCTGAATTCAAATCAGCCCTCTTTCCCTAAATAAATTCCGGTCCTTTGAACCGATCCAGCTGGTCCATATGAGATGGCTCATGCAAAACAAAGGCGAAACTTCTCTGCCTCCTGTACGGGCCGCCAAACCGCATAACCAAAAAGCTCTGACTAGGAAATATTTAGGAGTTTAGAAGGGAAATTTGAATTTAGGGATTGTTTGGAGATTTCCTTTTGGATTGTATGCATTAAATATTTTGTTTTCCTACGGTTATGGCATCTTGAATTTGGCTGAAATTTGAAATCTATCTTAGGTTTTGGGCTCTAGCAGCATCTAGAGATTTGGGAGAGCCGGATCTTCCCACTTTTAATTGTATTTTTTTTCATAAACTTTCAATAAAAAAGTGTTCTTGTGTGTTCTATTCCTAATTTTCTTGTTATTGATTTTCTGAAATTGCAAAAATCAGATTTCAGCCAAGGCTTTTCCTAAATTTTTACAAGCGCTTCTTATCAAATTGGTATCAGAACAGTTTCCAGACTGTTTTTGGAAAATTCCTGCAGCTGTTTTTTTTATTTTAGGTTGAGATTTTGGCTGTTTTTGTGGTGAAAATTCAAATTTTCGAACCTAACAAAGATATGGAAACTTCCCGCGAAAAGAAAAAGTAGAAGTATTAGAAAAGGAGATCGGACAAATGAAATCTGAAATTTCATATCAACAAACTCAAGTTTCATAGTTAAAAAAGGATATTTCAGTCATCTATGATAAGATCGATTCGAATTTTTCGATCCTAGAGAAGATGTTGAAGAAAGTGCTTGAGAGCCAAACGAAAATATCACCATCGGATGTGAGGAAAGGCACCAACGGCCAGGGAAGTGGGGAAAACCTTAAGCCAATCAGATGAAGGGCAGATCAAGAGGTGGATATTTTGGAAGGAAAATGACAAAATGCCTCCCCTAGGGTCTATTCCTATGGAGGAGTCGGGTAGAGGCTATGGGGAGAGGCAGGAGGAGGTAGGGAAAGAATGAAGAGGTGCTGATTTGAAGAGAAGGGTGGGATTTGAAAGGGAAAGGGGTTATTATGATCAAAGGGGGGGCTGAATTTGAAAAGGGGTGGGGTTTGTTATAATCTAAGCGGTGCTGAATTTGAAAGGAGAATGTGAAAATTTGATGAAAAGCTTCGGTATGAATGTAGAAGTGATGATTGTGACACTTAGGGGAAATCACCCTCTTGGGGAATGGGAAATTATGAAGGAAACAAAGGCGATCTAAGGGTGAGAAAGCTGAAGATGCCTATTTTTTAGGGAGAGGATGCCCATGAGTGAATCTACAAGGTGGAAAATTAGTTTACCATCAACAGGTTGATGGAGGGGGAGAGACTGACGGCAGCCGGGATGTGCTTGGAAAGGAAAGCTTTAGCATGGTACCAGTGGAGGGGAATGAGGTGACTAATAAGGAGATAGAGGGAGTTTAAGGACTGTTTGTTGAAACGTTTTCAAACCAACAGGGGAGGGGACTTCTATGAGTAGCTCTTCGCTTTGATGCAGGAGGGGACAATGGTGGAGTACCGTGAGCAATTTGAGTACCTTGCCAGTCGACTGGATTGGCTTCTAGAGATTGTAATGGAGGGAAACTTTATGAAGGAACTGAAACCAAAAATCAGCGCAACGGTTAAAGTGATGAGGCATTGTGACTTAGGAGAGGCTGTGAAAGGATCACCCACAAGGGTAGCTAACGATTGCAGGTTGAAAGAGGGTGATTGATCACAAGAAGAAGCAAATGATGATGAATAGGGGGATCCTATCAATCGAGATCGAGGCAGGGTGCGCAAGGTACAAGATGGTGTTGCCCGAGCTAGAACCAAAGCAATTGATGGAATTGACCAACATGTGTTAGTCAGTTTTGACATCAAATGATGCAGCTGAGAGTACTGAGAAACAAGAAATTATTATTAGGAGATCAGGACCCAAGAAATGAAGATATAAAAGAATATAAGAAGAAGATTTACTCATTTAATTCATCATTCAATTGCATTCGATTAAAAACCATGAATACCTACTTGGAAATATCATTTACCAAATATAGATTATTTAACTTGAATTCAAATATGATCATATCTAATTTTAGATGACTCAACAGTCAAAACTAAAGATTATCCAAAAGAATATGCTATTCAAATAAATAAATAAAACAAACCTAAAATACTGAAATTAAAACTAAAAGCTCATCTTATTTGCTGCATCAAAAGGTCCCCTCTTTCTAAAAATATGATAGGCTAAACAAAATAGCCACTTTTGCATTAATAGTCACAAAGCTAACCTGTTTCCAAGACAAAATAAACCACAGCCTCTGATCATTCCTCCATCCAAGGAAACTGCACCATCTGTTATGAAAGGCTGAGCAGATAGCATATCATCCCTACTTTTATATACTTGTAGACGAGAAAATAAGTTAAAAAACAATGTCTCTCTTAGTCCATAACCATCAACTGTGACACACGATAAGTGTATGTCATCCAAACTGATCATGTTCACAGCAAAACCTAAAAATCCCGGTGGGAGCTTCCCATTTGGTAGCCTTGGATTCATTAATGCAAGCTTTTTCTGTGGATCGTCGGAAAGAAATTCACCAACAAATGGTCTGAAAACAAAAATAAACAGATTTATGAATTAAAAATTGCCAATGTGTGAAAGCATCAATTTATGAGAAATGCACAATATGTCTGCATCAAACAGAAATAAGACTGAGAACATGAAACTTACCTGAAGCTTTGAAGGCAAAAAACATGAAATCTACCTTTCATTGTCCTTCCAATTGTTGGGGCAATTCCATGAAGACCAGTATTCCTGTCAATGGAGCCATCTTTCTCATATCGTTCAAGGGCTTGAACACCTTCTAGTGTCTTGCAAACAATAGCCAACATGGTGTCCAATCCCAAGTACTCAGATAATGTTCTGATTTAAATTTTTTGAAACTTCAAATGAGTAATATAAAAAAAAATGTCCAGGTGACTCTCATATGGCATGCATATTGAGTTGCAGGTGACAAAGGAGTGATGAGCTTTAACATTAAAAAGATTGTGATCAAGAGATTAACTATCAAAGTACTTTTGAGGAAGCCTGGCGTTGCAAAAAAACTAAACAATTGCATTCTAGAAAGCTAATAGATTTTAATCGGATAAACAATGAATCATAGTTACAAATAATAATTGAAAAACAACACTCAATCATACTTGCATAAAACAAACTGAGTGAAGAATCAATTACAACAACAAAAAAAGGGGCATAAAAATAACCTGCTAAGCTCCTCATCTTTTACTTTTCCAAGTGAAGCAACAATTCCTACTATATCCTTTGTGCACCGAAGGGTAGATGCCACTGAACCATGTTGATCTTTTACCTGACAAATTATGCCAGCAGCTGTTTCATCCAATTGCTGTATATGATCAAGTGTCTGCTTCTCAGAGTTTATAAAAGTGATGTTGCCATTTGATTCCACAGCCACAACAGATGAATGACATTCCTTCAGCTCACCTAAGGAAATTTTGATGTTTCAAATCAAATCCATTTGCGAAGAAACACAAAATAATTGTTAAGTAAAGAAGAATAAGTTAACCAACTATTTTGCCTAAGACAGTACTCCATATTATATTAAGAGATAGTTAATTGTAATCAAGCAAACTTCAAGCAGTAAACCCATAAGTATTATCTTTAAAAGAAAACATCTCAAACTTAGGTGTAAAGAAAAATAAAGATGCCAAAATTGACTTAACCTTGCAAATGATGGATAGATTCATGGATAATGTTCACATTAGACTTGAGAAATTTCAGATTGTCTTCATGATGCTTGACCTCCTGTGTCAGTTTCTGCAAGTTATCCTGCTCTTTCTGTAAGAAAATAAACCATGAACTATTATGTAAACCTATAGAAGGCCAGTGGGATAAAAAAAATAGTATGACGCCAAACTGCAGCATTTCAATCTTAAGAAAATCCGTTAGGTTTGCTTCCAACAACAAGGATAAATGATATGCTATCTGTAAAATTTTCGACGCACTTTTACAAAACATACATATATTATAATAATATATTATAATACAAACCTGAATTGAATTCTTGAGTAATTCAAAGTTTGTAGCTGCGCCATGCGAATTGCTCTGGGGTGTTGTAGACATCAAGTTTCCAATTGAATGGGAAAATGATCTACTTTATAACCAAATGTGATGCTACCTAGTAATGATTGACAGCAGGCTGGATGAAGCAATTTGTAAACATCATAGTGAAAACATGAAGCTAATTGCAAGTAAAATTGGATTTTGACAAAGATCAAACAAAGCAAATATGAAGTACAAGATATAAAGCTAAATGCAAGAAACAATAGTTGAGACTAATAAATGCTACTTGTAGTAGCTCAATCAAATGTTTTATCAATTTTAACCAATAATCTAATAACACACATTACAACAACAACAACATCAAGCCTTTATCCCACTACGTGGGGTTGGCTATATCAATCATTTTTCTCCATTGTGTCCTATTAAAAGTCAAATTCTCATTTAAATCTAATAAAGAAAGGTCATTCCTAATATTTTCTAACCAAGTTTTTTTAGGTCTACCTCTACCTTTCTTAACATAAGTCAATCTAATACCTCTACTCTCCTAAACGGGTCATCGGAAGGCCGCTGTTTTATGTGACCAAACCATCTAAGGCGACTCTCTCTAATCTTATCTTCTACTGGAGCTACTCCAACTTTTTCACGTATATGCACATTTCGTATCCTATCTCTAAGGGTAAAGCCGCTCATCCACCTGAGCAACCTCATTTCTGTCACACTTAACTTAGTATTGTGCTTCTCTTTTAATGGCCAACATTCAGCACCATAAAGCATTGCAAGCCTAAGCACCATCTAATAGAATTTTCCCTTGAGCTTGAGGGGTACTTTTCTATCACACAACAAGCCCGATGCATTCCTCCACTTCAACCATCCAACTTGAATTCTGTTGATAATATTCTCATCTATTTCACCATCACTCTGAACAATAGATCCAAGATATCAAAAACATGTACTCTTATTAATGACTTGATCGCCCAAACTCACAATCCCCTCACTAGGTCTATTACTACTAAAATTACACTCCATATATTCCATTTTAGATCTACTCAAGCGAAAACCTTTAGACACTAAGGTTGACCTCCATAATTCAAGTTTACCTTCAACTCCCTTTCTAGTCTTATCAACAAGAATAATATCATTAGCAAAAAGCATACACCAAGGTACACCCTCTTGCAAATGTCTAGTGAGAACATCCATGACTAAAGAAAAAATATATGGGCTTAAGGCTGATCCTTGATTTAACCCAACCGAAATAGGGAAATACTTGGTCAAACCACCTTGTGTTTGAACACAAGTAATAGCTCATGCATACATATCTTTAATGATTTGAATATAAGCGTTATTAATTCCTTTTTTTTCAAGAACTCTCCATAGAACTTCTATTAGAACTTTATCATATGCTTTTTCTAAATCAATAAATATCATAGGTAGATCCTCCTTATTTTCTCTATATTTCTCCATCAAACCTCTTAATAAATGTATGACTTCCATAGTCGACCTACCCGGCATGAATCCAAATTGATTTTGGGAAACATTAGTATCACGCCGCAACCTATGTTCCATAACTCGCTCCAATAGTTTTAAAGTATGACACTAACTTAATTCCTCTATAATTCGCACAATCGTATGACTCATTCTCCACTCATCTGGCATCTCATTTTTTAGTCTTCAAAATATTATTAAAAAGTTTAGTAAGCCAAGAAATTCCTTCATCTCCAAAGCATTTCCACACCTCTATTGGAATATCATTAGGTCCAACAGCTTTTCTACCCTTCATATTCTTTAAAGCCTCTCTAACTTCGATTTTACTAATACACCGATAATAACAGAAATCTTTATTTTCATTGAGGATGCTAAGGTCACTACAGTCAACCTTATTTTCACAATCTTCATTAAAAAATTAGCAAAATATCTCATCCACCTTTGTTGAATATCATCTTCTAAGAAAAGTATTTTTTAAATCTTCATCCTTAATACACTTCACTTAAACTAAATCCTTACTACTCTTATCTCTTTGTTTGACTAACTTATACATATATTTTTCTCCCTCCTTAGTATCTAATCTATTATATAAATCACTAAAAGCTATGGTCTTTGCATCGCATATTGCTTTTTTAGATTCCTTACGAGTCTCTTTATATCTTTCCTAATTATCAAATTTTTTAAAATTAAACCAATTTTTATAACAAATTTTCTTATTTTTAATCTTTTCTTGCACATTTGGATTCCACCACGAACTATTTTTACTATTGGGAGTTTTTCCCTTTGATACTCCAAACACATCTTTTGCAATATTCTTAATATCACTAGCCACTTTTTCCCACATAACATTAGCATCCTCATACAAAGACAAAATCTTAAGATCTAAAATCTTACTCTAAAAAATATTTTTGTTAATATTCTTTAAATTCCATCATCTAATCCGAGAATATCATTTTATTTTATTTTTTATTTTTTGTCCATTTATCTTAAAGTCCAAAACTAATAATCGATGTTGGGTATATAAATTTTCACTCGGAATAACTTTACAATCTTTGCAATATAAACGATCTAATTCTCTTATAAGAAAATAATCAATCTGAGTTGTACTATATCCATTTTTATAAGTGATGAGATGTTCATTCCTTTTCTTAAATAAGGTATTAGCAAATAAAAAAATCATAAGCTAAACAAAAATCTAATATGGACTTGCCACCTTCATTTGTTGTTCCAAACCCATAACCACCATAAATGCTTTTAAAATCATCTACCTCTCTACCAACATGTTCATTTAAATCTCCTCCAATAAAAACTTTTTCTTCAAAAGGTATCTTTTGTATTAATTCTTCTAAGTCATTCAAAAAATTTAATTTAGAACTCATATTCAAACCTACTTAAGGAGCATAAGCACTTATAATAATATTAACAATCTTAACATCAACAACAATCTTTAAAGCTATAATTCTATCTCCAATCCTATTAATTTTTATAACATTATCCTTCAAACTCTTATCTATAATAACACCTACACCATTTCTAGTACGACTTCTACTCGAATACCAAAGTTTAAATCCTAAATTATCAATTTCCTTAACCTTCTCTCCAACCCTTTAGTTTCTTGAATGCACAAAATATTTAACTTCCTATGAATCATAATATCTATTAATTTCATTAATTTTTCTGTAAGAGAACATATATTCTAAGTTCATATACTAATTATAGTTTCATGTTTTTTAGTTTTATGGACTAGCTTCTTTGCCCACATCCGTACTTAATATGGGAACCCTTGCCTATTTAACTTTGCACCTGAGCACCGGTGCAGCGGCCCTTGCACACTTGTCACTGTATTCAAACCATACAGCGCGTCGCTTCCAATGGACACCCTAGCATTAACACAATTTCTTAAATGATTCATGTCATTATTATTCGACAAATTTTACGCTGGATGTCGACTACCTAACGCAACCCTGCACTTTTCTCATCCAAGACTTGGGACCTGACAAGGGCAATGTTCTAATAACACACATTACTAACTATTATTAATTATGATTATTTATCATGAAGCAACAGATTAAGCGTAGTTTACTGGTACATTAGTCTTAAAAAAGATGGTAATTCCCATCTTCTGGTAAATTTTGCTGAGTTTAAGATGATTTAATTGCTTGAAAACACGAAGTGAAACCTAAACTATGCCTAAGCTAAATGCAACTCTTCAAAAAAGAAACAACAAATACACCATATAAACTATAGCAATGAAAATCAGGAAATCCTTTCACAATAATAAGATAGCAAACTTAAAAAAGCAAGAAGAGCATTTAAATGATAATTCCGATTGTTTTTCTTTATTTCATCAATATTCTCCTCTATACATGCATGAGGCAAAAAGAAAATGAATGCGTTGAGGCAAACCAACAAAAAACTGAAAAAAGAAACAGGAAAGACATACAAATTAATGGAAGAGTGGAAAGCAGTCATGGCAGCGAGAAGTAAGGTCAACACAACATTTGCACATTAGTAAGCACAACGGGACAACAAGAATATGGCAGGTTTACATAACATTAAAAGAGTAATGCTTGCCAAAAGACAGTGCAACTTAAAGTGGAACCAGATAAGCACATCAAGAGCCCAACAAGCTCTGTTGCAGCACACATAATGACAAAACTAGTAGGGACGGAAAAATACAACCCATTCCAGTAACTTCACCCAGCAATGCTTTAATAATGTATTCACAGAGAAAATCAGAGAAATTAAAATTGACTTGAGAGAAAAAAAGAAAAAGAAAAAAAAAATGGCAATAAGAACGGAGCAACAAAGGGGCTGAATTCTTGATTACAGTTTCTCTATCCTAAAGAAAAAGAACAACATTTAAGTGATAGACGTAACCTAAATGTGGAACAATTTACTGCTACTAACAAGTAGGAAGGAGTTGGGAGAAAAAGGTACTGAAAGGATGTAAAGCTGTGGTGGATTTGACTTTGCAAAAGAGACTGAATTTTGCTGCAATGCTAATTTTTTTCCTGGATATTACAAACTATATGTTAGCATCTAGCAATTTCTTGAATAGGCATATACCAGCTATACCAGTTTAACCGTTTGAAGCAATTTTAGTTAAACTGCCCCCAAAACAGTAAATTTTCAAAATGACTCCAATCCAACTAACCCATACTACTGTGGTGCACCATAATCCATAGAGACCCTACTATATCAAAGCGGATTGGTGCTTCCTTTTCGTTGAAAATTGCAAGCATGCTTATGTATGCGTGTAGGAATAAATCCATAGTAGTGTAGGAGGTGCTTGAACACTAAACCTCCTCTTAATACATCCTCATGCCCCTCTACTTGGTAGCAAGCAACAATTTCGATTATCTGATTCCTTCCACTAAAGAACAAGTGCAACATTTGTCAGAGAAGATTGAGAGAAAATGATGCAAAATTAAAAAATCCTAGGACATGAAAAATGTTAGCACATATGTTGATGACATTTTGAAATAGTTAATAGGGAAATCACTTGAATTCTGAATTTTAAATTTTTATTTTTATTTTTTTTCAATTGATTAGAGTTTGTTTACATTTTGAAATCATACCTATAAGGAAAGGTACTTCTATATCTAGATCTGGGTCCTGGATTTTCCTATACTACAATTGACATATTTTAATAGATAGCATAGTTAATAGTTTTATATTTGTCATTTTTCTTTTGTAGGGACTGCTTTAGATTTTTTTTAAGTAGGGTATTTTTAACATTAGCAACTGTTGTTTTTTCTGTTTGGGGGGATGGGTTGACTCTATTAAGGATACTCTTTTGTGTTTCCTCAATTTTTTTAGATTAGCTTCTGGTTTTGGAAAGGATTTCTCAGGTTTTGGAGTGGTGGAGAGGAAAGTGGTCATAGTGAAGTCCAGGACTCCACCGCAATCGATCCTGGAACTCCAGCAGCCATCCAAGGAAGGTTGCAGTTGTTCCCAATGGCAAGTAAGCCCTCTAGTGGCAGCAACTGGTAGGATATCTTGCAGACAACTGTTTTACTGCAAGAAATAGGAAAAGGTGACTACTGTATTTCAGGTTTGGAGGTAAACAGTGTTGCACTCTTGCCTATTTAAAACTTCTTTGCAGGTTTTGACGTCCGGGTGGCTGTGGAGGGTGGAACTGGAAGACAGCAGACCATTCCAGGCAGTCCAAAATTTTAGAATTATCTCTCAGGTTTTCAGGCGACAACAGCAGCTCAGCCATGTCTTGTTCCGCAGACTTCTTGAACCAAGAAACATTCCTCATCAGTTCTCTACAGCATGGTTATCAGTTGAGTTAGTTTTTATTTGTTGAGCAGTTGATCTATTAGGTTTTCTCCCTAAATTGACTTGCTAGAAATTCCAGCAAGCCTTAGTTATATAGCATCCGCAATCTGGAGGAAGATGGTGACAGCTTGCACAGGGCTTCCAGCTCATGGATAAAGACCAGGAATTGTTGAAATCCAGCCGTTCCAGTGCAACGATCCGACAGACACAAAGATCAATCCATGGGATGCTCTCATGGATCACGCCATAAAGGAGGAACGAATTTAGAAAAGATTTTATTAGAAATTTTATGTAATCTATTATTTCCTCATTTAGATATCTTATATAGATCTATAAATAGGGAAGATGGTAATGAATAAAGCAAGCTTTTCCCTCTCGATTTCCCGGTTTTAACATGATATCAGAGCCTTGACAAAAGACGAAGCGTCACAGTTGTGAGACAGAGCTATGCCGACGAAAGGCGAAGTAGCGGCAGACGAAGTCGTCCCTACAAGATGGAACAACCGAGCGGGCCTCCGAGAAACTTCTGTTAGACGAAACCAACCGAAGACACACGCTCGAGCATGCTCAGGAGGAACTTCGGAAGAAGCCGCACGGAGAAGACTTCCGCTCGGGCACGGGACGCTCGGACACGCCTGCTCCAGAGGTAGTCTTAGTTTGTCTTCTTGCCACAGACGCTCGAACACGGGACTTCCGCACGGAGAAGACTTCCGCTCGGGCACGGGACGCTCGGACACGCTTGCCACAGACGGAAGCCTTGTTTCCGCCTGTTCCGATTCTGCTAGGCACGATCGTCGAAGGAGCCTAGTCGAACAGACGAAGGAGACGGAGGAGCCTAGTCGAACAGAGCAAGGCTGCGAGCTCGAGCTGCTCCCGCTTGAGTCCCTTCGTGCGTGCCCTAGCTGCTGCTGTGCTAAATGATAAGAAGACTGGGTTCAGTCTATTAAACAGAGGAGGGCTCATACCCGAGCCTCTTAAAGCTCGGCTCATTAAACCGAGAGGAAACCAATTCCTTTTGTTTTGACAAGGTTTTCAGCCTTTATTGCTGATTAATCAGTCAGCCTTTATTGCTGAAATAGCCATTATTTCTGATATTATCAACCTTCATTGCTGATAGTCTTATGATATAACAATGACTGAAGAAAACTCAGTCCAAAGCTTCAATAAAGAAGTCATTGAAAGGCTCAGACAACTCCTGGTATCCCTTGAAAAACCTCAATCTCCTGCATCTCCCTCTCTTGCACTTTCAGGTATGTTTCCCATATTCATCGGATTAAGTACCTCTAGAAATTATTCTAAAGGAATATGGATTATTGACTCAGGAGCCACATATCACATGACAAACTCCACTACCCATTTCATCAATTATGATCCTTGCTCAATAGACAAGAAAATCATCAATGCTGATGGTTCTTTTGTCAAAGTAGAAGGCCAAGGAGACATACCCTTATCCCCTTCCCTCACTCTAAAAAATGTGCTCCATGTTCCTCAATTATCCACAAATCTTATATCCATACAAAAACTTACCAGGGATCATAATTGCCAAGTTTTACTTAACCCATCCTTTTGCCTATTTTAGGATCAGGAATCGGGGAAGACAATTGGACTTGCTAAAGAGAGAGATGGGTTGTACTACCTAGAAGAGCCAAACAAATCTAGCTACTCTATGTTATCCCTAGTTGACAAGAAATCTACCATTTGGCTTAATCACTTCAGATTAGGACATCCATCAATAAAAATCTTGAAACACATTTATCCAAAACTTTTCCATAAATTAGAAAATGAAAATTTTCATTGTGAAACCTGCAAATTAGCCAAACATAAAAGAACCTCCTTTTCAAACAAGAATGAAAGATGCAATACTCCTTTCTATCTCATTTATAGTGACATATGGGGACCCTAAAAAATTCCCAACATCTCCTAGGCTCGTTGGTTTGTATCTTTCATTGATGATTGCACTCGGGTTTCTTAGGTCTATCTCCTCAAAAATAAATCAGACGTTAGCATAATTTTTCCCATTTTTCACACCATAATCCATAATCAATTCGAGGTCAAAATAAAGAGATTTCGTTCAGATAATGCTAAAGACTACTTTAATTAAACCCTACACTCTTACTTTTAGAGTGACGGTATCATCCACGAGTCCTCTTGCGTTCACACCCCACAACAAAATGTTGTTGCGTAAAGGAAAAATGGTCACCTCGTAGCCTCCACTCGTGCCTTCCTACTCCACCATAATATACCCAAATCCTACTAGGGAGAAGCTCTCCTAACTGCCACCTACCTCATAAACCGACAACCGTCAAAAAACTTGGGATGGATGGATATTTTGTCCTCCTTTTACCTCGAGTTTCGAACCCATAATAACCTTACACCCAGAATCTTTGGGTGCACTGCCTATGTCCATATCCACAGCCATAACAAAGGAAAACTAGATCCAAGAGCACTCAAATGTATCTTCATTAGATACTCTGCCACCCATAAATGGTACAAATGTTAACCCCCCTACAAAGAAAATACTTGTATCCATTGATGTCACATTTGATGAACAAAACTCCTACTTTACCAAACCTCATCTTCAGGGGGAGACTGAAACAAAGGAAGAAGATGAAAGTAAGCTTGCACCTCTTGACCTTCCTCCACCACATCAAATCAATCCTCCTGAAACTCAAACTAGGGAAGTTGAAGATAAAACTATCCTTAAATTTGGGAAGGTATATTTCAGGCGTACAAGTTCAACCTATACTCCGAAGCATATCCAAGAATCTAAGACATCTCCTGAAAATAAGGTAAACTCTCCACTTCCCATATACCCTATAAACAACTCTATATCCTTCAATAATTTTTCCTCCACACACAAAAACTTCCTGGTTACACTAGATGATATTCATATTCTTAAAGATATTTCTGAAGCACTATCTGATGTAAATTAGAAAAATGCCATGAAAGATGAAATGCAGGCTTTAGAGAAGAACAAGACATGGGAGATCATCAATCTACCAATAGGAAAAAAACCGGTCGGCTGCAAATGGGTGTTCTCTGTAAAATACAAATCTGATGGCACACTAGAAAGATACAAAGCAAGACTAGTGGCGAAAGGTTACACTCAGACATATGGCATTGACTACCAGGAAACTTTTGCACCAGTAGCCAAAATGAACACTGTCAGAATTCTACTCTCAATAGCAGCTAAGTACAATTGGCATCTAGAACAATTGGATGTAAAAAACGCATTCCTATATGGGGATCTGGAAGAAGAAATATTTATGGAAATACCACCAGGATTTAAGGAAAATTCTGGTGGTAACAAGGTGTGCAAATTAAAACAGGCCCTATATGGGCTCAAACAATCACCAAGGGCTTGGTTTGGAAGGTTCTCTAAGTTTATGCTCCTTAATGGGTATAAACAAAGCCAAGGTGATCATACACTATTGACTATTCTTTAAACATTCAGACTCAAGGGGAGTCACAATATTGCAAGTGTATGTGGATGATATTATCTTGACTGAAAATAATGGAAAGGAGAAATATAGTCTAAGGAAAAGTCTTACCAAGAAATTTGACATCAAATAACTTGGTAGACTAAAATACTTTCTTGGAATCGAGATAGCTCACTCCAGCAAGGGAATCTTCATCTCATAACAAAAGTACATTAAAGATCTTCTAAAAGAAACAGCGAAACTAGCCTGTAAGCCAGTACCAACACCAGTCGAACCTAATCTTAAACAGGGGGAAGCTAGAGAAGATCCAGATGTGGATAAAGGGGCCTACCAGAGACTTGTAGGAAAATTAATCTATCTTTCCCACACTAGACTAGATATAGCATTTGCTGTAAGCATGGTCAGTCGGTTTATGCAGAATCCAAAGGAAGTCCATATGCAAGCGGTTGATAGGATATTACACAACCTTAAAGGAAACCCAGGAAAATGTACTCTCTTTAAGAGAGATCACAGAATAACCTTAGAAGTATACACGGATGCTGACTATGCAAGTATGCAGGATCACCTGTTGGCAGAAGATCTACCTCTGGATACTGCACATTCCTTTGAGGTAACTTAGTTACATGGATAAGCAAGAAACAGAATGTGGTGGCAAGATCCAGTGCAGAAGCAGAATATCGAGCTATGGCCTTGGGAATATGTGAGCTATTATGGATCAAAATAATCCTAGAAAACTTAAAGGTTAAGTGGGATGAGCCCATGAAGCTACATTGTGACAACAAATCAGCAATCAGCATAGCCCACAATCCAGTACAGCATGACAGGACCAAGCACATAGAAGTGAACAAACATTTCATTAAAGAAAAACTAGACAGTGGTCTAGTAAGTGTCAACCATGTATCATCAAGAGATCAACTTGCAAATATCCTTACCAAAGGATTGGATAGTTCTATCTTTCTCAGAATGATTGACAAGCTGGGAATGACAGATCCATATTCCCCAACTTGAGGGGGAAGCGTTGAAATCCAGCCGTTCCCAGTGCAAGGATCCGACGGACACAAAGATCAATCCGTGGGATGCTCTCATGGATCACGCCATAATGGAGGAACGAATTTAGGAAAGATTTTATTAGAAATTTTATGTAATATATTATTTCCTCATTTAGATATCTTGCATAGATCTATAAATAGGGAAGATAGTAATGAATAAAGCAAGCTTTTCCCTCTCGATTTCCCAATTTTAACAGGAATATCAAGGAAGATTTTGATAGGAGGCGGTTGCAGAAATCCAATTCCCATTAGCTGAAATTGAATTTCAGCAATCCAAATACAATCTCCAAGGCTATTTGTAGGAAGATAACGGAAGAAAACTCTCTTCAATTGATGAAATAGGGAAGAAAACGAACAAGAAACAATGGATCCTCAATTGGAGAGGAGGATCCGGCTCTCCCAAATCTCTAGCCGGTGGCTAGAGCGCAAAACTCCCTAAGAACACTCTAAATTTCAGCAAGCACAAGATAAAAATCTAACCCTACGTTAAACAATATATTCAAAGCAAACAAAATATAGTTAATGTCAAAACAACCCTCAAAATTTGAATTTCACTCCCAATCCCTTCTTTAAGTCCCTCTTAATTGCAAGACTGTTGGGCCCCACCTCAATTAAGCAGTCGCCTGTTCCGCATCTAACAATACCCCCCTCCCAAAGACCCACCTTGTCCGCAAGGTGGAAAGACGGCTCCTTCCTCAACTTTCTCGTCAACACAAACAGTGAAAACCTGAAGAGTTTGGTCCTTACACTTGTGTCCAAATGTATACCTCTCCTCACATTTGAAACACAACCCCTTCTCCTGTAGCTCAATCTTTGTGAGTTTCTGAAGTTTTCCCTTGGTCTTCCTCCTATAGACTTCTCTTTCAGGGTCTCCTTAAGAGTACCCGATGTCAGCTCCTTGGATGCCAAAAAGGTGGTGGGCATCATGTAAGAACCTCCTGAGTTGTTGCCTCCAGCCACTCTCTCCAGATACCTTTGATCCTCCACTAGATGGGCTAGCTTCATAGCCTCTCCCAAATCGGAGGGCCTCATCACTCTAACTGTCGCCCGAATCTCTAGTTTGAGCCATTTCATAAAGTTTCCCTCTAGTACAATCTCTGGAAGCCGATCAAGTCGGCTGGCCAAGTACTCAAACTGCTCACGGTCTCCATAATTGTCCCCTCCTACGTCAGGGCAAAAAAACTTCTCATAGGAGTCCCCTCCCCTACTGGTTCGAAAACGTTCCAACAAAGAGTCCTTAAACTCCCTCCAAGTCCATATGGGTCGTCTCGTATCACTCCACTAGTACTATGCTAGAGCTTTTCCCTCCAAGCACATCCCGGTTGCTGTCAGTCTCTCCTCCTTTATCAATCTATTCATGGTAAAGTACATTGCCACCTTGTAGATCCACCCATTTGCATCATCTCCCTTAAAAATAGGCATCTTCAGCTTTCTCACCCTTAGATCTCCTTTGTCACCCCTGTTTCCTCTAAAGCTTCTCATTCCCCAAGGGGTGGTTCCCCCTAATTTTGCCAATCATCCCTTCTCCGCCGTATCGAAACCTTTCATCGCACGCCCACCTTCTCCTTCAAATCCAGCATCCCTTCGATCATATTCAGCTCTTCTCCTTTCAAATTTGACACCCCTTTGATCATAATCAAACCCTCATCTTTCAAATTCAATCACTCTCCTTTTAAATTCAACGCCACTCCACGCATGCTCAACCCCCTCACACTTCTCCACATACCCTCTATCCGACTCCTCCCTAGGAATAGGCTCTAGGGGAGGCATTTTTTTATACTCCATCCAAAATATTCACCTCCTGATTTTCCCTTTGTCTTATTGGCATAGGGATTTCCCCACTTCCTTGGTTGTTGGCGGCTTACCTCACCTAAGTCAGAGATGTTTTGGTTTGGCCCTCGAGCAATTTCTTCAACCTCTCCTCTAAGATGGAAAATTTTCCATTAATCTTCTCGTGAACAGCTGCAATTTGATTTTTGCAATTTGAAATTTAGATTTGAAAATATGGAATTTCATATTTCATTTGTTCAATCTCCCCATCCAATGCTTCCACTGTTCTTCTTGCCATAGGAAGCAAAAACGACCAAAAAACAATGGATTTGGTGGTCAAACAACCAAATTCAGCAATACAGAGGGGCAAACATAGCAGAAATCAGAAAGGAAGTCCTATATTTCTGCCCAGGACAACCCTCTGATACCACCACTTTGATAGGAGGCGGTTGCAAAAATTCAATTCCCCAGCAATCCAAATACAATCTCCAAGGCTATTTGTAGGAAGATAACGGAAGAAAACTCTCTTCAATTGATGAAATAGGAAAGAAAAGGAACAAGATACAACGGATCCTCAATTGAAGAGAAGGATTCGGCTCTCCCAAATCTCTAGCCGACGACTAGAGCCCAAAACTCCCTAAGAACACTCTAAATTTTAGCAAACATAAGATAAAACCTAACCCTAGATTCATGGTTTAAAATTGCGCAATATGAGGCTCGCCTTGAGGCCCGCCTTTGCGCAATTCCAGTAAAAAACGCCTCGATGCTTACGCCTAGAGTTTTTGTTATGAGGCTTGCGCCTCAACTTGGTTGAGGCCCGCCTTAAGGCCCGCCTCGCCTCACTGGCATGAAGCTTACGCCTCACTATATATATATTAAAACTTACATAAATTTTGAAGTAAATGCCCGACATTGGACTCTATAGGAGAGGAGGAAGGGGGGAGAGCAGTTCATCATAATGATGATTCAAATGAAGAACCCCTTAGTGATGACAGTGCTTATGATTTATGAGTTCTTATGTGATATGTCATTACTATTTATTTTTAGAAATTGGAATTATATGTTAATGAAAAGAATACTGGGATTTGGGAAAGATAGAATTTTGAGTTGAACTATATTTCATGTTGTCTTATTATTGAGATATTTTGATTTCACTTCATATCTTATGCTTTTTTATGTTTTATATTATTCACTCATTAGTATATAAAAAATTTATCATTTTATGTTTACGCAATCTTTTGATTTTGAGGCTTACGCCTCAAAACGCCTTGAGGCTTACGCCTCGCCTCACGAATAAAAAACGCCTCAATACCCGAATATGCAATTTTAAACATTGCCTAGATTAAACAATATATTTAAAGCATACAAAATATAGTTAATGCTAAAACGGCCCTCATAATTTAAATTTTCATCATAATCCCCTCTTTAAGATCCTCTTAATTGTTGGCCTTAATCGTTACTGGACTGCTAAGCCTACCTTAATTAAATAGGCGCATATTCCGCCTAATCAGGGGAAAGGTTGTTCCGCCGAATAAGCGGAAGCCTGTTCCACGTCTAACAGATTTGGAAAAGATTGAAGCAGCTGCAGAATCTCCTCAACAGCTTTTCCTTGGCAAGATTGGTGGAAAGACAACAAGAAAAGGGTGTGAGGCTGAACCGATGAACCAATTCCTGCTGCAGGAGATCATTCCCAAACAAAAAAAATCAATTACAAAGCAAGGTTTTTGAAGTAGTTTACTCTTACTAAAGTTTTGTTGTAATTTCTATTTCTCTCTATAATTGGAGACAACTAGTTTCGTAGATTTTTATTGGCTACATTTCACCTTGTAAAGTTGCTTCTAGAGCGTCTTGAAAAGTTCTTGGTAATAACAATGACTCTTCTCCTATTTTCAAGATTACTTTGCCTTTCTACGATAGTTGGCGAATTTATGTTGCATGAGGTTTATAAATGAGTTCTGATATACATAGAAAAGCAATTATGTATGTCATGCCTCCCCGCACCCCTCTTGACTTCCATTCATGGTATGCCTAAAGGTCCCAAATTCAAGTTGAGAACCTCTCTCATGCATTCCTTTCTGTTCCTCACGCATGTCGCCACATTCCTCATTTCAGCTATCGTAGTCACCGCCTCCTCCTCCTCACCAAGTTCTCTTCATAGACAAGAAACTCCTCTTCCTCCATCACATCTCTTCTCCATCGATGAAAACACTAAATTCTAAAATTTTATTTCTTTCCTAAATCTAATTTCTTTATTTTGTTTACTAAGGGTTTCTTGTTTCATTGAATATTTGCAAGTTTCTTTTTTTTTTCCGAATCAAAATTTTCACTCAAGGATTTTGTGAAAAAATGGTTAAGAGTCATAGAAAGGACCCAACATGGAGGCGTAGCATGCAAATTGATATTCAAGGGAATAATAAGACTTACATTCTAAAGTACAACAAATGCGAGAAGATTGTGAAAGTGGGTGTTACAAGAATGAAAGAGTATCTTAATGACTCTCACAAGGATGTTCCACCATGTGCCATGGCACTGATAGAGGAGATTGATAGGAAGTGGATGCACTTTTCACAAAAATCAGCAGATGAAACACGAAAAATTCAGAAGATCATCTCAAAATAATTTTTATTGAAATAACTATAAAGAGAATTATAAGATACAATTGGATCTTCAATTGGAGAGGAAGAACCGGCTCTCCCAAATCTCTAACCTCCAGCTAGAGCCCAAATAACCTACAATAAACTAAATTCAGCAAACTCCCAAAACATAATCTGAAATCACCCCATAGTTAGCCTTAAATAAGCTCCTATAATTCCCTCCCAAATCAGTCTCTTTCCCTAAATAAATTGCTCTTAGATTTGAATTCAAATTAGATTTATTTCCCTAATTAATTCCCTCCCAATCATAATTAAAGTTTTCCTAAAGAATCCCCCCCCTAAATTCCTCCTCATTTTTTTATAAATAATTCCCTCTAAGATTTTGAATTCAAATTAAGTCTCTTGCCCTAAATAATTCCCTCCCAATTGTAATTAAAAATTATCCTAAATAATTCACCTTTCATTAAGAACCTTCCTAAATCCCTCCCAATCAAATCGGTCGCTCCATCAATACTCCTCTCCCAAAGTGCCACATTGCTCTCAAGGTGGAACGAAGGAAACTATTGTTAAAGTACTGGACTAATAGCACTAGACTGAAAAAAAAAGACTATCACTAGGTCAAATGATCCCTGCCTCTAAGATCTCCCTGATCAATCTCTCCATGTCATCCTCCTGGAGTCGGGGAGAATGATATAGACGAACACTAATATTTGAGACTCCTTCATTCCAAATGATAGCATGCTCATGTTCCCGGGGAGGAAGCAACCCATGAACTAGCTGGAACACCTCTCGATATTCCTGTAGCAATGACTGCACCAAGTGCGGTGCTTCTTTCTTTTCCACATCTTATTTTCTTTCCAAACTCTGCAACTCTACCAAAAATTTTACTCCATTTCCCATCCTTGGAAGTGGTTCCAAAAGTAGCATCTCCTCTTCTTTTCCCAAAATTTTCACCTCCTAATTCTCCCTCAATATGTCACGTCTAGCCCGGATACTCGAATTAATGAGGGAAGAACAAAAAGTCGGACGGATGTAACATTTCCTTCAATTTCATAAGTAATTTAACAAAAACTTCTAAATAAAACTGATGAGCCGCTATCAAAAAAAATTTCATAAAACTAATGATACCATTTTTCAAACTAAGTAATTATATTGATCATATATTACATGTTTTCATTTGTGCGTCGTCCTCTATAGAGACGTACTCCTCCCTTTCAGTCATTTCTATGTCTTTAGAGACTTACCTTAAAATATTAATTTAATGGGTTGAGCTTACATGATAAACTCAGTTTTTTATAATCACACTTGAAAAAGTAACAATATTTTTTTATATACATAAAATAAACGTATTCAAGTGACTTTCTTTTACATTTATATATAAATTTACATAAATCATTTCTCTTTCTTGTGACATACATTCTTTATTTATATTTATCATATTATTTAAATATATTTATCAGTTAGCATATTCCTTTTCCCTTTTTCGTTTAGTTAGGAGTGTCGTCTAAATGTACCAATAAATGTACAAACATTTCTATTTCCATTTTCATTTCCGTTTAACGTGCATGGGTACGTTGCTTCTCCAGCCAATACCATATGGGGGTGAACTCCTGCAATTTGCATGCATGCATATATCTTTTTTCTTTTTTTCCCAATTTAACCATATTTACTTTCAAATTCTTTTTATTTTTCCTTTACAAATGCATTTATATCCATACTATCATGTATTTAATATACATTTCTTCTATCATATTCATTTAAAGTCAAAAGTTCATCATCACATATTGCATTTGAATCGTCTTATACATAATAACTTCAAAATATAAATAAAATAATTATTTAAACATTACCTTTAGAATTTAAATAGAAATTCAACAATAAAATTGTTATACACAATTGTAATTAACCACTTTATTTATTTTGCGGTTGTTCAATTCCTTTTCAAATCTTCAATTCTCAGTACTTCCAACGCTCCTCTCTCCCAATTATGAAATCTTCCACTATTGACATTAATTTCATCATTTAGTACTTGAATTTATAATCCCACAACAATTCCAAAACAAATCATTAAATTGATTTAACTAACATCTTTAAAGATAATTTCGAATACAAATTGAAATAACTACATCATCAAGATTTCCCTTCCTTCTTTAAAAACACCTTCAACTGTCAGATTTAAACTTGTTGTAATTCAATTCTTCCTACAACAATATTGTCTCTTCACTTAAGAGAATTATAAAATTTTCTTTCTCTTAGTTTGAACAGAAAATAAAAGAATAAGGGAATTTACTTGCACTTATTTGTGAAGGAATTTTAAAAAAATCCAAATATTTCCTCTTTCACCGTCAGATTATCTTCCTTTCTAAAATCATACACTATTAGTCATTAAAATAAATTTTATAACTTCTATTCATTAAAATTAAACAGGAGATATATGATTAAAATCACTTACAAAGGAGGATTTTTCCAACCCAAAATCCTTCTTTTTTCTCTCCCATATTTCTTTCTTTTTCTTTCTCATTTTTTTTTTCTGCCTTCCTTTAAGATAATTAATCCTTTCATAAGATTAAAATCACATAATAAATGCATAAAATGTGAAAACCTACATTCTTCTCCTTATCTATTTCGTTCGACCTTTGTTCACTTTTCGTTCATTTGATTCCAAAGGAGCGAGTGAAACGAACATATATCTCACGATGAGTTGTTAATTTTCTCCCTCGTACACGATCCTTCGCTCAATGACTCGATTCGACTCCGTCTGGGAGGGTTACATACGTCAGTCGCGGTTCGTCCGTCCCGGCCTGCAATTCGCGTAACTGCTCGCCCGTTGAATGAATAAATCGGTTCAGTTGAATCGGTCAGGTCTGGTTCTCACACATTATTCCTATATTAGGGTTTCTCTCATTTTCTTGTCCAGTCAACGATGCTCTCATTGTTGGTTTGGTTTATCCCTCAAGCAACTTCTTTATCATCACCTTCATGATGACAAATTTTTCATCAATCTTCTCATGAATGACTGAAAATTATTTTTCAAAACCTGAAATCTTTTCTACAAAATCAGATTTCAATTGTCTAATCTCTCTTTTCAATACTTCTATCTTTCTTCCCGCCATAGGCACCTGGATCTAGGCTCTGATACCAATTTGATAGGAAGTTGATGCACTTTTCATAAAAATCAGCGGATGAAACACAACAAATTGGGAAGAATGCCCCAATATAATTTTTATTGAAAGACCTATAAAGAGAAATGCAAGATACAATTGGATCTTCAATTGAAGATGAAGATTCGGCTCTCCCAAATCCCTAGCTACTAGCTAGATCCCAAATAACCTAGAATTGAAGAGGAAGTCAAGCAGTAAATTGCCTTCACTATATCTTCAGCAAATGAACTCTAAGAATTTCTAATAACAATAATGATAAAGTGTTCATTGCTCTTAAACTTTATCGAGTCGTCCAAATATTTTAGATCACTATGAGAAGTACATGTTCACTCCATATTGATATAAGGATTTAAGTTTTTCTTCATATCAGCAAATAAATAAGAAAAAGACTAAAATTTTTACAAGAAAAGCCAAGCCCTTAATGTTGTTTATATCAACCTTAAACATTAAAACATCATGCAGTTAAGAGAAACAACCCAAGAACTTCTATATTTCGATGATGATGTAAATCCAACTTGAAATAGTTGGATAAGTCAAATGATGGAGAAAAATATGATAATGGACCTAAGAAATTTAATATCCTATAAAATATTCCATATTTTTCTAGATATGTGTGTGCCAATTTTACATTTATACTTAAATTTGAGATTCCAAAATTCCAAGTTTACTCAATAGAACTCCTTCGCTTTTAATTTTTCTAGCAAAGCTTCTAGCCACCCATTTGAGAAAATATGTGTGACATTCCAAAAATACTTTTAACCTATATGAAGATACTTCAATTCAATTCAAAAAAATTTCAAGTTGTTTATCATATGATAGATAAACAATATGTGCAACTTCGCAAAAGCATAAGGAAGCACTACTAGAAATGGGTCGATATACATGTAGTGGTAAATGCAACTATAACCATGTAATAGTAAATTCAAAGCTACATAACACGTATACAACAAGAGTACACATACAAAAGAAGCTGACTTAATAGTTAAGTATGCCTCAAAAGTCAATGGTCATTCGATGTTCCAATATTAATGCTCTCAAAGACGAGCTCAAAGCAAAGCGCCACAAAACCCAAAATTCATAGCATCTATAGCAAACGAAGTTTTATAGGAAATAAAACTACTGAGACCCATCAATCTCATATCTCTTAACTTGGTTATAATTACTAGAAATTAAAATGTTATGTTAGCTAAGATATTTATGCCAAAATATGCAAGCAAGAGAGCAAATCCTCAAGAATACATTTAAAAACTAAGCTAGAGAATTAGCTAGCATTCTAAATTTAAGGAAAAACTTCCCCTTTTGCAAAAATCTTTTTTACCCTTCACCTAATCATCCATACGTCCATATAATATAAGCTGGAATTAAAAATTAAAATAATAGCATTAAGCATTCATATCATTGATCAATTATTCCTTAGAGGATGATTGATAAATGTACCACAGAATTCGTATGTATTTATATATCTAACACCTAAATTTTTGTATTTACTTATATAAAATCATAGTGTCTAAACAACATCATATATATATATATATATGAAAAGATATATTCAACTATAAATAAGTTAATGTTTGTGATATTTATGCCATTTGGAGATTAATGTGTTATATAAATAAATGTAAAACTTTAGGTGTTAATATGCAAATACATAAGAATTTCCTGGCATGTTTGTAAACCTCCCTATTCCTTACCCAATTAATATATAATCTACAAAATTAAAAACTAAAATTAGTGTTTCAACAGAGGCTCAAATCTTTGGAAAAAGAAGACGATGGTTTAAAGCACACACATAACCTAATCCATGAAGCTTCCAACAATGCAAGATATGGAAAACGGTAGATGTACGTAGCCTTACCCCGGCAATGTATTCTTACTAAGAAAATTTAGGGATTTTCCACCTTAAATTAATTCATATAAAGAACCAAACGATTTAATCTTAACAAGCATTTCAACTATCTAATATAGGTTTCCATAATCAAACTTGCAGATTTAGTCAGGCTAAAGACCGAAATAAACTTTATCAGATAGGCTTTCCCAGCCGGAAGCTTGGTGCGTAAGGCGAATGCTAGTAGGAAAGCGGCCTCACTCCGGCGAGCCCTCTCACAGGCACCGGCAGCCTCCAACCGTGGCTGGAGGGGACCAAGGAAAAAGAAAATGGAGGAGATAGGGGGAAAGAGGTAGGGCACCATACACTTTAGCTCAATCTTACCTCAAACTCTCCGAAGGCCAGCCTAAAACCGGCGACCTCCTCCCTCCCGGCGGCGCCACTTCCTTTCCGGTCTCTCCGCTGTGACTCCTGCCTGCTCTTTACCCTAAAGTGACCTCCGCGCTCTGCGTGCTCCTCCGGCCCGCCACCATTTAACTAGGGCGCGGGTCCACTGCCGGCACCAATACACAGAGCCCATTTTCTTATTATTAGAAACAGTTGTGCTACTTTTAAAATAAGTTTTGCCTCATTTGTATCTTTAGATAATTATATATGGATTTTCTATATAAATATATTGCCTTATATTTGAATTTTCAAATAGTAAAGTACTTTATAAATTATTTGGTTTATTTTTAGAATAGCCCTATTTATGTTAAAATATAAAGTGCAATAATTCATATAAAACAAAAGAATCTTTATTTTTAATTCAATCATTAAGCAAACAAACAAAGTACTTCATTGTTGTATTTTGTGATGAACCAAAGAACTTTAAAAGAAAGTAGGAAATGAGAACAAAAAAATCATCTCCTAAATAAGTGAATTTTTTTCCTAAAATGACTAAAATTAAGTAAAAATGGTACATAAATAATTTTTTTTTTTAATTCCTTAATCCAAGTGGCTCTTTTAAATAAGTTTGGCCGACGGTGCCAGCTAGTGGCAGTCAGGCAAGCTTATTTACAGTGTAAAGCATTCTCATTCAAAACTGTACTAGTTTGTTTTATCTTACAAATGAGCTAGAATCATTTACACTACATTTACTTTACTTTGAATTTTTTTTTTTTTTTTTTTTTTGATGCAACCAACCGTCAAAATTGTTAAAACCCCTGCATTTGGAATACTTTATACCCTCCTAAATTATGCCAAATGCAAAGAGCCCCTAAATTTGAAATGACTCCAAATTTATGTGGCCTTGCTCAAATTAATCATATTTAGATTAAAAAAATATTAGGAAATATGTGAAGCATATAAGAAGAGGATCAAACTGCCTAAGCTTATAATTTAAACTCTTGGTAACATGATAATTAAAAACACTAACTTTAAGGAGGTCAGACCAATTCTCATTAAACCCATCAGTGTCAAAATTGAAAAGTACATATAAATCATTCATTATAAAATTATGGGGGCACTAAGTTTAGATATTCTTTTTTCTTTTTAAAACATGTTAAGCTTTTATGGGTGGATGTGTTGCCAAATATTTAATGGATTTGTTAGTAAGGAGTTTTTCATAGTTAATAAATTTCTAGAAAATTCACATAATGAGCATGAATATTGAGAAAATATTCGAATTAGAAGTTTTCAAGATTAAATTTAAAATAATATGAACTCCGATCTCAATAAATTTATAATCAAACTAAAAGTCTCGGCATGATGAACTCATCGACACCCACAAATGATCTGACTTGAGTCCAAATAAACCCAAAACAAGCACTTGAAGTATTTTTGAAAACTTTTGAATATTAATTGAAAGACAAAATGATCATCAAATCTCAAATGATTAATCAAATCGAACAATTCAGTGAGAAAATCCAAAAAAAACTCGAGATCATTCAATTCCAGCATCATTAGCACACTCAAATGTTGAATAAATAATTTATATTTAAGGGGATCAATATGGACTATCTGATTGAGTGTTTTGAATTCTGACTAAATTTACAAAAAAAAAAAAAAAATCTCTCAAAAAGGCTATAAATAAGACTTCATTTCTACATGAGATGAGATTTAAGAGCTGACAGAGCAAAAAAAACTCTTGCATTTGTCGACAATCATCGTTGATGATCACCATCAACAATCACTAAACTTTCATCATCTAAATATTTTTGATTGACTGTTAACATTTAAATGTGTTGTGCTTTAATTGTCTGCTCGTGGACACTCAATCTTTTATAATCGATGCAATGAGAATCAAACAATTGTATTAAAATGTATGTAATCTCATCTTCTTTAATTATGAGGAAGGGATGATATAAAGTTTTCTATTATTTAGTGGGTTCATTCAACTCCGCTAGACCTAATGATTTTTACCTTTGTTATTCACTTAAAAATTCTACTGTCTCCTACAGACTTCTATATGCATATGTTGAATAGTTATATAAAACTAAAATATTAAATATTCTACCAGTAATTTTATATTGTATTTGAGAAATCATTCTGAATATGATATAAATATTTTTTTAATGATTGGCAATCAATGCCTCAATTAAGGAAAACACACTATAAGTGGTAAAAGTTCCCCATGACTTACCTTGTAGTGTACTATGCATAGGATGGAAGAACTTCAAATTTAAATTCTATAACTCCTAGAGTAGGCTAGACAGTAAAAAGCACCACCACAATATTATGGAGTTCTTCCACCATAAAATCAACAATAATTCATGAATGACATCACTCAGTAAATACACCCTTAAGTTCTAACTCCCGTTCCACCACAACCTTAACAAGTTCTCTCCAACATTACCTATTCAATACATCTTTCCTACATTGCTCTACCATTTATTAATCCTCCACATGGAGGACCTAAATAAATATCACTTTATTAACACGCATCATCGTATTATAAATGATTAGTTGTAACATATTATTCAAGAATAATTTCCTTTGAGGAAAATAAATTAGTTTATCCCGCACCACAACTTTCAATACGTTTCAGCCCTAATTGATGTAATTCTTCAACATACTATTCCAATATGATTTATTTTCCTGGAATTAGTCAATAAATGGAACTTCTGACCTTCATAAGCACATTGACCACTATATGACATTTATGCACATTCAATATGTTTTTAATGTAGTCCTTTGATAGGTTTTCCTTACAATGCTCAAGGGATTAGCTCACTTATGATTCTACTCTCTTTCAGATAGAATTATTCATACTTTGGATAATATAGTTAAGTTTTCATTGAATAATTTATTATCCATCAAAAACTCCTCCCATCTTTTTAGGATTCACCAAAATAAGGGAGAAGCTCTTATAGAGTACTTTATAAGATTTTTCTTCTTAAGCATGTCAAATTATGAGATGGACCTAGAATTATTATAAGGTGCTTTTGTTGGAGATATCTACCTCTAACCTTTCTCACTCTTTGATGTGAAAGACCATACACTCTTATCCTAATATTATTGATTGAGTATAAGCTCAAATAACTGGTTATGAGGCCATCAATGCTCATCAAAATAAATGGAAATATCCTCCAGCAAAAATAAGAATTCATAAAAAGAAATTGATTAGCCTTTCTACCGAAAAAAATAGAAGCAACCAAAAGACTAAAGATGTCATTTTTCATCAATTTAGCATGCATCATTCAAAAACACCGCATTAAATACATTCAGAGCTAATATATTGATGGAAATCAAAAGGCTAAAAATCTCATGATGTACATGTTTATTTGGTTCTTCAAAAATTCATAAAAAGGTTACAAGCCTTAAAAAGTAAAATTTCTTTAATTCTTTGAAAATCTGAGAAAGTACAAGTTTTTTATTCTAAAAAAGTCACTATGCTCTAGTTGGAGTCCAACATCTTAAAGATTACAAATATGTCTCAAAGATATATAAAGAATTTAGTTTCACTTTAGCAAGTTCTTACAAATGTTGGGTTACTCTTACATAAAGACGAACAATTCATTACTCTCAATAAATTAATTAAAAACATCAATTAAGTTCGTACATGAATAAATATACATTTCAAAATCACATATAAACTTCCAACAAGCATTCTCTTTTCTCTTAAAGTTTAATGCAATGAGGCAAACTTTTAATATTTTCAACACCAATGCTAGTGCTTTGTATTACTAGTATTAACATCAAATAACAATATCAACTAAAAATTAAACTCTGTGAATTGGAGTATTTTCTTCGACATCGTCTCTTACATAAGCAATATATCAAAAGTTGATAAAAATTATTTCCCCATTGGGTGAGAATTTGAGCATGGGATGAAAATGCTTTTGGATTAAAATCTCTCCAAATACAGATCACCAGCCCTCATTCAAAGAAAGATCAGAGCTTAATTGTAGAGATTATAAATCTATTTATAGGATAATTTGCAACCCCTAATAGAGAAAATATTAGAGCGTGTAAGAGGATAAACACCGCTTATCTAGGAGAACCTTTCACAAGAGCTTGTGAAAGGATGATTATGTGTCATCTATATAATGCAACATCGAGCCTCTTTTAGGAGCTAAAACTAGAACCTACAAAAAAGAAATTGAGTATGAAATTTTCTGAAGACTCATCCATAAAGAATAATTCATTACTCCTGAAGGAGTACTTAAGCATATAACTAGGATATGCATCACCTATCCAAAGTAGTATTTTCCTCCAGCCTAGAAAAGGGGAATTATTTACCACCTATATAAAATAGTACAAAGTCTCTCTTAAAAGAAATAATCAAAGATTAAGAGGAGGGGAGGAGCAAATTCCATCCATGTGAAGTGCTCTTTATGCCCGAAGAGAAAAGTATAAGTTAGACAAATATAATTAAGAAAATAAAAGAAAAAAGAAAGAGGTAAAACAATCTCTTAAAAAAGTGGAAAAAAACCTCTCATAAGAAAAAAAAAATCTAAAAAATTCAAAACATCTAATTTTTTTTAATTTGGCTCCTAATGGTGCCATACGATGCCTCTTAATGAGGGCAGGCACCTCCTAGAGGAGGTGCCCACGCCGGGGGGAGGGGCGCAATAACATTTTTAGGGTCCTCATGATATTTTTTCGACATTCTAAACTTAATTTTGATAATTTCAGAGTCCAACGAGTCTCTATGATCAAATTCTAATAGATTTACATAATTCAAAGAAAAAATTTTAAATAATTTTCATTTCAATTGGTGCATCAATTAATATCGTGAAAAGGAAAAAATTATAATTAAAGATATTTTATTTGGTTCATGGCTTCAAGTGAAGTTCCATCTTGATGTCTTAAGGAGCAATAATGTCTTGTAAATTTTTTCAAGTTTATAATTTATCATTACAAAGTTTTTTAGTTGTGTAATGTATACTTTCAGAAGTAATAGACTTCGATGTTTGAGAATAAGGGGGTGAAACATACATTTTGAAAAAAATCTCACTTGATCAACATGAATCTCAAGGTAATTTTTGAATTGGAAACTAATATAATTAAGTTTATGATAATTCGAGTTCTGATTCAAACACTTATAGTCAAACTAAATATATTGATGAGACTAATTCATCAACACCGCAAATGATCCGACCTGAGTCCAAATGAATCAAAAAAATCAAGTACTTGAAACATATTTAAAAATTTAAAATATTAATTAAAGAATCAAATAATCTCTAAATCTTATATGCTTAAAGATAAATTAAACGGCTCAATGAGATGAATTCAATGAGCCCATGATCATTAAATTTTTATATCATTAAAACACTCAAACACTATGATCAATGGGATCATGTATGTATTGGAGTGTTTAAAATTTTGGCCAAATTTATTAGATCCCCTCTCTAAAAAGGCCTACAAATATGGCTCAATTTTCTACCTAAAGGGAAATTCAAGAGGTGAGAGTGCTAGAAAACTACTACATTTTTCAGCGATCACTGTCAACGACCATCATCAACAATCGTGCCACTATTGATGGACGACTTCCATCATCCAAATATTGTTACATGATTATTAACACATAATCATGTTATTGGGTTTTAATTGCCCACTTTATGTAATTCATATAACATGAATACGAAAGTTATCCTCACATGTGCATTATCCCATCTTCAATTGTGAGGGTATGGAGGATTTTTGTATCTTACATTATTTTGTGGATTCATTCAACTTGGTCAAGCTCCATTATTTTTCCCCTTTTATGTTTTTCACATAATAAATTCTAATATATCTTATAAATTCTTATTTGTGTTTTGGATACTTATTTAAAGCAAAGTTATTAAATATTATACCGCCTAACACACGTGTTTATGGATATTTACAATTCACATTCACGAAAGAAGTGACATACATAGATTGTTGCAAGGTTGAAACCAGCCTTAATTCTGCTAGGGGATCAATTGCCTAAAGGGCATAATATTTTATTTTAATATAGGCGGATTTCCCCTCGATGGTTTGAAGATTATATGTCCATGACCCAAATATAAGCATAAAAAATTTATATATGCATTGAAGTTACTATTCATTTATAAGAATATATTTATGAGGGACTACAATGAATGGTATAATTATGGCAAAGTAACAATGCATCAATCAACAACACATAAAGAATATTATGTGAGTCCTTATATAAGCATGGAGATGAATGTTATTGATACCAAATTATGATATTATGTTCAATGGACTAAACATAGAGAAGTAACCAAATTTATAAGAGAGCAAAATTTATGTACTTCTTAAAGATGTAGTTGAACCACTTTGTAGTTCTAAATAATCTCGAAAATTTTGTGGTTCTGAATAATTGAGTTTGGTGGACTGAACAAATTCATAAGACAACATTTTGTAGTTTTGAGTAATATCAAAAAATATTTCTTTAATATAAAAATCTATTATTTGTCTTTTCCAATAAAAGAATTTTATTTTTAAAATGTTATCATTTAAGATTTCGTTTGGGATAATTTTTAGTCACTAATTTTTTATGCCTTCAATAATTTTTTGCATTAGAAAGCTACTTTAGAAAGCAGTAAGAAAACTATCTCCAAGGAAGCCGTTACAAAAGTTTTTAGAATCAAAAAATTTTGTGCTAAAAACTGTTCTAGAAAGTAGTAAGAAAGTTATCTCAAACGAAGCCTAAGTCAATCAAAATTTTTAGTCATTATTTATTTTCATTATACTTTGCTATTTACTTGTAAATTTATTAAGAATAGATCACTAATTTATTCAGTTATGAATATAAGATATGTTAGAGGGCACTACAAGTAATAAAATAACAAAAACTAAGTTAAAGAGCACTATAACATATAGATTTTTCAAATGCTTTCAATAAGTTGATGAAAACTTTTGAAAAATTAAAAGAGAAATACTAACACAATGAGAAAACTTGTTAAAATTTGAAAAAAAAATAATAATCTTCTTTGAACGATATTGAAAAATCTTATGAGAATATTGCTTATCATGAAAACGAAGTTACTAGCTTGACCACTGAAATAAATAAATTACTTCTTAGTTCATCTATTTTTTATGATCTTATTGACCTAATTAGTAAGATCAATTTTTAGAACATAAGCATGCCCTTTTATTAAATTACTTATCAAAGGCTTCCACTCCTTGTTGCAATCATGATCTAGATGTTTTACATGTTAAAGTTAATATAATATATTAAGAAAAGAGAATACTAGTCTTAAATTAAAATTGAATTATTTATTTATTACTACTAGCATATCTTTAAGTTACTTAAGAAGCAATAAGAAAGCCGTCTCAAACGAAGCCTATGTTTCATTTGGGACACTTTTTTTACTATTTTCTAAAGTAACTTTTTAGTACAAAATTTTTTTGAACTTGAAATTTTGCACTACAAAACTGATTTAGAAAACATTAAGAAAGCTGTCACAAACGAGAGAGATTATTACGTGCGGAGTTCAGACATATAGAATCATTCAATTTTTCTATTGTGAATACTAAATAGTTAAAGTGCAGTAGTGACCAGTAAAAACGCAGTGGTGAATAGTAACTGCGCTTTTATTGTTCACAGTTACAAAACTGAACAATTCTCTATGTCCGGACTCCGCACGTAATATTCTCTCCACAAATTAAACCTTACATTGCATGCTAGTTTTACATCAATGGATTATTCTAGTTGTTTTACACATATTTCTTATTCTTATCATAACTCACATATGCATTCTAGCTCTTTCTAGAAGGAAGAGTAGACTCAAAAGATTATTTATGCATTCACTTTGAATATATTATGTACTTATGATAATATACAATGACATATTACCCATATTTGTTCTTTTAGGAAACCTTCAAATAGTAATGTATATAATCCAAAAGGAGCATTATATAGACCGAAATGGGTTTGGGTACTGATATCTATTGTCTTTATATAAATGAAATTTGATTATTGTCCAAAGAATTTTGCTACCTAGTATAGAGAAATCAGATTATGTTTATTTTTATTAGGAGTTTTGGATTCCCCACAAATGCAAGATCTTATAGTTAAATTTGTTACTGGGCTAAGGGTCTATTTTGGACAACTTTATGGTTACTTTGTTTTTTCAGACAACAATCATAACTTTCATTTAGTCAGTGCTTTATTGCTGATTTTTCGCCGCTTTTCAAAAAGTTATGTGCTGAAAAATTACTTTCTACAGCCATAATAGTGAAGTTATTTTTTCTACAGTAACTTCGCAAATAATTTTATAAAATGCTTCATCCATCTCAAATAAATCCAAAGTGACTAGTCCAGTGAGGCCACAGGGAGAAATCATGATAAAGCTATCACCCAAGATTCACCAAATTTAGGCATAGGCTTCATTTGGAATGGCTTTATTATTGCTTCTTAAAATAGCTTTATAGTACAAAAGTTAAATTTTTTTTTTACTAAAAATTTGATTTAAGAAGTAGTAAGAAATCCGTCCCAAACGCTTCGTTTGGGCTGCTTTCTTAATATGTTCTAAAGAAATTTTCTAGTAAAAAAGACATCTACTTCAAAAAAATTTTGTGCGAAAAAATTTACTTTCGAAAATAGTAAAAAAAAATCACCCCAAACAAAACCTTAGTTTCAGATAGATTTTTTACTGCTATCAAAATTAAGCTTCAATTTCATCATCATTAACACCAGAAAATTTCTAAGATGAGGGCGGACTTATATTTTCATATGCAATGCGTTATATATTTATCAACTAAATAAATTATTAAATAATACATTAAAAATGGTTTAAATAATTAATTGATATATTTCATATTACTAACTACCATGATGTGGTATACACCGGAAGAAGCAGGTTCACAGGAACAATCAAAGAAGGCAGAAAAACTATAAAGGCTTTAGCCTGAAAATGGATTTCATCAACAAAGGAGTTCATCTTCTCCGGGAGAAGAAATACACAGTGAAATAGCTAAAAACAGGAACTGAGAAAAATGAAGGTGCTTGTACTAACTACCTAAATGCGGAAAACCCACTAGTGGAGCAGACTGGCTATAACGGTAAGCTAAAAAACAATAAATATAAAAAAGCTATTTATAAGAAGCATTTGCAAAGGTAACGATAATGTATCCAATGGCTGTGATGCGCCGCATCATTCTCCCCCTCCAACTGAAGAATCTGAATCAGATGATGAAAGATTCGTCGGAGCTTCGTCAGGGGGATAGTAAGCAGGGAGATCTCCGATGTTGAACATGGACGAGGTGTTGTAATGACTCGGTAAATCCACCACGTACGTGTTTGGATTGATCTGCTTGAGGACTGCAAAATGTCCAATCTTCCGGGGGCTCAGCTTCGATTTGTATGCCTGAGGAAACCTCTCCCGCCGCATCCTGATCATGACCAGATCCCCTGGTTTGAAAGTTCGCTCTCTGCGGTTTTTGTCAGCATTCTCTTTATATTTAGCATTGGACTCGGCGAGCTTCTCACGAACCTCTTGAAGCATTTTAGAGAACTGTACAGTGAAGTCAGCGGCAAGCTTGCTGGAACATTTGGGTAATACGGCAAGGTCTACCGTGTGGTTCGGGAGCTTCGTGTAGACTATGCTGAATGGGCTCTTCCCTGTAGACCGATTGGTCATGCTGTTATATGCAAATTCTGCCTGTCCCAACAGTTCGTCCCACAATTTTGGATGTTTCTGGACCACGCAATGAAGCATATTTCCCAGGGTTCGATTAATAACTTCCGTCTGCCCGTCCGTCTGGGGATGATATGCCTAGCTGAGCTTGATGTCGGTTTGAAGACGCTTCCATAACTCCTTCCAAAAATGACTAACAAATTTAACATCACGATCTGATGTTAGACTTCGAGGCAACCCATGAAGCCGAACAATTTCTGCGAAGAAGATACGGGCGACATTTAGAGCATCGAACGTTTTTTTACAAGGCACAAAATGAGCCATTTTGGAAAATCTATCCACCACAACCATAATGGAGTCGTGGTCGCGTCGGATGCGAGGTAAGCCCATCACGAAGTCAAGGCTTAGATCTTCCCAAATGTTATCTGGTGTGGGGAATGGCATGTACAAGCCTGTAAGTTGTCCTCCCGATTTATAGCTCTGGCAAATGGGACATCGCTCTACAAATCTCATGACATCTCTATGTAAGTGCGGCCAATAGAATCTGGATTGAAGCTGTAGATAAGTATTTCTCCTGCCTACATGAGCCTCAAGCCCTCCGCAATGAATCTCCTTGATGAGTTGAGGCCGCCAGGATGAATCAGGAACACAAAGCTGATTCAGTCTAAACAAAAATCCATGTCTGATGGAAAAGTCTTTGTTAGACTCAGCGTGCAAACAGTCTGCCCAAATCTTAGAAAAATCTGGGTCCGCCGCATATAATTCCTTTAGGCAATCTAACTCGGTAATTTCTGTTTGCAGCTGAATAAGAAGAGCGCTGCGCCGGCTTAGAGCATCGGCTACAACATTTTGAGCCCCTGACTTATGCTTTAAAACAAAGGTGATCCATTGCAGGAACATGACCCACAGCACGTGCATACGGTTGATGTGTTTTTGATTGTTGATGAATTACAGAGCTCGGTGATCGCTGCAGAGGACGAATTTCTGATGGAGGAGATACGGTTCCCATTGTTTCAGTGCCCGCACGACCGCATAGAGCTCTTGCTCATAAACGCTCCATTTTTGATGCGAAGGACATAGTTTCTCACTGAAAAATTCGACGGGGCGGTTGTCCTGGCTTAGCATAGCTCCAATGCCAATGCCGGATGCGTCTGTGTCGACGTGAAACAGTTTATCAAAGTTGGGTAAAGCCAATACGGGAGTGGACGACAAGGCTTGTTTAATTTCTTCAAAACTGTGAGCTTGTTTCTCGTCCCAGCAGAATGTTTTAAGCTTGAGGCAGTTGGTGATAGGGGCCATCATGGAGCTGAAATTCTTGATGAATTGACGGTAGAAATTGGCAAGCCCGTGGAAGATTCGTACTTCAATGAGTGATCTGGGAACTGGCCAATTGGAGATGGCCTCCACCTTGCGTTGATCAACTTGTACCCCTGCGGCCGAAACAACAAAGCCAAGGAAGTAAACAGCATGGGCAGCAAATTCGCACTTACTTGGATTTAGGTACAGTTGATTTTGCCGAAGGACCGTGAAGACATTTGTCAGAACCACCACGTGATCTGCCATGGACGCGCTGTAGACGAGAATATCGTCAAAATATGCAACACAGCAAATGTTGAGGAACGGCCGGAGGATGTCGGTCATCAGACGCATAAACGTTGAAGGCGTGTTGCACAGTCCGAACGGCATGACCCATTCATACAGGCCATGGCGTGTCTTGAAGGCGGTCTTCCACTCATCGCTCGGTCGGATCCGAATTTGATGGTAGCCACTTCGGAGGTCCAACTTGGAGAACACAGTCGCTCCCGACAGTCTCTCCAGAAGTTCTTCGATCCGTGGAACGGGAAACCGAATTTTGACGGTGATCTTGTTGATCGCGCGACTGTCCATGCACGTACGCCAGCTTCCGTCTTTCTTTGGAACCAAGAGTGCGGGAACCGCGCATGGGCTCAAGCTGGGCTGAATCAAATTGTTCTTCAACAGGTCGTCTACTAGTTGTTGCAGAATTTGGTGTTCCTTCAGACTTAAGCGATGGTGGGGAAAATTTGGAAGTGTCGATCCTGGAACTAGATCGATTTGGTGTTGTAGAGTTCTTAACGTAGGCAAGGAGGAGACGACTTCATTGAGTAAATCCCGAAATTGTTTTAACAAGTGTTCCACCGCAGATGATCGCTGGTCTTGCTGATTGGAGTGTTTTCCCAGATGACTAAAGCGAATAACAGAGCACGTTCTTTACAAGATGACAACAGCCCATTACCCGTTACCAAATGCAGGGCTGGTGGTGCGGCCTCAGCTTTATCTCCTGGTTTAAGAGAATGTGGTAAGAAACGGAGCCGCTTGCCTTTCCATTCTAAAGCATATGTGTTAGCTCGTCCGTCGTACACAGCCCCCACGTCAAATTGCCATGGCCTCCCGAGGATAAGATGGCAGACATCCATTTCCACAATGTCGCACAACACTTCACAGGTAATGCTTCCCGATTGAGAATTGAACTCGGCACGTCTCCGTCACTGTGATTTCAATTCCTTTCTTTACCCAACTGATTTTATACGGCTGCGGTTGTTTCTACATTTTGAGCTTCAGGGCAATTACCACAGCTCGGGAAATCACGTTCTCCGTGCACCCACTGTCGATAAGGAGATCACAAACTTTGCCTGCTATTGTACATTTAGTTTTGAAGATAGAGTGTCGTTGTGAATGCCCTTGCTTCCTGGGAGCCAGTAACAACTTCTCAAGTACACAGACTATCGGCTCTCCTTCATCGCCGATTATATCTTCTACCTCCTCGTGCAGCTCCTCTTCAGGATGGTCACCCTCATCCTCGGCTTCTCCATCTAGTAGCTGTAATTGTTGCCGATTAGGACACTCGTTGGACTTATGTCCAGGTTGAAAACACCTGAAGCACTTGAGTCCCTGAGGCCGAGGATAGGGGTTCTCTCTGAATGGAAATTTGAGCCTTACTGGGGCTCTAGGATCGGAACTGGGCTTAACAGGATTCACTGGTCCGCTGTTATCCAGCACTGTTGGCGATTTATGCGGAGCCGTTCCTGGAGGTTTTGCGGTTTCTGTACCGGGTTCCTGGAACGGGCGTCTGTGCGAGCTACTCCAAGGTGTCATCCCAGCTGTAACTCGGCCTTGAGCGCGAAGTTGACCACCTCCGATAACGACCAAACGGAGCTCAGCTCTAACTTGTCCTGAATGCTGTCCTTTAACCCGCCTATGTAACGCGCCACCAACTGATTGGAGGTCTCATTTAAATCATTCCGGGCAGAGAGACGGTAGAACTCCTCCGTATACTCGCTGACGGACCGATTTCCTTGAGCACAATGTTGATACTTAAAATACAACATTTGCTCATAGTCGGTAGGGAGAAAATGCCCCCGCAGGAGCTGCTTCATTCGCATCCAGCTACACACGGGTCCACCCCCTTCCCTTCGGCGAGACTGAAGCAGTTGCGACCACCAAGCGCTCGCACCTCCCTTGAGACGGCAAGCAACATACTTGACCTGCTTTTCAGGCTCAATCTCCATATAATCGAAGAAGTTCTCCACGGATCGTTCCCAGTCAAGGTAATCTTCGATGTGCAGCCTTCCGTCGAAAAATGGGATGTCCAGCTTAACTCTGAACTCACCCTGATGCCGATCACACCCTGTGTATCGACGAGGTCTCCGCTCTCCCAAATCCGCGTCGGAATCAGAAAATCCCTCTGGATTAAAGCTAACACGATCTTCTTCCGAATCAGACAACTCCGGAAGCAATATAGGTCGTCGTCGACCTCTATTCGGGAATACCTTGTTCCCCTCAGCAGGCGTGACTGTTGGTGGTACCGGTCTCACCATCCGCGGCGGTATCTCTCCCGTCCCGACGAATGGTGGTTCACGGCGTAAGACAGTAGTAAGACGCTCTACCGCCGCTGCGATATCATCTAGCCGCTTCTCAACTCCAGCATGCGCAGCCCAAAGTGCCTCCAGACTTCGGTTCTCCTCGCTCGTCGCACGCTTGCTGGACTCTGCCATCTCTCCAAGCCGCAGAGCTAGTTGATCAGCCAAACTGGGAATATGTTACGTTGGAAAAACGTACGCGGCCTGGGGAAAGATTTATCGCCATTGGAGCGGCCCGCGTCTGATTAGCTAGTTGGTGGGGGTAAAGGCTCACCAAGGCGACGATCAGTAGCTGGTCTGAGAGGATGATCAGCCACATTAGAGATTTGGTTAGGAAGCATGATTTTATACAAAGCCAAGCAGTCACACTTTGAACTTTAAGCATTCGGTTGAAGAAAAAATAATAATCTAAATCGTTTACGTTAATGACATAATTATAACTATGGCTGACCATACTAGGATTATCAATTTAAAGGGGAAGCTTGAGGTCGAATCTGAAATCAAGAACCTAGGAAGGCTAAAATATTTCATTGGAATGGAGTTTGCGAGATCGAAAGATGGAATTGTTATTAATCAATGCAAGTACATTCTTGATTTACTTACAGGAACTGAAATGGCTCTGTATCAAATATAAAGTTGAAAGTAACAACTGAAATAGAAGTGGTAGATCATGAATACTATAAAAGATTAGTTGGAAGATTGATCTGCCTGGCTCTTACAAGGCAGATATAAAATTTTCTTCAAGTTTAGTGAGCTAATTTATGTATTCACCAGGTCCCACATACTTTGAAGCAGCATTCAAAGTTCTAAAATACATAAAAAAAACCACACCAATAAATGGATTGTTGTCAAAAATAGAGTCCATATCTAGATAGAAACAAACATAGATGCAGATTCGAAAGGTAACATAACTAACAGAAAATCCACCTCTGGGTACAACACATTTGTAGGAGAAAATTGAATTCTAATCCGATGCAGACAAATGTTGTGAAGTGATGTAGATAAAAAGACTAAAGCGTACTGTGATAACAAAAATGCAATTTTCTCAGCCCAAAATTCCATTTTACATAATAGATAAATGCTTCCTAAATTATAGTTCGAAGTTTTTGTAGGTAAGATATCCATGGGCAACATCTTCATGCCAGATTGATGGGGAGTGCTGGAAAATATTCAATTGCATTAATTAATTCTAGATTTCCCTCCACCGCCAGATTCCACACCATCACTACTCACGACCATAAAACCGTCCAAACTTATGCATACCTTTTTTTTGTTCTTTACTTTTATTTATCTTGATTCGATAGATTTGTTTCTTATTTTAGCATTGCTTATAAGATTCATGTAAGAAGATCAATCCTGGTATATATTATGTAGAACACAAGAGTAATAGAAAATCTATTAATTTTCAATCTTCAACTTCTTTCATCTTTGTCTTTACAACACAAATAAAAGCTTGTTAAAATGAGCATCTCTATGGAAATCTTTAAATTATTTCATGAAAATATGGCAACTATTATGGATGGATACAGATCCTCTAGAATTACAATGGAAATTGTAGGTGCAATTATCCTAGATATGGCCATTTCATTTTGATTTTTGAAAGGGTGGGCTTGAATTAAACTCGTTTTCTCAAAATCACTTCCATATTAATAGACTCAATACCATACAGCCTTTTAAATTAAAGAGGACAGAAATCTTATAAGGAATACCATAAAAATAAAAAAATCCTACATGGAACTTGTTATCCTTACTTATTCCTATAATGAACTTTGCATTTACAAATGTGTCAATGATGGATGTTAATATCTAAAAAACATAATTTCATTATGTCATAAGTGAAGATAAGCAACTTCTTATGGTTATGTCTAAACGCTGAGAATTTGACTGAAGGATCTAGTGTGAAGATGATTGGAGTTTCGTCTCGTTGAATACGAGTAAGCACCATTAACAAGATCCTTCGTTGTCTTTGAACGTTTTGATTTATTCATCACTAAAAAAATTTGAGGATAATAGAAGAAGCGATGAGTTATTTGCCAATGATTCATTTATTTCATATCCTCGCCCTCCCTAAATTAGCACCCCCAATAAAAAGATGTGAGTTCACAAATCACAACAACTACTGATTCAAAGCATCAACAACACATTCTATTCTACATTCTAGAAATAATCAGCAAAAGCATTCAGATACCGCATTCAGCAGCAACCAACCTCTCTGAAGCTGCACGGAGGCGTTTCATCGAACACCTGAAGAGTAATAAGTCAATCATTCGCCGTAGCCAGCTGAACAGAAAGGAGCTCATCTTCTGGTATAGTACGGATAAACACAATCGGAGAGGGGGGGGTGGGAGACGCAGAGGAGAGCGTATCCACTTGCGATGACGTCTTCACTGAGCATGCCCTCGCTCTGGTCGACGGCACCGCTGAGAAGGCGAGCAGGGCAGGTCATGCAAACCCCGAGCTTGCAATCATGGGGAACTTCAACTCCCTCTTCCAGTGCTCGCCCTAGTATTGTCTCGTCCTCGCCTACTTCTAATGTACGCTGCTCTCCCTCGTGCTCGATTGTGACTTTGTATGCTCTGCACCACTTAGCGAATTGATGCCGCCGCCGACGGGATCCGGCGGGGGTCGGCGTCGGTAGGCGACACTGGTGAAAGAGGCGGATTGGGGTTGGTTTGATGTTGGGCGGAAGTAACGGAGGGGAAACGGAGAAGCGAGTTAGGCTTGTCGCCATTGTAACGCTATGAATCGTTGTATTGTCGCACAGTGCAGCTCTTGTTGCTGAAGCCTGCGGTAGGAGGGAGCGTGGGTGGGGCGGATAAGGTGATGGGCCATATATGATTTATAATTATATATAAAATATAATAGAGATTTTTACATACTTAACACTTAAAACAACTCTATTTACCTATTAAACATCTAAACTTTTCTATTTACCTATATACCACCTGAAAAACAATTATCTCATCAAAAATAACACTCCGTCTCTTCGCCGTCAACTCCAAATCGCTAAAGCGCTAAAGAGCGCGGGAATCGCACAGTTCGTCTTCCATCCCGATCGTCTTCTCCAGCGACACAGACTTTCCTTCTCCCTCTATCGGTTTGAATCGCATAGCTTGCCAATACCGATCATCTTCTACAACAAACGTATTAGCCGGCGTTTTCTTTGGCCAGTTCCGACACATAATCGCTGTTTGTCATCGTCTTCTCCAGCGACACAGACTTTCCTTCTCCCTCTATCGGTTTGAATCGCATAGCTTGCCAATACCGATCATCTTCTACAACAAACGTATTAGCCGGCGTCTTCTCTGGCCAGTTCCGACACATAATCGTTGTTTGTCATTTTATTCTCCGACACAGAATCGCGGGAAAGCAGAGTTCGTCATTTCCTATCACTTGCATATCTTCTTATATTTTATTCTCCGACATTGCTCTCATTTTTTATTCTCCGAATTTGCTCTATTACAGAACGCGTACCCACAAGCCATATTTACAGATAAAATCTGATCCGAATTTGCTCATTTTATTCTCCGACACAGAATTTGCTCTCTGTTTTAAGAAGAAATCGGAAGGCTGCAACTATAAGGTATATATTGTTGTGCCATATCTCTTCTACAAAATGCAATTCTTACATGATGGTGATAAATTTGAGGAATGAGAGGTTACTAAATAGCAAAGAGAATTTAATTCTGGTATTATAATATAATTTTGAATTAACATGTGTTTATTGACAGATGGATTGCAACAATGTGTGTGTTATTGTGTTGAAATATGGAGGATATTGGAGTGAGGTGAAAAGTGAAAGTAGGATGAAATATGTTGGAGGAAGTCAAAAAACTATAAAGGTTGATAGATGTCACATTAATTTGTTATTCTTGAAAGAAAGTACCGAAGCAATTTGCCAGTGGATTAGGGGTTATGAGTACGACTTACATTATCATATTAGTGGAACATCACATAAAATTTATATGCCAATTATAAGTGATACAGATGTGATGGATATGCTTATAGGTTCCTGCAATGGCAACAAAGTGGAGGTGGTGGTTGTAGTGAGAGATCATGAGGAAGATATGACTTGTACGGACGAAACTCAATATGGCGATGTGCAAGATTTCAGTGCCAAGAATAAGGTAAACAATGACATATTAGTAGATGGATTGTGTGATGGTTCATTTGCAGCTGAAGTTGAAGAAAAAAATGCATTATGTGTTGGTACTCGATATGAGGATTCATCCAGTTTCAAGCAAGCTATTCGTTCTAATGCAATATTACATAACTTTGCTATCAAGATTAAGGCTAGTGACAAATCAAGAGTTATTGCTACATGCTCATATCGCGGTTGTCCTTGGAGGATACGTGCCTCGATATGTTCTGATGGCCATTCATTCGAAGTTAGAAAATTAATTTTGACACATTTATGCCCTGGAGTTAATAGAGCTGGGAATAAACAAGCTACCTCAAGCTGGATTGCACATGAAATTAAGAACATTGTGAAAAAGAATCCTGATGTTACTCCAAAAGATATTGGCAATAACCTAGAGACTGCTTTTGGTTTATCTTTACCATATATGAAGATATGGCGTTCGAGGCAAATGGCTAGAGATCATATATTTGGCTCAGTAGATGATAACTACATGTGGGTGCCCACTTTGAGGTCTGAGTTAATTAATAGGAATCCTGGCTCACATATAACATACCAATGTGATGAAAAAAATGGATCATTTAAGAGGTTCTTTGTCAGTTTCAAGGTATGCATAGATGGCTTCCTTGCTGGTTGTAGATATTTAATTGGTATTGATGATTGTCATCTTAAATCAAAACATTTAGGTGTGCTCCTTTCTGCTAATACTTTGGATGGGAACAATGGTCTCTTTAATATTGCTTTTGCCGTTGCTGAATCTGAATCCAAGAAAAGTTGGGAATGGTTTTTAATGAATTTGGCCGAAGCTTTTAATGTTGACATAGAACATTTATCATTCATATCAGATATGGAGAAAGGGCTTGGTGAAGCAATTAAGAATGTTTTCCCTAATGCCGAGCATAGAGTTTGTATGCGACATCTTTGGAAAAATATAAAGAAACTTTTTCGCTGTGATGATAGCCATGGTTTGCAAAAAATGGTTTGGACTGCCGCAAATTGTTATAGCTTACATGAGTTCAATTCCAAGCTCCAACAAATATTTTACATTAGTCCACAAGTTCATTGCTACCTTTCATCATTAACCTGCAAGTGGTCGAAAGCAACCTTTTCAAACCATATTAAAAACCACTACAACACAAATAATATGGCAGAATCCTTCAATTCTTGGGTTGAGGAGGCAAGGAGTAAGCCAGTTGTTGATCTGATCGACATGATTAGAGGTATGTTGATGGAACAACGTTCTAATCGTAAGTCAAATGCAAATTCTTGGAGAGGCCCTCTTGTTCCGTGTGTGGAGGAATACATTAGAGATGTTACTACTCGAAAAGTACATTTCATTATACGACAGTCGACCACAACCAAAGCTGAGGTTGAAGGAGTTTCTGATCGGCATGAAGTTGACATAGACAATCGTACATGCACATGTGGTTTTTGGCAAATTTCAGGTTTACCATGTGTACATGTGGCAGCTTTTGTTGGAACAAAACACCACACTTTATGGCACTCGTACGTGGAAGACCAATATTATTGTTACAGGTTTGTAAGCTTACTTTATGGCACTCGTTGCGTTAACATTACCATTTCTTATCTAAATCTCAATTTTATATGCAGATATAGAATGGCATATGAAGGAGCCATTTCAACATTACCAGGGAAAGAACAATGGACCTTACTAAGTGATAACCAGTTAGTTTTCCCACCTGTTTCAATCAGGCCACGTGGTAGACCTAAAAAAAGACGCATTAAAAACTTCTTGGAAGGTGCGCAGAAATCGAAAACAACTCATAAATGTGGTCGATGCAATGCTTGGGGTCACCATAGAAGTACATGCAAGGAACCTTTAAGTTTTGAGGGGGAAGATATTCAGGCTAATGCGTCATCAAAATTACCCATTCGGCGAGGGCAATTATAATTCTGGACCTGTTTGAGCTGTTTTGAGCCAAGTGATATTCTTGCTGTTTTGAGCCATTAAGTACTTTTTGGAACAATCTACTAGCTGTTTTGAGCCATAGATTCCTTATTAGCCAAAGTTTTCATTGTTATTTTGCGTGTTAAAGTTCTGTTATTGTTACAGATTTGTTAAAAAAACTTACATAAAAACCTGTTAGTGATTTATTCTGGAATTAATTCTGCTATTGTTACAAGTTTGTTATAAAAAATTCCGGCTGCACTGCGTAACTATACTAATAGTGATTTTCTCCTCTTGGCTGAATGATGAAATCAATCCAAGCAAGTCCGGCTGCACTGCGTAACTGGATGGCATATCTTCGATATATCTAATTTTCACCTCTTGGCTGAATGATGAAAACAACCAAAGCAACTCCGGCTGCACTGCGGTACTGGATGGCATATTTTCGACAAATCTAATTTTCTCCTCTTAACGTAATAGCAGCACTAGAATTCATCATAGTGAATGGCATATCGATTAGCAGTAGAACAATATCAAATATTCTAAATATTGAATCGCAAAATCTAAATAGTGAATGACATATCTTCGATAATAGAACAATATCAAATATTCTACATTAGAACTCCAGGTTGCATTGAATAACAAAAAAAATACATTGACTCAAAGTTACGCATAGGGATATTTAGTTACAGTGAAAGCTATAATAACATTAAGGCAAATCACTATAACCAACAAGATTTTCATTTGTAACAGCTCGGCTCTAATTGAAGCAATATGCGTTGTACTGCTTTCAGCAATATTTGAACTTCGGACATTGCTATCATACGGAATTTCATTGATTTCATCACACCATCGAAAAAAATGGCAATCTTCTTCGGTTCTATTCCGAGAGCATCTGTAGAATTTTCTTCATTTGCTACGAGATTGGTAAGATGTAAATATCGCACATTGTAAGTTGCAATGACAATATATTTGATTACTGAATTTGCGGAATGTCGTTGCCGAGGAACTCGAACTCATTTTTAGATTGCCCTGTATATGCCTTCATACAATAAACCTTCAAAAAAAAAAAACAGAAAATACAGATATAAGAAGTAAACAATATGAGTAAAGGTCTTATACAACTAATGTAAAGAAAATCATATATAAGAACTCATTTACAGTCCATTCATTCAGAAAATAGACTTGTGCATTTCATCAAACAGAAAATACATATATTGGCATTTCATCAAACAGCAAATGTGCATATCTAACTTTACAAACACAAAATAGTTGAAGAAGCTTGATACGTTTACCCTAAAGGACTAATGGAGAAGATCACCATCAACATTAAAAAAGTAAATGATTATAAATCTATTAAATAAATTTGGACTGAAGAAGAATTGTTTTCGTTACAGGCCATAGGCGAAAAAAGCATACTTGACACAGGGGAAGATGAGTGAAGTAGGGATAAGGTCGAAGGGGTGGCGGCCGGAAGTTTCGAAGGCCCTCTTGTCAGTCAGCACCGGCAATGAGGACGAGGGTGGCGGTGACAGCGTCGGGACCGGCGGTGACAGTGTTGGGACCGTAACGGAGAAGATCACCTGTTAGGACTGGCATGGAGAAGATCACCTGTTCGCACTGGAAGTGTCGCCGTGAAACAGCCGTGACTATAAGGCTCGGAGAGTGGCGAATGGCCGGAGCGAAGGGAAGACGGAGCGAAGCGAAGACGACGAGCCGAACGTAGCAAACTTCTTGAAGACGGAGTTGTATACGGAGTGGTATAAATGATTTAAAATGACTAATTTAGGTGGTATATTAGTAAATAAATTAGTTTAGGTGTTAAATTTGTATTTTAAATAGTTTTAGGTGTTATGTATGTAAAAATCCCAATATAATAATAGTAATAATAATAAAGAGTTAAAAATAAAAAAAGAAAAAATATAAGCTCCCAAACTGTTGTTAGTTTCATGTGCTTATATTAATACTGTTCACGTTTGGATCAACATAATAAATTATATATATATATATATAAAATTTTAATTTTTTTCATAATTTGATTATATATAAAAAGCTATTGACCATAAAAAAATATTAATTTGATTATCAAAAGCTTATTAGCTGCAAATTATATATTTTGTTTAAATAAGCATAATTTTTTTTTGGCAAAATTTTCGGAACAAGCATCTTATATGCAACATTTAAAGATTCAAGCAGATTTTTTTAAAAATTTAAAAAAGATCAAATGCGCTAGATAGGTTGGCGCATTCAAAGAATGCGCCGAACAAGATGGCGCATTCTTTGAATGCGCCATTACTTTGAGCGCATTCTTTAAATGAATTTTTTTTTTGCATAAAATGCGTGTAAGCAGTCGGCGTATTCAGCTCCTTCTACACGCTTTGATCTTCCTCGTTATTAGTGTGCATAATTTTCGTTGTATGAGGTTTGTTTATTTTCGTTTTCAGGTCCGCATGTTATTCCGTGTAACTTAAAATGGTGTACAAATCGGGTCTGTACCGTTCCACTTGTAAATCAGTGGATGATGTAGTGTGTTTTATCTTGTTGATTATCAAATTATAATTTATAGATGAATTAAGTGTATGTTCTGACGTTTTATGCTGAGAGTGGGAGTATTGTGTAGGGGAAATGGGTCTTAGAGTTTTTGAGTTAATTTGGAAAATAAAAATTCAGTTAGTTTATTAAATATAATATTTAGAAGAGTTGATTTATTGATATCTTAAAGAATAAAACATTTATACGGAATTTATTGATTGGACCTTTATAAAAATAATCTCCAATATGGCTTGAGAAAGAAGAAATTATCCTGAAATATTAAAAATTAAAAATTTTCAAATTTATAAATAGTTTAGATATTATATACAATAATTAGTTTTGCTATTAAGAGATTTAGAAGAAGTAACTTATTAATTATTTTTTATTTAATATTTTTATAAAAATAAAATTTTAAATAATTTGTTTTTGGATAGATAACATTACTCAAAATATCTTATTTTCCATAAAATAAATAATTGGAGTAAATTAGGGTAATATTTATGTGAGCAAATGAGAAAAAAAAAAGTGTTAAATTATATAAATTAAAATTTCTTATAAATAAAGTATAGTTAGAGTGAAATGTATAAAAATACTTAGCATCTTATAGTTGATAGTTGAAATAGACAATTTTTTAAACAACCATACCTTAGCATCTTGTCAAGAAACATGTTTCAACTTATGAATGTGCCAAGAAACATGTTTCTTTACCTTGGCCAACCTTAGAGATTTTCATTTATAGTGAAGCACATTTAAATAGTTGATACGTCCCACCGTGTTTATTAGTTATTTGTTAATATTAGAGGTATGAATAAAATGTATTTTATGTGAATTAGTTAACTTTTTATAAAAACTTGTTAGTGTGAGAAATTTCAAAAATAATCAATAAAAATAATTATAAATATTTAAAAATTATAGATATGAAATAAAGGTATTGTATTTCTCAAATTTAAAATAATAAATTTATTATTGATTTTAGGTATTTATAAACATGAGAAAAATATTAAGATACATTATTAAAGTTATGTTAATGGTGTGAATTAGGTATTGAGAGATGAGAATAATAAGAATAAAATAAATATAAAAGAAAAAGCTATAAAAAATATTTATAATTTAGAAGTAGGTATAATTGATTTAGATATTTTTAGATTATCATTGTTATATTTAATAATAATTAAAAAAAATTGAATAATGATGGCTGAAGTGCTATGAACCTGTAGAAGCAAAAAAAATAAAAATTTGAAATAGAAATAGTGCGAAAAGTAATCAACACAAGTTCATGTTAATACAAACGATAATGATTGAAAGCAACATCAAAAAAATTATTATTACATGTGGCTCAGTACTATGCGCATACGCGCTTAGAGTTGGGTTAAAGATGGACAGCATAAGAATTTTTCTGTGAACTGCATTGGATGTATTGTCAATCTTTTATATTTAAAAACTCCTTCTTTTTACCATCTATAATATTTAGCTCTTGATATTTTTCTGATAAAAATGCATCTTGATAAGTATGCCACATTTTATAAAGAATACAATGTTGCACATCAGTTATTGGATTCTGAACATTGACCACAACAAAACCATCTTTTTTCTGTGCGATTTCACCAATTCTTGTCCTAAGAATATTTATTGGACCAAAATGACCATTATGATCCCTGAACCTTTGTTGTACAAATTTCCAGCCCATATCAGTAATTGTTTCTCCATCCACATACATGGGATAATGACTTTTAATGACTTCATGATACGTATCCCATAAACTATCATCTTCATACCAAGATCATTCATGTAAACAATATTTTAAAATTTCATTTGATATTGATTTCTCCTCCAAGAATGCATCTATGGGATACGACATAAATTCTGTTAATCGAATAGTACCATCATAGATCAACTTCTTTTTTGGAATAATATGTAGGAAATCCCTTGATAGTGAGCGCTTTATTGATGAGGTCCTTGATGATGATGACATTATGTGCTGAATATTTAGCAAATGAAATATGAGTTACCATTATAAAAATAATAATACATTAAATTAAAAAAAAAAGATTTGAAGAAGTAGAGTCACATTAATAAAACAAATTTGAAGTTGAGTAACAATTAGAAACAAAAATATTAAGCATCAACATTACAAGACAATTTACATTTTAAATTTATAACGAAAGAACAACATAAAGTACATTTTCGAAGTTACTGATTCATATTGTTAAGTAGATATCGTAGACGATTTTGGATCTGTGTTTGTGTAGGACAACACTTGAAGTCGATCTGAAATTATTGTTGTATTTGCTGCCAATCTTCTCCATTAAGAAATTCCTTTGCTTTAGCATGTTTAGAACTGTGCAACAACTGAACAGAGAAAATTTTAGGTATTAAGTTGTCTTACAGATCATCGAACATTCACATACACATGAAATAGTAAGCATAATTAAGAGAAAATTTTATTACAGATCATCTTTCGATGACGAGGAAGAGCCCTACTACCAGGAGTATATCTATATGGAGCTCTTCTTCTACGTCGTTGTAGCTGTTGCTTTTCCTCAATGAATTCCTCATCTTGTGGTGGAAGTTGAGGTTGATGTTGCCTCAGATCAGTACATTGTTGTGATGTTTGTCCTCCCATTAATAGTATATCTTGCTGCGAGGGAGAGGATGGTAACCCAACACTTGACATCCACTCTGGTATTGCTATGAAAAAAATGTTTGTGATGCGGGATGTTGAGATGGTGTACCATAAAAGATTTCATGTGCACTGCTCTCTTGAACTGTCAATGGGCTCCAATGTTGTGTGGATGGTCCTGCCCCAGACATGTCATAGGTGCTCGATGGAATGTGCATTGAATGTCTTGGTGGTTCTCGTTCAGTATTATGGTGTTGGCGATTTCTCCTAGATCTAGATGGAGCATCAGAAGTTGATCGTCTTGGTCCTTGAGAGCCATGAGAACCTATTACCTTCTGCCCTGGTTTGACTCCTCTCAGATGATGTGGTGTCAAAAGTAGTATAATCGATGTAAACTGAACGCTGCACTCTGGCAGAAAGCTCCGATACTTGGTCTACTGCTAATTGTAATGAACTTGCATTTTGTCCTTGACCTGGCTCAAGAATAGCACTCGAACGTATGTGGTAGTCAGCCTACGCGATATAAAATTATTGTCAAAATACAGTCTATATCAACTTCGTAAAAAAATATATTAATGTGACGTACCACTAATCGTTCCCCTGTCAAGCGAGAGAAGAAAGTTTCAGGTGGCTCTGTTTGAGGCTATAACAGATAGATCGAAGCCCATGATCTATACCATCATAGGAAAGTGCCTAACTCTTGATTACCTGTTCCTTCTAGGCGAGTTATTGCTACTACATATGCTCTCATATCTTCTCATATTTCTAGGTAATCTCTATACTGAACAGTCCAATCTAGATCAGCTTTACCTCTTCCATCAATCCTTCTAAAATTTAGTTCCATCGGTGGAACATCAGTGAATTGTATTCCCCCAAATTGCCGCATAACTCGATCAGGCAGATACCACTCGGTACGCTTCCAGCTAATGAGGGGCACTCGAGCACGCCATATGTCGCTCCCCTCCAAACATTCAGCAGGCAATGTTGCTAGAATGTCATTTGTGTATGGAGTCATGCTCACCTACATTTAATGAAGTAAAGGATTTGTATTGAATCCATATATAGCAAATATTGATATGGGGTTTAATCAACAAATTTTTATTACCTAAGTCTAGGGGTGTAAATGAGTCGAGTCGAGTCGAGCCGAGTTTAGGCCTTATCGAGCTCAGCTCGTTAGTCAAAAAGCAAGCTCGAACTCGAGCTCAAGTCGAGCTCAAGCTCGAGCTCGTTCCGCGAGCCGGCTCGGTTTCAGTTTGGAATTTTCCCGCCTCTATTTTTCATTTGACTCGAAATGAGTCCGATTTTTTTTTTCCCGCCTGAGTAGGTGTCAGCGGTCAGCTGTCAAGTTGACAGCAACTTTTTTTTTTTTCAAAACAAAAAAGCTGGCAGCCTTGTCTTGGAAGTTGGAACTCACATAATATTATAACCTATATTATAATATACTTTATACATTACTTTAATTAAAGCAACCGCAGTTATATCTTGTCCATGTATATATTAATATATTTAATATATTATTTTAATTAACTTATCTATTCATTAATATATATTTTAATATATTATAATATATAATATATATTTTTTAATTAATAAATATTTAACGAGCCAGCTCGCGAGCTCACGAGCCGATCTGGCTCAAGCTCGAACTCGAGCTCGTTTATCATTCGAGCTCGATTATAGGCTCGAGCTCGAGCTCGAAGCTCGATAAGCTCGGCTCGCGAGCTCGTTAACGAGTCGAGTTCAAGCCGGCTCACGAGTCGGCTCGGCTCACTTACACCCCTACCTGAGTTAGTCGTAAATCATCAAAATCATCACGATATGTCAATGTGTTACCGGATGGGAGCTCACGTATCCGATCTTCAGCCCACCTATATTTAATAGGTTAAAGTATAAGTAAATATCATCTACCTTTAAACTCTTGCAATGAATAAATGTTAATACCTGCAACCAAGAGGTCTTCCATCAAAATCATGTATTTGTGGTACACGCAGAGTGGGTCGGCCAATGTACAATCTCTCCCACGACCATACTTGTAGTAATGCAACACATCCGGCAATATAAGTACGTGTGGGCCTAGTCGCATTACATAGCTCTCTATATAGATGTGCAAGAACAGTAGTTCCAATAGACATTTGACCAAATGAGTTGACATCCATCAGTAAGGGCAACCACTGCAATGACACATGTGACCGCAATGTGTCTGTGATCAAAAAACACCCTATCATGAAAAAAATGTAAGCCCATACATGATGAAGAAATGGACCAGGAGCTAGCTGTTCATATGAATCTCCGTAGAAAGTCCAGCGAAGCCAATGTAATGGGAGCATTGACTCGAACTGTGAACTACCCATCGTAAAAGTGGCCGTGTCCTCTTCATCGCCTGGTGCATGGTACACAGTTTCTCTACATGGATGTGTACCAAGTAGTTCATCACAACATTCTGGCTATGACTCCCAACGACGACCTACACCCACAACATTTGGTCCCACGACGGCTGGCCCATCAATTCGCAGTCCTAATATAACCTACACATCTTGCAGCGTTATTGTCACTCTCCAACCGTGAAATGAAATGTGTTTGTAAGTGGACACCATCTCTCGACAAGTGCTGTTATGAGATTATGATCTAAATGTATGAACTGTAGGTGCCGAATGTTATGTAGTCCGAGGTTTCATAGAACATAAATCATGCGGGGGCACTCAACTGGCCACTCATGTGCTGTACGTAAATGGGTCGAAGCAATCAAAGGAGATGTCTATGGCAACGATATAAGAAGAACCAATTAAAAGAAAGATTAAGATGTATGGACGTCGGAATATACATAATTGTACTTGAATTAAATGTTAACCTGATCTGGATCATGAGCCCTACGCGATGCCCCAAGCGATGTTATGCTCATTTCTTGAATCGGTTCCTCCGTGTTCTCCTGTTGGGTGGTACGACGCCCACCACGTTGTCGCCGAGTTCTTTCAGCCATAGCTATATTTCAAAAAAATTAGAGATTTGTGGCTAATCTAACGAGTTTTGAATATACATAAAATACTATAACGTACATATCATATGTAATCCAACTAAATTCAATAATAACAAAGACTGAATGTGTGATGCGCATTAGTTAATTCAAGATGTAATATTAATAGTTACATAACAGTTGGTCGAAACTAAGAGCAGATCTAACCAGTTCTGAATTAAACATCACAACCTACAAATACGATATTAAAAAAAAACATACATTACGACTTCGAAATTTCAAAAATCAACACATATTACAACTCCGACTTTTGAAAGTGCCTCACAAGCTTAACACATCACTAGCTGGAGCAATCAACATTTTCTCTTTATCGCTGATCAAAATTAGTATGCCTTGATCTATCGACCGTATCTTTAATTCAAGAAGAAAATTAAATGAGATATTTTAAGTGTATAGTTCAGAAGGAGCCCAAATTAATATAATAAATAAATGGATTATATTTAATACCTCGACGATGCTGGATTATACAGACACGTTGCCTTATTATGACCATTTCTCTTACAATATCCACACCATTTATTTGAGCTTGATTGTGACTCATCCATCGTATTACGAAATCTAGTTGTTCTTGGTCTACCTGCACGTCTCCTAAAAACTGGTGCAAGCAAAGGTATGATTGCTGCTCCTTCATTAAAATTTGGCTAAACATCGTTAGGAGGGACAACATGGAAAAGCCCGGAGTATATTACCTTATATGAGTTTGGTGTGTAGTATTGAGACACGAAAGCATTGTGATTCCATCGCCTATATCCTGCGACTGCAATCACATGAACGCATGGCAAATGATGTAATTGTGGTTTGTTACATGTGCAAGCACACTTTTCAGGTGTAAGGACTTCAACTTTATGTGTTTTGTAAGCCGAATCCATAACTTCAAATTATCCTCTATTAATGGTAATTGGTTCAGGGCAACGTCATGTTTCGCGTTTAATTCTTTGTAACATACCCATTGTTCTAGGAACAAAGTCAGATTCTGCAGCCATCATCCACTTCTCAACATCTGTAGAACGCCGCATGAATAAAGAAACGAGATTATAGTATATAGACATTACTAGATCTTGAATCGGCAGTCCACGAGAACGTTTAAGAACTGTGTTAAAATATTCTGATGCGTTTATTGTCATGATGCTATATCGACATCCATTGTCAAATAATAATGACCACTTACTAACATCATGTTGTATCAACCAATCATATGCTTCTTGCTTTGCATTTTTAATATGTTCCATCATACGAGTGAAGCTCGCACTGTCTTCTATACTACCAGTCAAGTACATATTATTGCAAAGGCCTTCAACATCAATAATACCTTGGTAACGTAAATATTTTTTGAAGTTTTCACGTAAGTGACAAAGGCAGTGTCTATGAACAGCTTGCGGAAATATTTCTCGGCACCCTCTCACAAGTCCTGGATGCTTATCTAAGATTATGCATAAATTTTGACGCTCTTTAACAACTTCAACCAGATCATGTAGGTTACGAAGGAACCAAATCCATGAATCATTGCTCTCTGATTCAACTATTGAAAAAGCCAACGGGAACAGTCCACCGTTCGCGTCAATTCCAACAGCAGCAAGAAGGGTCCCATAAAATTTTCCCAACAAAAAAGTTCCGTCTAGGCTAAGGACAGGGCGACAGTGTTTCCACCCATATATTGATGGGCCAAACGCCCAAAATAATGCCTTGAATCGTGAACCTCCAACCAATTCGACATTGTATACTGTGCCTGGTTTGGACAAACGTATCACTTCCATGAAACGTAGGAGCGAACGATAAGAATCCTCATACGAACCAAATATTGCTTCGATGGCTTTCCTCCGTGCATCCCACGCTTTCATGTACGAGATCTTCATTTCGAATTTTGACTCCATTCTTGCAATTATCTCTTTTGGTTTCATGTCGAGTTGTTGTTTTATAATAGGCATGATATGCCTGCATATAAATTTTGAGGTGCAATTGTGATGCCCACCAAGTATAACAGGTTGAGTGCAAGTATATGGCGGACCCGCAGATGATACTTTCCAAAGACCGCATAATCTTTTACTTCGTGATGCATGTAGTCGCCAATAGCATGGCCTATGCACATTATTATGTTGTGCACATAATATTATGAGACGATTTTTATTGGAAGTTGAATTTATGTATTAAACATTTTATGAAACCGACCAACCATTAATTGCAGCCTGTAAGTCTTCCTTGTTATGAAAGATTTGACCTTCATACACTTCCGATGGAATGTTTGCTTCTGTTGAGCTAACAATATTGATGATAGGAGGATCACATTGATCATTACCATCCCATTGTTTGGTTGTTTGAATGGTTTCCTTGAAATTATTATTTGCATCCATGGATTCTAATCCAACAACATTTCATCTTGCATGATCTTCAATGAACTCAACACCAAAATTTTCATCGTCCGTACAATTGTACATTTGTTCATGTATTTCAATTTCAGGTTGACTAGAACTATCCCCTGAATCAGTACTACCACTATCCATAGTTTTGTATGAATCTACGTCATTGTTATCCATATCATCTTCGTGTGACGAAACATTATCGTTTTGCTCTATTTGAGGCATGAATGAGGAAGAGACTACATTTTCTTCACATATATTACTACGTGGTCTGAACCAACGTGGACGATCGGTCACATTGGTACGTGAAGGTAGATGTTCTTGCACCAAGTTTGTTCGCTCTGACAAACTCAGTCGGCCATGAAAGTTTTGTGGCATTTCAATCGTATTACTTCCTCGGCTAGTCCACGTGTTTGGACTAAGTCAAAAAGATTAAATTATGCTTAATTTTTAGATAAGGAATTTAATCACTACAGCAACATGTAATGAAGTTGTAAATACTTACATATGTATCTCCGTTGACGAACAAGCAACGTCACATTGATTGATTTGTTTTGCCTCAACGTAAACAATGACATGATCAATTCTTGCTTCTAATAATATAAACTCATAAACCTCATCATCGGCTACATGTGTTGTGCAGTATCCACCATGATTCCGAAGTTGACATGTTAGGTTGATAATATTTGTTGCAGAATTAATCCTAAGCGCACCCATAATTCTCCCTTTTAGCATTGTGAGAGAAATATCGTAATCAACGATTATTGGCCGATTTTGTCCACCGATATATCTCGCTGTGAAATCACCCCCGATACGAAGCTCGCCACCGTAAAATAACATTAAGCGTGACATTCTGTCCTAAATTACATAAATTTGAGGGTCAATCCCAAGAATGTCATTTTTCGCTAAATTTTTTTTACTTAACAAACTAGTCATAATGTAACGAGAGTAAATGTATTTTAACGCGTAACAATGTAATAACTCTATTCCTACCGATGAGGTCAAATTAATTTATTCTTCAATTCAATCGCTAAAATTCTTCAAATTAATGAAACTTTTCTCACTTTTTTTTGGTCTAACATATCCACCCTATATGTAAACATTTAATCTTCTTAAGGATGATTTTAATATTCCCCGTTTAGTTTTTCTATGATAGTCAATTCAATAATTTAGTTTCATGATCGAACTGATACTTTAATATTCCTTTTATTCATTATGGACAAATAATAAAATTTTAATCTACTTTTGATTTTAAAAAAAATTCAAGATTTCATCATTAAAACATAGGTCAATTTTATTTATTCTCCTTAGGGGTGAGCTTAATAGTATTTATCAGTGCTTTAAAAATCGAACCGGACCGGCCGGTTCGACCGGTTCAACCGTGAACCGGTCACAAGGCCGATCCGGTTCAGCCCTAAAACCGCTTCTGCAAAGAACCAGACTGAACCGGTCAGAACCGGCCGGTTCAACCGCGAACCGGTGAACTGGTCCGGTTATTTTTGAACCGGCCGGTTCAAATCTCACAAATTTTAAGTATTTTTTTAAATAAATAAATTAATATATATTAAAAACATTTAATTAAAGTTAAATACACTTTATATAATAAGCACTTTTGTACTCAAAGCATCATGACACATCTTCACATAACCTCCCCATGTGCTCCCTTGGTGCAAGTAATCTAAATATGCTATATAAACAAATAGCAAGAAAGTGTTTCTAAGGGATGTGGGACTAAAGAAAAGAGATGAGGAGTGTATGAGTTCATAGCATATATAATGAATATAAAACCTATTTTTAAACAGTTTTTTTAATTAATTATTTTTTATGTGAGTGATAATTATTTATTTGTTAATAATAAAAATTTATTTATTTATACATAATAAAAAATAATTTATCATTAATAATTTTATTTATTTATTAATGATTTTAGATATAAATTTATAAAATAACTTTTGTATACAATACATCATAAACATGTAAAATATATTTAATCATATAATATAAAATAAGAATAGTTTATATATTAAATTTATAAACTTATGTTAGAATTAAATTTATATTAAATATGTAACATAAAATTAATAATAATAATATATTAAATTATATGTTTATATATAAATTAAATTTAAAATTTGAAAAATATTCAAATTTAAAATTATCATATTTTTATGAGTGTAAATTCTTATAATTATGAGATTTAATTTTCTTTTTGCTTTTATGTAAGATTTTAAATATAGTTTAAAATATAAAGTAATTTGAATATAAAGTAATTATGTTTATAAATTTAGAATCTTATGTTTATAAATTTTTGATTTAATTTGAATATTATAAATTTAGAATCTTATGTTTATAAATTTTTGATTTAATTTGAATATTATAAATTCTTATAATATTCTTTTTGCGGTTCGACCCCGGTGGAACCGGTTGAACCGGTCGAACCGTGAACCCCTCCTTGTTTCGGTTCGTTGTCCGGTCCGGTTTTCAAAACCTTGGTATTTATTATATGTTTTTAAACTTCAAAAAATATTGATGTTTTCTCTTCCCAATTTAATAGTTAAATTTAGTCTAAGGTACTACATAGAAGGATTTAGGTTAATATACTATTTATGTACTTCTTACTATATTTTTAAACTAGAAAATGAATTGAGGTTGCCTCTTCCAAAATTGATAGTTAAATTTAAGTCTAACGTACTAGAATTAAGGATTCAGTGCAATCGAAACCTAATTTTATCATTTTTTTTTGCACTTCTACTAATTATCTTAAAGGATTTTAATAATTAATAAATAAAATATAATTACATACAATATGACAAATTTTATTTGTAAACATAAATAAGTTTATAAAATTTAATTCATACAACTAATCAAATGTGACTACCTTAACTCAAACAGTTCTAACATTTAAATATTTTAAATATAATTCTAATAATTTAACTTACAAAATTACGTCCAAAAATATTGTCCCTTCAACATTATAGGGATATGAAATTTTACGTTACAAGTAATTGAATCTTGTGAGGTGAAGGTTGGTATCCACATTAAAAGTCAATTTTTAAATTGGTCATTGATTATTATATACTTGCACGAAATTATTTGTGTTATCTCTTAACGATCAAACCAAACATAAAATGTGGACTTTTAAAAGAATATTTTTAAAATTGGTCATAGATTCTTACATACTGTCCTCTTTTTAGGATCAAAATAATTGAAATATCTACCTTTGATCACTTCTTTATACCGCCAAAAATATCTACAAGTCTTTTGTTGTTATGAAATTTTTTCTACAATTACAAGTAAAATATTTTATATTTGACCATTTTCCGTCCATAATCAAGGAATAAAGACATAATTAAGCCAAAAGAATTAATATATGCTTTGTTGTTCCATATCAAAGGCATATGTCTCCTGCATCTAATTTGTCTAATACCTAAAAAAAGTATTTTGAATGTTGAGCATCAAAATGTAATGTAATGATAAATCTTAAATTTTTTATTTATAAAAGTACAAGTGATACGCCAAAGCTTCAAAACATCAAATGCTTATTTAAGAACTATTTCTGTTGAACTATGAATTTTAAATTTTTGGGATTTAAAAAAAAATATGAAATATGAGTCTAAATTTTGTAATGTGAAGGAACAGCAAGAATACTTTCAAATAAACATTATTTAGAACAATAATTAGAGAAAAACTATTAGCAGCAGGAATATATTTTTTATAAAATTTTCTTCTTCTTTTAGGAGAGAATTTAGCATATTCCTAAGTCAAGCGTTACGTAAATATTATTATTATTGATCAATATTAATAAGGATCATCATTTGAACTTCAGTTAATTATGAATAACTCATTTCATCTCATAATCATAAGATAAATCTTTGAGGATTTTCAATTTGTTAAGCTCATTAGTTTAATTACAAGGTGATCCGACCTACTTGCTAATCTTCTTTTCGAAGAATTCCTCCATAAAAGTCATTTAGGAGTTAGGACAACTGAAATAAAGGCTACGACATCTATTTTTTTAGGCTACTATTAAAATTAAAAATTGGTGAATGTGCCTGTGTACTACATTTTTTTTTTTAAATATGTTACATAGTTGGGGATCTTTGGAAAATAAAACTACAACCAACTATCCACAAAACATTCATAAATTTCTTTCTACAAACCAGACCAAACAACAAAAAATGCTAAAAATAATTACAATACACCAAATTTATTTTAAATAAACTACAAATTTGCTGATAAAAATCAATACAAGTCACTGCTAAAATAATAACTAACAACACTGCAACATAGAAATATATCTCACAAAAATTGCGGCGAGCCTAAAACTACTTCATAATACAAAACAAATTTTACATCTTAACCAAATAAACTTTGACATAAAATAAAAAGAAAAAAAATTTAACATACCTCACCTATCTCTCTCCGGATGAACACAGCAGCAGCAAGAAACAAAGCAAACAAGTGAAGAAGCTTGTGATTTTCGCTCAGCTCTTCTGCTCCTATTTATAACTGAAATCTGCATGGGATCTTCACCCACTCCCTAAACGTCCAACCAACCGCAATTATTTGCGTATTCATTTCCGCACTGGTCCGTGGAATTCACGGATCTGGTATCCTGTAAACTCCAAAAAATCCAATCAGATCACAGCCACCCAAGCAGAGATCGTGAAGAATGCGCCGGGCTGGTTGGCGCATTCTAAAGAATGCGCCGAACCATTAAGCACATTCAAGAATGCACTTAATGGTTCAGCGCATTCTTTAGAATCCGCCAAAAAAAAAGGCATTCTTACTGTACTAGTTGGTTTTGCGTATTAGCTCGAATTTAAATTATTTCAAAAATATGCTTCTTCCACGAAAATTCAATTGCATCATGCTGCTTCCGAAAATTTTGCCTTTTTTTTGCACAAAATTACTAAAAGTTTACTTGCAAATGAAATTTGTGGAATGAAAGGTCAATTAAGAACTTAAACAAGTTTCAAATTTATTAAATTTATTCAAATGAGACTGAAATTAAAGATTTAAAAGACTAACCGGATTAATATTTAAAAGAAATTCAAGCAAGATTTGAATATTCTACTAAAATATTAAAACAAGATAGACATTCTTTTTTTACTAAATTCAGGTTTCGTTTGGGACATTTTTTTTGCTTTTTTCTAAAATAATTTTTCGGTGCAAAAGTTTCTTAAATTAAAAAATTGTATACTAAAAATTTGTTTTAGGAAGCAGTACGAAAGCTGTCCCAAATGAAGTCTTAATCTCATCTACTGTATGCATTATGGCTTCCCTAATGATAAGAGAAGAGCAACTCAAGCCGATGACCGAAAAGAAATTGTTCATTGTGGGACTCATTTGTGAAGCTCGAGGAGAGTACAAACTAGGTCCTAAATAATATGCTTAGAGATGACTAAGTTCTTTATGATTTACTATATTGTCATAATGATCTTCTCCTTATTGTTCAAATTTGATTCCATTATCATAATCATAAATGTAGCTTTTTTTCATCTCTAAAATTTTGAAACTCACAATCAAATATTAAATTAAATTTTATTCAAACCAATTTAATTTTGAATCATAAAACTTATTTATTATTATGATTATTTTCATCCAAAAAAACTAAATTCAAAATATATATTTAAATAGAATATACGATAAATATTTGCTTATGAAGTGAAAATTTTCTTCCAAGTTCTAAGTTTATCTTATCTTTATTTTTTTAACAAAAAAAAAAAAACGATCATGACCGTCCATCTACTGAATGTCCATTCATGAACGATATATAAAAGATACGGTTCCTGCCGAAGCTAGGCATATAGTGTAAAACCCTAGCGGCCGCTTGCTGCAAGGAGACGGTACAGAGAAACAACTGTTTCCTGTTGCAAGAGAAAGCTAGGAGCCATGGTGGGAGACGTTCTTTCACTTATAACCTTTGAAGCTTTCTTACTTGATATTCGCTTCAGAAAATTTTTTCTTGCTCTTATCTGCTTATTCTCATTTTTTTGTCTTTAATTGCAGTCGCTTATCGCGAACGAAGATTTTCAACATATTCTTCGTGTTCTGAACACAAACGTAGATGGGAAGAAAAAGATTATGTTTGCCCTCACATCCATTAAGGGCATCGGCCGCCGCTTTGCCAACATCGTTTGCAAGAAGGCCGATGTGGACATGAACAAAAGGTTCTTGTTTCATTGATTTACACGTTTATTTTCGAAATAGTATTGGGTTTAGATCCTTGGACGGCTCTGGCAGAGCCGGTGGATTAGGGGTGGATCATCGTCTATGATACCTTTTTGACTTATATTTCCCTTTGAGTCGGCAATTGTTTGAATTTTTATGTAGTGTTTCTATGCTTAAGAATTCTAAGTTATGTTCATTTCGCGTATGCTTTACATATCTCTTCATTTGGTATCTATTTTGCCGGTGGAAACTTAGCGAGATTGCTGATATTTCATGATGGCTTCTTTCAGTCTTTTTGTATTTTTCTTCTAAATGTATTAATTTGAGTTTGATCTGCTCTTTTATTTAACATCCATTTTTTGCTGCTATTAAAATAGTATGTATTTGTAGAGCTGGCGAGCTTTCAGCAGCAGAACTCGAGAATCTGATGACGATTGTTGCAAATCCCCGTCAATTTAAGATTCCGGACTGGTTTTTAAACAGGAAGAAGGACTACAAAGATGGGAGGTACTCTCAGGTTGTGTCTAATGCTCTGGACATGAAGCTTAGAGATGATCTGGAGCGTTTGAAGAAAATCAGGTATGTTTCTACTTAATTTTATTCCATCTCCTTAGTTTTGTGTTTTATGCAGTCAAATTTGCTGGGAATTGTTTATTGAGCAGGATTTGTTCTTCTGTGGCTCAATCAAACAAAAATTTTTATGTAAAAATAGGATTTTTCTAATTTTCTGTTAACTTTAACTGTGAATGATCAGATGGATGCCACCAAATTCTGTGTCTTGTTTTTTACTTAGTATTTCTATGTTATGAACTTTATTGTTGGACTACAATGATATAATAAATCAGAACTTTGAGAGTCTCTTCTAGTTTGTTTAAAATCGGGTGCTTGGTAAAAATAATGCTGAGTTATCTTTGTTTTTTGAGAAATTTTAAGTACTAGTAAACTTTTCATTTATGATTTAGGATTTCAGAAATATGCTCGAATGCAAACCACCGATGGAAAAAGAAAAAGGGGGTGGGGGGGGGGGGATCTGGGAATTTTTATTGGGTGTGGACACCGGATTGTAATATCTCTGCAAAATTGAGAACAATAATAAGTTAACAAAGTTAAGAAAAGAGTGAGGCATAGTCGGTATCGAGCGGCAGTTGACTTTACATACTGACAAGTTCTAAATTTCGGAACTTAAAGGTACCGAGCTATCATGGTATTGAGCATGGTACCGAGCGGCACCGAGCAGTGCCGATCGGCATGATAGTTTGGATACCGTGAAGTTCCAAACTTCGTAACTTACATGTACCTATCAATCATGGTACTGAGCGTGTCACCGAACATTGTACCTAGCGATACCGAGCAATACCATTGACCGTTATCGAGTTTAGTCACAGACAACTTTAAAACTTGGTAACCTAAAGATGTTGTTCTACATTATGGTACTGAGCGTGGTAACTATAGCAGCCCGCTCGGTGCAGAGTGGTACTGAGCGGTCATACCGAGAGTTACCGACTATTATTACATGAGATTTCATTCAATCTTAACATTTATTTTATATTGTAAAAATCACAAATAATCCTTAATACACATCTTTTAAAAAGTTTAACAATATTTGAAACCTCTATATAACTGTGTATCGAGCAGCGGTACGCAACGGTACTGCGCTTAATAATTCTATTTCCAACATACATTTTCTAATAAAATATGCGAGAATATGTTTTTACACACTATATTAAAAGTTCCAAACCGAACCCTAAACCTAAACATTTGATTTACAAAGTTTTTTAACTGGAAAATAGATCCCACATATCCGAGCCTCTGGAATACTTATATCCTCGCAACAAAATATTGAACTGAGGCATTGCTTCTGTAAAGAAGTTGATCAGTGACAAAAGAAGCTTAGGAGGACGATGAATAGCACCAGAGAAATTGAAAAGCCTTGGTTTTGAAATTTGGAAAGTGTCCCGCGGGTTTCTTTTCAGTTTCTTTTAAATTTTTGCGTCTGAACCAAGTCGGGTTGTCGGGCCGCGCGATGATCGGAAAAGCACGTGTTAAATTTTGAGTTTTCATCAAGTTGGATCGTCGAGTTGCTTAGTTGCGTCATTTAATTGACGTCCGGATGTAGAGCTACGTCCAGTGTCCGCACCCAATAAAAATTCCTTGATGGAAGGTGTCAGAAGTAGCCATCTTTTTTCTCACTATGTTTATATATATATATATAATTATATATTACTCTTACTTAGTCTCTTTACTATTGGCATGCAAAGTTATTAAACCGGAAGCCTTGTTTGTTTGTTTTCTTTTCCTTGCTGATGTCACTAGTTGGGTGAGTTTGACTTCTATTTGCTTTCCTAAAAAATAAGCTGCACTACTTGTCCATAAAATTTATAGCTTTCCCTCCAGATTGTAATTATGTATAAGATGAATGTATAATGAGAATGGTAACTTGTAAGTTCTAACATATACCGTGTCTTGTATGTGGCATACTTGTGTTTTGTTCTATCAATAGTGTGTGGAGTGAATTACTAAGCAACTCTATTTCCTTTGTAAAATGTCATTTCATCAGCAAGTAGTGGCGAAATACTGTGAAATAAACATTTTTTTACCCTCAATTGAAAATAATTTATGGTGAAATTGAGGGTTTCCTGTTTTCCATTCTGTTATATCAAACTATATTGGGAATGTGGTCATATTCTCAACGGAGGAGATTGATATTGCAAGAATGAGTGCTCTTTTAGGAGGCTGACATTATATTGTAAAAATTTTGAAAGTACTTGATATATTTTGATTTGTTGGATTTCATTTATACTTTGAGAACTCCTGGTTTTTCATTCATTGTGGTGATTCTAATTTAACTGATAATAGCGATGGATCAATTCCCATTATTATGTTTTTATTCTGTAGTTCAATTCCCAATAATAAATTTCCTACATGAAACATTAGGTCATGCTGACATATTGCAGAGTTATAGTAAGTTTCGGTGTGTACCTTTGTTGCGAAACAGAATATCTTGTTGCTTACTGGATACTAATTTCTAATGTGACAAGGCCAAGCATTTCTTTACCGGCTACATTTCAGGCCACCATTTTTTAGCAATATCTCAAGGAAAATTTCTGGATATAGATTTCATCAAAAACTTTTGTTGGCCTCTGCCTTTTTCTTCTGATAAAGGCTTTGTTTGGGACAGCTTTTTTCCAGCCTCTTGAAACGGCTTTCTAGTACATAAACCCTAAACCCTTAACCGCTTTAAGAAGCAGGAAGAAAGGTGTCCCAAATGAAGCCAAAGAGGCTGCATTTACTTGATTTGTAGATCGTCTAATCTACCTCGTTTGCTGCCAAGTCAGCTTTAAAGTTTTAATTCCATTTTCTTTTTAAATTTTCTCCATCCATTTTCAATCTTCTCTTTTGTTTGCCTATGTAATGTTGCGTATTAGAAGAAATAGCTGTAGACAAGCAGAGATTAATCTCATTTTAAACCTCCTTTTTAGTAACTATCATCATTTCTGCCCATCAATTGCAGGAATCACCGTGGTCTACGTCACTACTGGGGTCTTCGTGTTCGTGGGCAGCATACCAAGACAACTGGTAGGAGGGGGAAGACCGTTGGTGTCTCCAAGAAGCGATAAGCTTTTCCTCATCAGCTTTTTAGCAGAGGTCATGTTGGTGTTTGAACTAAGAAAACCTATCCAAGCATGTTTTCTTTTATTTTTCAGCATTTACATTTGAAAGAATTGTGTTTTATCTAAACCGATTTTGATGAAGTGCTTAGTGGTATTTGTTATGATCGAGAAATGGAATTAGTTGCTTCTTGTAGTGTTTCTTGAAAGAGATTTGAAACATCGGCAAGCAAATGGAATCTGTATATATCAATATGTTGTTTGCTCACTTAAGCTGCTTCCCAATAATGCTACAGGCAAGCCTAATGTGTCCCTCATCTGCTCTGGGGTTTTCTGCTAATTCATCAAGTGGCAAATTATGCCAGTTGTATGTTTTTGAGTGCTTGCAAAAGTAATATTACCATTTTCTTTCTCAGCTACAATGTCATTGATATATATATATATATATATATATATATATATATAGAGAGAGAGAGAGAGAGAGAGAGAGAGAGAGAGAGAGAGAGAGAGAGAGAGAGAGAGAGAGAGAGAGAGAGAGAGAGATTGTGCTTTTGGAGACTAGTTTGAGTGCGCCACATCATCCTGTGCTCGGTACCACTAACGTGACGCATTCTACATCCGGTCTCCGCACAGAATAATTTCTCCTTACGATGAGCGTAACTTTCTTCATTGTCATGAAAGAGTATATTTCCTTGTGATTTGTATACATTGGTTTCAATGTTATTGTTATATATATAAATAGAGATATTGTGATGAAGGGTTAGAAGAGAATGAAGGAGATAACAGCTGAACAACACGCATGGAGGAAGATTGATCTGCTTCTTGCGTTCTAAATAGAATGGTTTGGAGTTTGCGGCTGTAGGTGCTCATCTCTTACTACCATGTTTGAGGTGGCTAAGCTTTTCTCGTAGCCAAAAAGTTCTCATTACATTTGGATTTGCGGTATTTATGCAGGATTTAGAGTTAGGGTCTCTTTTGGGCAATGTTCTTCACTGTTTTGCTCTAGTAGAATTAAGGTCTAACTTATTGGCTCTGGGTGTTTTTATCCTATTCTCGTTTATGCAATCTGACATATTCTGATTCGTTTCTAGATGGTTCGGTGCAGAAACGGTTCGGTGATGGCACGTAAAAATTTCTCTTTTTTCTCTAAGGAGAGTTACGTTACGTGCCGCTAATAAGAATATTCTGATGATTTTTATGTTAGGATGGATTTCAAAATCTTAAACTTCCCTTGAGCTTAGAGCATATGATATTTGCTCTAATATTCAATCATTATATTAATATTAATGCAAATAAAAGATCGTTTTAAAGGAAAATGAATATTTTTTCATTACCAAGTCTCTTGCTCATTGGTTCCTCAATTAATGATAAACAAATATAAGGAAGAGCTGGATTAGTGATGCATGTAATAACAAGATCAATAGAATGATTTTTCATTAAAAAAAAATTAATAGAAAATATATTTAACATTTAAAAAATAAAATATCTATAAAAAGTATAAATTGGGAGGAAAGCAATTATATTTATTTATTTTTTCAGATATCCCTGCTTTTTATTTTTTTACTTTTTCCCTCTCCCATATGTCTTTGAGAAGATTTGTTAGCTCTGTCCTAACTAGGGTTGTATGTTTGGACAAATAATGAGTTGACTTGAGCTTGTCTTGATAAATGGCTATTGAGCAGGTTCATTGAGCTATGAGATTTACATACATACTATTTTATTTCATGCTATTTTTATATCTAATACTTAAAATTTTAATATTACATGTCTATTACACAGATCAAATATGAGTGCATGAATGAAATATTAAAGTTTATAAGGTGATATGGGTGTTAAGAATGAAATATAAGAGTTATATATTTGATATTAAAATTTTATATAAGTAGTATAAATGTAATATTAAAGTTTTGGATGTTAAATATATAAATAGCATGAAATAAAGTGATATGTATGTAATATTGATATAAAAATACAAAAATTTATTAACATTCATGAGTTTTAAGTTTAAATTATATCTTATTTTCTATATCAAATCATTCTTCATTATTCCTTTTAATTTCTTATTTTTTTACCATTTTATTACACTAATTTTTTTAAAAAAAAATTTGATCTTTTTTCTCTTTCATAATAAACTCATAAAATTAAGCTTAAGCTCAAGTTCTAACTCATAAAATTAAGCCAAAGCTTAAAATCTAACTTGATAAATCAATCGTCATTAATTTGATGCAACTGTCATTGATGTAAAAAGCACTTATAAGGAATAACGTACAAGCATGTGACAAAAGAATACAAGCCATATGGAGGAATAATCCGGTGAATTGTGCTTCCTATATATTCTTGTACAGTTATTGATGAGAGTTCTGATTCCCATAAATCATTCACAAATGGGATAAGAATCTTTATTTTTTAGGACTTACTTTTCTCTTTATTCCTTGTCTAAAGAGTGATGAATCTGTTTCCCAGTTTTTTTATGATGCGATTTTTTTTTAGCATTTTAAAATATGTATTTTTTGGAGCTGTTATTTTTCTATTCAGGTCTAATATTTGTCAAGTTTTTAATTGTATTTTTGGGGATCACAAGTTATCTGCTAACTAAAAAAAATTATTACTATTTGGCCAATTGTGATTCCATTTACTATATTTAGAGAGAAAGGAATTGCATAAGGTATGTGAGCTTTCACTCTTGTATCAATACCGCTTTAATTTTATTAAGGAAGGCTATTAGAGTTGAGATTAGTAGTACAACAACAACATCAAGTCTTTGTCCCACTATGTGAGGTCGGCTACATGAATCCTTTTTCGTCATTTTGTTATGTTAAAAGTCAAATTCTCATTTAAATCTAATAGAAAAAGGTCATTTTTAATATTTTATAAACAAGTTTTTTTAGGTCTACCTCGATCTTTCTTAACATAAGTCAAATCTAATACCTCGACTCTCCTAACCGGGTCATTGAAAGGCCTTCATTTAATGTGATCAAATCATCTAAGGCGACTCTCTCTAATCTTATATTCTACTGGATCTAGTCCAACCTTTTCTCGTATAGGTTCATTTTCTATCCTATCTCGAAGGGTAAAGCCACTCATCCACCTAAGCATCATCATCTCTGCAACACTTAACTTAGTATTATCCTTCTCTTTTAATGGCCAACATTTGGAACCATAAAACAGTTACAAAAATTTTGACAGATGCTTAACCTTATTATTCTAATACCTTTTTTTGGTTTTATGTCATATATTATATGATTTTTTTGGAGAATGTTCTCGCTGGTGCTTTTGTTCCTCTGTGATTCTTTTGGTTTCACCGGGGCTTGACTGTTGGTTTTTAAATTGTTGTTTCAGTTAGTATCTCCTGTCAATTTTGTTGCTGCCTCCATAGGATGGTTCTTTGCCTTGGCAACTAGGGGGGACTATTTAATGTTGGCCATTTTTGCAGAGGTGTTGCGTAATTCCTGAGTCTTGTAGGACGTGGTTCCATTATTTTTTGTTTTCTTTTGGTAATTTTTTTTAGGTTGTCCTTGCAATCTTTAGACTCATATGTGCTATATTTTGTTGTTTTTTAATTTTTGTCTCTTTTGAGGCTTCCTTTGTAATTCCTTTTTCATTTCAATGAAAGTAGGGCTTGCCCCAATGATGCGTCTTTTGTGTTTTTAAGTTTTTCTTTGAATGTTAGTGGTGGTTAGGATTGGAAATGAATTGAATATGAATGGATTATAATTTTATAGGATTTGATGTGGGCTCCGAAAATTCACATCCATGCCTATCTGCGGCCCCTTTTCTTTTCTTTGGGCTATCGAGGAGAGTTTTAACGCTTAAGTTCTGCGGCAAATTTTCAGAATGCAAATTGGATTTTGAATTAGACATTATCCAAAGATTTCGCCCACATTTTGCGAGGATGTTATGATCTAAGTTTAGGTTTCCTATAGGCGCAAGCCCCTATAGTTAATTACCCCTCCGAATAACGAGAGAGAACTTTCGATTAAGGCTAGTTATCAAACGGATATGTAATATCCGACGTATAGTAGCAGCATGAATTGGGTATTTGAAAATTTAATATTTAAAATTAAAAATTCATCACCCTGCACTTAAAGCGGATGGTGTGTGTGTTGGGGGAGAGGAATGATGACAGACTCGATAAAGATCCCAAGGTTCCGTCATTCTTGGTCATCACGGTCCCTAGTCTACTTAATTAGAGGAGGTAGTCGACCCAACCTGATCAAAGGATCCTTGTCGGCAGCCGTGAATTGCTTCGTCCAAGTGTGCTTTATAAACCTAGGGTGAATGTTTGTCTAAGGGGATAAATTTAAATACACTTTAACAAACACGGGGATTTGTGCCCTATTGATCATATCATATTAATTTTTTACTCAATGATTTGAAGTTGTTGGGGAACATACGGGTTATGACCATGACCGTAATATAATAGTGCCATTTAACGATAAAACCACCCAGTGATAGGATCCCGGTCATAGCCGTTTACTTATGGTGCCATTTGGCGGCGAAACCACTGTTAGAGGACGCGTTCCACGTTCTTGCTAGCGAGAGACGTATTGAGAATGAATCAAGATAATATTCTCGACTAAACATCTACTCATTGTGAGTTGAAATGATTTTTAATTTGTCCTCATCGACAAACCGTTACGGAGGATGGATGTGTATTTTCGCTTTAAGAATTTTGATGATTTATTTTAATTTTAAATATTGACATATTTGAGTGCATTTCATAAAAATTTGGAGCCATTTTTAAATATTTGGGATCTCCTCCGATTGAGATCTTCTATTAACATGGTCATCTTCAGGGTAACTTTATGGGCAATTTTATTTTTGTCTGTTGAATTTTATCGACTTTGTCAACTTGATGACAAATGATCAGGTTTGTTGTTGGCTTTTATGCTATTATTAGTGAATTTTCTTTGTTATATATCTTGAATGTCTAATATGAACGTATAAAATAAATATCTCGATCAATGTTGCGATCACATATTTGCTTAATAGTTCGAGCCGTGTCGACTCCTATCTATTCATATATAAGGATCGGGTTCGAACTTATGTTCATTTCTTGACATGCAGAGTATCCTCAAAATTCATGTGTGCACATACAACATGCTTATCGGGGATATTTTAATGCATGAGGGGGCATTTTAGAATATTTGCTTATAAGCAATTGCTTAAATGACTATTATTGAAAGAGTGCACAAGATTCAATTTTAAAATTTGCAAATGCCTTATGTCCACTTGTACGAGCGTTGCAGATCTGTTGGCGTGGTGCAACAATTAGTCGAATTTCATCTGTTGCGCATTGACAATGTATTTTAGTCATTTCATCTTATGCAATATTCAACCTGCAGGGGTGTACTTATGCTTGTAAATGAGTTGCATGGTGCATCATAAGTTTTTCACATGTTGTTTGCAAGCGAGCTAATTTATCTGGCGTGACAACCTGGTTTTACAAATTTGCCGCCTTAGTTTACTAATGGCCTGCAATGTTTACTACAAATTCCCTGCTTCTGCTTACAGGTGAATTGTAGCGTTTGTTGAGTTTGGATGAATATGTTTGTGGGTAGTGCGCCATCAACGAACATTCAAAGGTGGTACGTTGTTGCATGCAAGTGAGCTACATTCAATGTATATGTTGCTAGTGGGCGGACCATTGTATGCATTATAGGCCTTCCATTGTTATATGACGGCGAACTGCGCTGAATGAAAATCTCCCAGTGCCACCCGTAGATGCTTGCATTTACCACATTCTCCATGCATCTTGCTTGTAGGTAGCATGTTGGGTGCATGATGAGTTTCCTTCAGTAGCTCATAGGTGCTTCTATCCGTTGCATATCGACTATCTTTGCTTGGGAAGGAATTAATGTATTCACCTTACATTGAATGGTTGTTAACATTCACTATCAATTACTGCTCATCATCCATATATACATTATTGTGCGTACGACGAATCTTTCATCATTGCCAATTGGTGATCACATTCATCGTATATTGCACAGAGTATGTTTGCGAGAGGCTTCGTTATTTGCAAGCGAATTTGTGTTCATTTGTATGTCACTATTGGCTATCAGTAAGCTATATTCATCACTGATTCTTCATGCACGTCGGTTAGGAGGTTGTTATATTTGCTTGCATATCTTTTAGTATTCATAAGGGACTGGTCACCCTTACAATCTATCTGTTATTGTTAATTGTAGGGACTACTGTATTTTCTTACATAACTTATATTAGACATCAACTATCATCATTTGTATGCAATTTGCAATATTATTTGGGGGCTTCTTTCATTTGTTTTCAATCAAATTATACATTCTTTCCCATTTCATTGCTTGCAAGGTCGAATATGACTGGTTGTATTTTGATGTTGACTGCAGGGCGTGGGGTGCTGTGTTCATTGCATATTTTTCATATATCCCTCACGAATGCTCCATCCATGATTGAGGAATTGCTTTTATTTATGTTATGTGTTCCCCTCATATTGATTGATTGTACTCTATTGACTTTTACTTGCAAGAGAGCATTATACGGCAATTTGTTCATCATAAGTCTTATGATTATTTATTAGTGTTTGTTTGAATGACTTAATCCGCATTTTAGGATTTGCATTTTAATTTTAATTGTGCATTTTAAGGTTTATGATTCAGTTTCTTGTTATTTCATTAAAGTTTTGCTCCTTGCAGTCCGTTTATTCAAGTTCAGGACCTATGTTGCTTTGTTTGAGTTTTGTTCCCTCTTATTCATTCAAGTTTGCAAGTTCAATCTCATATATTTTGGTCAAGTTCAGGTCCTTTGTCAATTAAAACTTCGGTAGTCTCTTGGCGTCATTCCCATTTTGGAGAAATTTGAGAAGTTGAGCCTTCCCACCATGCAATGAGAGCATGTATGGTAGGTGTCAGGCGACATCGTGGATGTGAATCTTCAATCCCACCATGCTACCAAAGCATGTATGGGTCTTCGAGATACCTAATTGAAATGCACAGTTTTCTTTCCCTGCAGGAACTAAAGCATGTACTTGAGTACTTAAAGTTATCCCCGCCACGCTACGAGAGCATGTACAAGGCCTACCCGCCTCGTTACAAGCACCGCATTGGGCCCCTTGCAACTACGCTACGAGAGCGTGCATGGGTAGTCCCTCGACGCACCGTAGGCGCCGAAAGAGGGATTTTGAGATTTTTTTGAGTTTGAGACATTTATACATTCGCACAAAAACTATGGTGGTGATGATGTCGGTGATGACGTTGACAAAATGCATGAAATACCCTTTTTCTTTTTTTTTTATTTCCCTCTTCTTTTTATTTTCTTTCTCATTTTTTCTTTCTTTCTTTCTTTCTTTTCTTCTCTTTTTTGTTGGATAATAATAATAATAATAATAATAATAATATTATTATTATTATTATTAAATACTAATATTATCAAAATAAATATAAGAGGGAGAGATTACCTAGCTTTGGGGAGGTCGACACAAGCAACAAATCAGTTGAGTAGAGGCTTCGATTGTTGGATTCAACTGGATTTGGGTGGTCAGGCCGAGTGTAGGGTTCGGGAGGCTTAGTCCAATAGGGAGTTAGGTCGGCTTCGGCTTGTAGACGAGTATAAGAATCTCAGGGAGGTCAGTTGTCTTGCGGCTGGATTTTGTGAATAGAGGGCTGATGCGATCGGTTTGGCGAGGAGATTCGGAGGGCTGTGCAGCTCTACAGGTGTTGTGAGAGTGGTGTGGCGGCAAGGGCGGATTCCCAACGATTTCATAGTAGGATGGGTGAAGATTAACTCAATAATTATCTTCAGCCTTTCATTGAAAAAGATGTGTTTGATTTTATTATTCAATATTATTAAAAAATATAAAATAGATTAATAAAATTATAATGATTTTTAATTTTCCTATCAATACAAGATGTTATCCGAATGGACAGGGCATGGGACGAGATGGGCAGACAGGATTTTGGCAGATGTAAATTTTATATTATTTTGTTACTGTTATTATCTTATTTTTTTTTTTGGGACATTTAGGCCATTTAAGGCAAACTCACACACACAACGCATATACATAGACTCGAACCTTGGACCTCTTAGTTGGAAGCCTTAGCTCTCAACCAATAGGCCAAGGAGAGTTGTGTTTATTATTATCTTATTTTTATTTTGGATTTGAGTTGAGGTCAACATTTGATTCATTAGTTCGAGTGTAAATGGGCAGAATATGAGCGAGATATAGTTTTATTCAGCTCAATTCATTAATTATTAAGTCAGACATCAATGAGGTCAAACTTTTCCAATCTTTTTGTCGGATTTAGGTTTTTTTTTTTTATAATTTTCTTACTGTTTTATAAAGAAATTTTCTAGTACAAAAATTTCTTACAAATAGCAAAAAAATAATGACAAAAAACTGCCCAAATTAAACTTTAATATTCTTTCATATTTTCAATCTTTCTTCAAACATTGCTATGATCAAGAATGTAAATGAATAAAACAAGATCAAATTAGAATTGTAATCGGCTTGATTCATTAATTATCAAGTTGAACACGAATTAACTTTTATATACATAATTTTTGTATTTTTTAAGGATTAAATTGGCAAACTAAACAAGTATTTTTTTTCACAAATCATACAATTCAAAGTTGATGGTGAACTAATTTAGACCACATATAAAAGGGTAGCAAATTAGATAAGACTTTCAGTTCAATAGGGCATTCACAATATTAAAAACTATATAGAACACACTAGCTTGTATTTTCATTCATGGAATCTCAGAAATTCAGCAAAATAACACTAAAAAATGATGATACAAATTGGAATGAGATTAGGGCTCATTTGCCAGTTAAAATTAGAAAGAAAGTTATAAAAATCATGATAAACTTTATTTAACAAAACTGCAATCTTCATCAAGATGTATTCTCACTCAAATATTCTTTCCCCTCTCGAAAAAATTAAAAAAATAAGAGAACTAGAAATGCAAAGATAAGCTGGAATAAAGAATACCGGTTTCCAGCTCTCTGGGCTAGAGAGATGCCTATCAGTGACCTTAGCGATCTCCAGAATCCTCCCAGTGAGTCCAACACCAATGATACCAGCTAATGTCCCAGCTGTATTTGAAACTCCCATTACAATCCCAGCATAACCTGGAGCTATATCCAGATGGTTTACCGCAAAGCCAGCTCTCCCTAATGCCAGAAAACCCAAAGAAACTGAAGAGCAAAGCACAGTGCCAGAAGAAGTTTTGAACAGAGGTAGAGAAAATAAGGCCAAAGCAGAAATAACAAATCCAACGGTATTTAGAAGCTTGCGAGTTTGCGTTATGGATAAGATCCTCCTTGTGATGAGATGATCAGCTACCACTCCACCCATATTAGAAAAGATGAACATGTTCAAATAAGGCAGCATCTTTGATGATCCCATCTCCTGAAGACTAAGTTGAAGACCGAGCTCAAAGTACGTTGGAAGCCAGTTCATCAAAACATATAATGCATAGTGAAAAGTGAAGTTGTTCACCACAATGGCCCAAACTGGCAAGCTGAACATCATCTTTCTCCATGGGATTTTTGATAGATGTGGCAAATTCCCTTTCTCCTTAGATTTTGTTATTGGCAGTGCTCTTGCCTTGGGGTTGTCAGAGTAAGGCGGGTCGCTCGCAAAATTTGAACCAAAGGATGCACCAAGTGATGCCCAATGCTGCTTCAACAAGAAATACAGACTGAGGACCTTGGCGTTTCACCAAACCTGGAAGCAAAAGCATGGCTGCAGCTGCACCAAGATACATCCCGGAAGTAGTTAGAGAAACGGATCGGGACCGCTCATGGGCTGGAACCCACTGTGCCAGGATTGTGTGAATGCAAGGGAAAATGAAGCCTTGTGCCGCCCCGACAAGAAGACGAGAGATCACCAATATGACGACTTGGTTTGGGTCCATCGGAACTAAGGCACATATGGAAGACCATAAAAGAAATGCCAAAAGCAGGATGCGCCTACCTCCAAGACTTTGTGCAGCCCATCCACCAGGGATCTGTGAAAGAACATACCCATAGTAGAAGGTTGAGAGTATAAGACCTTTGCTAGATTGATTTATACCAATGGCATTTGCAGCTGCGGAGTAAGCAATTGAAAAGCCCATTCGCTCAATGTAGAAAACATTTGTGCATAAGAATGTCAGAACAACAATCAAATATCGCTTTGGAAATTTCACTCTTTCCATGATTTAGAGATACTATGGAGCACCTTCATATCATCTTTTCAAATGGAAAAACAGAAAATTTGTAACATAAACATGTAGCACTCATTCTTGAAGCAAGAGGGGGCTTTAAGGAGGGTAATTTGCTTTACACCACTTAAGAGGATCCTGTAAAAAGTCAAAAAACGGAAAAGTGATTTCCATAGATAAACAATCATAGGCTAATAAAATTTTAAACAAGGTAAATAAATATCATAGAAAAATGAAAAATGATAACTAAATTTTGGAAAAAACTCATAGGATATGATATTCCATTACATGCTCAACATGCTAAGTGGACAACATCATCCACATCATCATCATCATCATTAGCCTAATTGAAAATATTAATTTATGTGTCCTCATTTTGTATTCATTAGTGTTGAGTGCTACTTGATGTATTAAACCTATTCTTAGCAAATCAGTCTAAACAATTTATATCTATATTATCTTTAATCCACATCTCTCTTGATCTTCTAACACTAAATTTATCTACTCGTCTAATGGATGCATTTTCTATCTTTTGATAAATATCATAAGAGTTGTAAAAAAAATAACTTTGGTAGGACTCTACAAGTGATGGACAAATGATTCACATTACTTTTTCAACATGCTAGGAGAATGAGTGTAATTTGAAATATGTACATAAATTTTTTTTCCAGCAACAATGTCTGTTCCAATCCTATCAATGGGAGACAGCAAAGTAAATAATCTTATTATAATCAAACAATTCAAAAACCACAATCAATTCTCATAATGCAGTCCATGGCACAATAACTAATTAGAAAATTTGAAATTGATGTAAATATAATGATGATTAATTTAGATGTTAGCATGCTCTTATACTTTGTGATGCCGTGATGCCCCAAAATCTAAATTGAATATGTTCTTTTACTTAGATCATGGGACATTACACACTTCCTCCAACAAGATTTAAGAACGGCATAAATAAGGAGGTAACACATTCTACAGCTTATCTTTTTTATAAGATAAATGAGCACTTGGAATTAACTGATTTTTTTAACCATAACATCAAATTCTCAATAACCGCAAAACCTTGTTGAGGAGAGGAATTATGCATCTCTGTAAAAAATATAGAAGCAAACTCTAATCCTTTTGCTATTTTTACTTTTGCATTTGATCAATGGTCTTTAAAAATATCATTAAAAATTTAGGAAGAGACCTCATTTCCATCGGATAAAAAGCGCACAACTTGAAAACTCAAGCCAGGCTAAACGATTACAACTCAATGAAGGTAGTATTAATTCACCACAAAAAAGAAAAAGAATGCAGGACTATTAGCACCACCAGATTAAGTTTAAATGCACTAGAAAAATTTTACCATGTTTGCAACTTAAACTATTTAAATAATAAGATCTTTACAAACAAAAAAACCAAGACAAAAGGTAGGGCATGGCAAAAGCACGTAGGCTGACAATTACAGTCTCCTTCTAAAAGCTCCATTAATGTAGGCGCCATGGATCTGGGGTAAAATTGTATCTTATTGCATCGAGCATATCATCTTGTAAACAAAGTAACAAACCGTAACTTGCTAACAGCTTAATTGGTTGCTTGTAATTACAAAACATGTTACAGAAAATAAAGATTTTGAGGGATTTTTGAGAAAGTTTGGGGAGTTTAAAATCAGAGTTGATGTCTATAACTACATCCAGCCAAATAAAATTCATCCACAAAACATTATTTTTAATTACATCCAGGAAGTAAATTCTGGGTTTGGCCCATTCGATTGAGCTAGCCTAGGGGTGAGACATTTTTAGTCAAGCTCAGTTCAATATCATACTACCAAGAAAGAGACGACTTGCTGTGGTCCATACAACTATCACTGACTCATCTTATTCTGGAAAGAAATTCAATTAAAAAGACAAGGCAAGGGCAAGCATTATAACTAAAGAAAACTGCGGTTTTATAAACGAAGAACGAAGAAAAAATAGATTAAGCGGGACGAAGAGAGATTGAACCTGAAACCGAAATGGAGGAATACACCTTGACAGCTGATCTTCTCCTGCCGTCTTCCTCAGAGGCGGTGGCCGATTGCGGGGAGCGCGAGCCGTCCCCGGCACTATCGGTAGAGAGGGAAGCCAGCAGGCCGAGTAGATTTAGACGGCAACCCGATTAGTTGACACACGATAATATATTCGGGTTAGGAACTCTGAATTAGGCCTATAAAACGCCTGCTTCGGGTCAACTCCTGGCTCATGCGAATATAGGAAAGCGAGGAGAGGGGAGGGAGAAAAAGTCTCCTCCATGATGAAGAAGGAGATCGTAGCACGATCACCGCGGCTCTTCTGCTCTTCCTGGTTGGGGAATAAATATCTTAAAAATTATATTATTATAAAAATCGAAATTATATATATATATATATATATATATATATATATATATATATATATATTGAATTTTTTTTAATAAATATTTTACTCTCTTCATAAATTTTTTTATGTGGACTTTATGATAATATTTTCTCAGCCAAAATAGTAAGGAGGATTTAAGTGACACTTTTATCATCGATCACTCAAAACGTGATGATAATATGTCTATAATTATGACAATTTTATCATTAATCATGAAAAATAGTGTAATAAATAGAATAAATTTTTATGATTTTTATATTTTAATTCATTATTATGGTTGGGAATAAATATCATATACTTTTTTTTTGTATGAGAATATGATTATTTTTTCGATCATACTCACTAGATAGTCATCATAATGAGAGTGGTAATTTTGTTGTTAGTCTTGATAAAAGTGATGAGTTTGACAATAATTTTCAATTTGTGCAAGTAATGATGAAATTAGCTTTTTTATAGAAGTATAACATGTGAGAAGTTGATTCAATAGAGATATAGTAAATCTTGATCGCCTTATCCTTTCACTACATGACACATTATCAGAGTCATCATTGTATGGTCTTGGTTAAAGAAGAATATGATTTAGGTCTATTAGATATAGCTATGATACATGTCTCATGAACATACATTATGATGATCATTGTAATCAATGTCATAAAGGAGGTGATTGTGACACTTACGATATTCTAATCGTTGGCATCAACTATTGAACATCTAAAATGTCACTTAGTGTGTGGTCATGTTTAGCTCAAGTTATTTTCACTCACTTAATTAAGTTAGCAATTCTCCGTTTAGGACATTTCACATGATTAAGTCTACAAAATCAATTCATTAATCCTTTGGTTTAGACTACTATGGTTTGTTCTTTGGTCTCAATCACTATGAATCTTAGCCAAAGTAGACCCAAGCCCTCTAAAATTCCAATGCTTGGCATGTTCATACAAGGGTTAATCATAGTCATTCCCTAACTTGAGGACTTCTAGATAAAATAGATAAGTCAATTCTAGCCCCTGATTATCCCTAGGTTTTTACCCTAGTCATCTTTAAAAAATCATAATATGGCCCTAAGTATATGCTAGTCATGGCTGACCTTAGATTGACCATAAACCTAATTGAGGCAATATGCCCTTTGGGGGTAACCCTAAAAGCCACAATTATCCAATCAATTATATCTAACTACAAGTCAAACTTAGCCGAACCTCAACCCTATCTTGACGCAATGGATTTGTGGTTTAATCCATCAAATTTTCTTTCAAATATTTCAATAATATTTAAGTCAAACTTAATGACCATTTAACCAATCAATTTAAATCTCTGCCCTAGGTTTGACCAAAAGTCAAAACCTATCCAAATAGCTTGACCCAATAAGAAATTTGACCAAATTGAATCAATTAAATGCACAAACCTTTTCTAATCAACTCAAGTTAATATTATATTAGCTTAAGTTAACCTTAAACCCTAGTTAGTCCAATGTGGCCTAATTGAGCTATAGGATCCAAATCCTTCAATTGGATAAACTAACCTTAGCTAATTCTATCATTTGATCCTAATAGTTTAATTTTGTCTTGTTTGAGCATAATTGACCAATGGCTTAGTCCAAGTTTCCCTTGAATCCAAGCTAACCTATTTGGATCAACCCCTTGCCTAATTTAATCCAAATCAAACCATCCTAACCATATTCATGCTTACCTAAAACTTAGTTTGATTTAATTGAACAAACTAGACCATTTTCAACATTAGCCAACCCTAATTAGGTTATTAAATCCAAGGTTAGAAACTATATTATAGATAATGTAATAGTCCATATTTTGACTTAATCAAATAATATTTTAGGATTCATTATAAATCTAATTTATAAACTATTTTTGCCATAATTCAGATGTTATTGTGCTTTAATTATAATAAATTTCTCATAATTTTATAGTTATTATAGAAAATTGATACATGTTAGCATAAGTGAGTTTTTTGAGATATTTATTTTGTTGCACTATTGAGAAATTGCATAAGCCTTGATAAAAACAAGAATCTAATGTTTATAAGTGCCTTGAACCTCCATAGCTTTATTGGTTGTAAAGCTTCATACAAAGTAATAGACATGAGAATTCCTATGGCCTTTGGGAGGGTCTTTCCTTGCTTTCTTTGTGAAAATTCCTGCAGTTTTTGTAAGTTTTCTCACTGTTTTTTGTAAAAAACAAGTGCAGAATTTGAGGTTGTATCGCTGTTTTTACATGAGAAGTCCTATGGAATTTGGGTGGATCTCTCCTTGTTTCTTTGTGAAAATTGCTACAGCTTTTATGAGACCTTTTCTTACTAATTTTGTGAAAGAAAAATGCAGATTTTGGAAGTTTTCTCGCTATTTTACATAAGAATCCTCACCGCTTTTGGATGGATCTTGCATTGCTTCTTGGTAGGGATTCCTACAGTTTTTTGTGTAAGCTTTTCCCACTTTTTTTTTTTTTGTAAGAAAAAGTGTATATTTTGGAATTTCCGTCGTTTTGCACAAGGACCTTTGTCATGAAGCTCATGTTTATTTATGAATCATCGTATGATAAGGAGAAGTTGTAAAAGTCATGTAGATTTCTTAACAAGATGTGCATCTAAAAATATCTTTGATGAACTTTGAGTGGATTATTTCGTAACAATTTCAAGAAAGCATGAGTGCAGAAAGTTTGCGATGATTTCTGATTATAAAGTGATGACATCTATGCTAGTATATTACATGAAACCTTACAAGCATTGCATACAAGTTGTTTGATGGAATATCGTTGAAGGAATAGTTGAAAAGCTTGATTTGAATGGAAACCTTTTTTTTCTCAAGTTTTCTTTGATCGTATACATTTGGCCATGAAAAAATTGGTTAATACATGATGAGTATATCATCTTGGTGTTAAATATATTGATATTGTTGGGATTTTGATGATGTCTTGCCTATGGTTTATATCATGTACATCAATGCGTAGACTACGAAATGTTATAAAGTTTTTTATGCCTCATAAAAAAATGCATATGTAGGAAGATTTGAATTGGAACCTTTACTTCTTCTAGCATTCCACTCATACACTATTCGTTGGCATCACTATGAGATCTTGTTGGAAAGCTTTCGTGAATATGTTTTTGGCATGAGAGTAAAGTCATGGATTTTAATTAGAGAGTTACTTTGAATCATTGGTGACATGTAGCAAAAATAAATACAATTTGTTGGAAGGAATTCATGTTTATTCTAAATCATGTGGTAAATGAAAGGTTTATATCTATGATTAGTAAGTGTTTATACATCCCATACATGCTTGAGAAGAAATTTTCATGTGTTTTGTGAATTATATGTGGTTTTACTCATGCTATTGAAACTTTTTTTTATGGTTGGAGAAGTGACATTAAATCTCCTTTCTTATGAACCTTTGGTTTCAACGGTAAATGCACTAGTTGTCTTGTTGGTTGATATGAAGTATGTTGGTTCTTGATTTTTTGAAGTGTAGTTAGTTGCAACAAGCAAAGTATATGAGGTTGTTTCCTTTCTTAAAGTTCTTAAGCCATTAAGTTATGATTTGTTAGGTGAAGTATTATTGTTTTCTTTCTTCCTATTAGCTTGGTGGCTTCACATTCTTTTGCAAACTATGGTTATAAATTTGATATTAGAAGTAAGCTTAGTGAGTTTGTTGCAAAATTCGATTCATGTTCAATGTTGGTCTCAATTTTCAAAAGGCACATGGTTCTAATGCAAGGTGGCATATCTATGAAATGACTTTAATGTATTATGTGATAATGGTCTTTATACATTGTTATTTATGTTATTAGAATACTTTCTTTAAGCATGAGAAGAACAAATTACATAAACTCCTCTCTTATCATTGCCTTTTCTTTAATAGAAAATGTTGAGTTCTAACATTAAATACATACATGTGTGGCCTCATGTTGGAGAAGTTTTATATTTTGCTTTATATTGAGAAATTGTATGATTTGTTTTATATTATTAGGATGCTTTGGGAAAGTTTTAGGAAATGCTTGATATTAAAAGATTTTATGGATGTCTTTATGGTTAAAAGTTTTTGCTAATTATTTTACATCGAGAGGCTTTATCGAAAGTTTTTGTGAATGTTTTGGGGTGAGGGCTCTACAATGAGAGTTTTTTTTTTTTATAAAACTTTCTCATTGGAAAGCTTTATATGTTTTATACCCCACTCCAAATGAAAAGGAGGCACTTAATTATTGATTATTTTGGGTAGAATTTTGTGTTAAAAGAGGGGATTCTAATAGATGATTTTTGTAGAGTTTTGTGTCAAAACAAGAAAGAAGAAATTTGGATAAGTGATTTGTGTAGCTTTTCATTCAAACAAAACAAAGAAAGTTTCATAAGTTAGATTTGGGTTTAAAAACTTTTTGAAGAGTGGAGTTGTATTGGTAGATTCTTTAGAGCTCTCCTTTTGGATGAAGCGATGTCTCTTAGTCCGGATTATGTCTCTTTCATTAATGTTTGCTTCTAGATATAGAAGAGTGTGGTAGATATAGAATTTGGAAGACTGTGATGGGTAGAAAGAAGTGTCGTTTTAGGTTTAGTTTTTTTTCTTTTTTTTACTTGAACTTCTCTTGTTTGCTTTGGGTTTGGTAGGGAATAGCTTATGTAGTCATGTCGGGTTTGTATCAAGTGCCTCATTTAGATTGTGGGAATAATAAAGGGCGTTATTTATGTTGATTTAAAATACACTTGACTTTGAAGAAGTGTGTCCAAAATAACAATGCCTACATCCCTTTTATATATGATTTTCATTCTTCTTCTTTTGGTTGCTTTTAGTTGTCTTTCACTTCACTTTTAGTTTATTTCTTGTCGTTTCTTTTATACTGTGATGTTGGACACTTACAAAATGAGAAGAACCCGAAACACAAGTGGCTCAATCCGTACAAGAAAGGTACGTTTTTTTTCTTTTCTGCATTTTCATTCTTTCATATTATTGTTTGCTTACAGAACTGCTCTAATCAACTTTTCTTCTATGTTTTGCAAGGTACCTTTTGGAAAGCAATGGATAAGGAACACTAGAGCACTTGGAGAGGGAGCTGGGACAACCAGATCCGAGCATCAGTCGCCCCTATTCATTCTGGTAGGGGAGCTACGGGCGGAACCACCGGGTCATAGCCCCCGGTGCTGTAAGTTTACTTTAAAACTTAGAAAACCTTTAGGGGCCTAGATGTTTGCATGCCTCCTACCCATAGGACCTTGTAGAAACTTCTTTTATAATTAGGATTGATTTTATTTTATTAGATCCCTAAAACCTCTTGACATACGTATAGAAGTCTTAAGGGTTAGAAAATAACACCGCCTTTAGTCCTATAATTTTAGTGACATCTAAGGACAAAAATTAAGGACCAGGTCTTAGAAAACATAGACTTAGGGTGCATGCTCCCTATAGGATAGAAATATTAAAATAAAAAAAAACTTAGTGACACATTTTCCTAGATTTTGGTTTTCTTTAATCCATTAATAATGAACCAACTAGTTTTAATCTAACTCTTAAAATATCTTAAAACACTCAATTCTTAATCAAATTATAAATATTTTATAATCATTAAACTTTAAATCTAAAATGTAAATCTAAAATATAATTCAACTAATCTAATGATTAACTCCTAACCAATCTAAAATCTAAAAGATGTAGGTTCCCATAGGAGATTAAATTACAAATTAAACTCATTAGGATAAAAGATTCCTAAATACCAAACCTTAGACTAATCTTATAAAATCAATCAACAAACTCTTTAATATACAACAACCACTCCAAAGATGAAGTTTATTGGATGGACTACTCCGGGCTGCGGGGCTAAGTGTCCTAAGGAGGCCTGGTTCCTCGAGCCTGGTGGCACAACGCTACGAATGGATTTAATAGAGTGTTAAACTTTTAAATTAATTCTTTAATTGGCTTAAGTAAAACCTTAATTGATAATAAATCACCTAATTCACCTTTCTTTTTAATTTATAACAAACTAAAATAATTCAACAAAATTAATTATCAATGGGTAACCTAGGCCTACGAGGCTATTAAGTTAGCCCCAAGGAGGGTGAAATAAACTTCACGGCATCAGTGTGAAACAAATGTGGTAGTTAATCAAATACTAAAATAAAACATCTCTAAAATTAATCTTAAAATATTAAGATTTAAATTTTAATTAAAATACCCTTCGCCCCTTTAACAAATAAAAGAAATGTAAGTAACTTTAATTAAACTATCATATATAGGACCTACCAACATCACACAACCTACACACACTTAGACTGGTTTGTCATGACACGACTATTAGCTTTAGGTTAGGTTGTTGTTCTGCTTTTATTTTCTGTACTATATTGTGATGCTTTGCATGTGACCTATGTGTTGGTTGTTTTCGCTACATGTTGTAGCTTTTCTGTGGTGCTTTTCTGTGGTGCTTTTCTGTGACATTTTTCTAGCTTTCTTTCTGCACTGTTGTTGTAAGCGTTAGAATACCCATAGGTTAGACACGCTCTTTTTATACTAATACTGTCTTCCTGCAGGTGGTTGTGCTCACACAATGCTAAAGGGGGCTAAAATTAATAATAACAAATATATAACTGCTTTAGGTACCTGCTTCAACTGCTTAGCCCCCAATAATTAGAGCACAGCCAAGTGATTGATTTGAGCACTTTTTATTTACATATATAACTGGTTGGATGAATTTTTATTATAACTGCTTAGATAACCCCTATAGGAGAGTCTAGATTTTCTCTTTTCAGTAATGTAATGTATTTGATAGTGATTATTGTGAAGATCTAAAAATAAGGCATTTTTAAAGAGACAGGGATCCAAAGGAAAAAGTAAACCCCTACAGAGGTTTTTTTTTTTATTTGGATATCCTTTTGGAGCATTCATTACGAGGAGTCCAAAGGGAAAAGTAAACCCCTACAGGGGATTTCCTTTTTTATTTAGGCATCCTTTTGGAGCATCCACTACAAAGAGCCCGAAGGACTGAAGATGATCCAAAGACGAATCAAGGAAGGGAAGATGCAGACTGAAGATATAAAATGCCTTATTTTAAGATTTGCGTCGTTCCCGAGTTGTTGTCGGTGGAGCCTGACCACCCTTACTTTTCTGTACTTTGAGATGTAATATTGTATGATACTTGCCATGGACACTCTTTTTCGTGGGATTTTGTTTTTGTTATTGTTTGTTTGTTTACTTTTTGTTTGCGCAGTAAAACCAGCATGCTTTTTATAGGTTTCTTTATTGCTTGTGTTTGTGCCTGACTCGCTAGGCTCTTTTAGGATAAAATTCTTCTACTCGTAATCAATAATAAAAATTTAAGATTAACTCACATAGAAATATAACGATTCTAGGGAATAGCCGGAATCGTCCGAGGTCGCATACATGCATTCTCTCTTCTTTTAGACAAGCTTCCCCGCCTGCGGGTAGAGTCAGGATAATCTGGCCTATGAGGATGAAGTGCCAGACCTGGAGAAGTTTAGTCATTCTCAAAAATTATTTTATAAGCCTTTTTAAAATTTTATACATCCCTGATTTGGAGACTTTTAACCAGCATAAACTGCATTAGTAACTAATTAAAATTAAAATTTAATTGCATTAGTTTTAGGTGCATAATACCACTCATAAGTGTATGATCACTTAGAAATTTTTCTAGTTGTCGATCCCAAATTTCAATGTCTAAACTACCCTCCTATCTTTCATATGGACTAGACAGCATGAATTTTATACGATTAGGTGATTTTTAGCTAGCTTCCTTTTCAGGCAAGGAATAAGTCCAGGCTGTATTAGTTAGGTCGTATGTTAGTGTCGTGAGTACGACACTGCATCTTTATAGATTTAGGGTCTAAAGGTGAGTGGTACAGGTGTATCACTATACACCTTATTGGTGGGTAAGCTCTCCATCCTTTCGGAAGCTATAAACCCTACCTATCTGCGTCGCACAGATGACGCCACCTCCTTCCTTCTCTAGTGCATGTCTGAGTGCATTGTCCTTCCTTTTTTTTCTCCAGTTTCCACTTCTTCGAGCCGACTGGATGTTGACTGAACCACGTGTGATTGATTGAACCAAGTTGGGACCTTCTTCCCCTTTGATTAGGAAAGCCTAGATTTTCCCTTAGCACTAAACCCATCACAGAAGATAATATAACGTCCTTAATCGAGAGTTTTCTTAGACCGAGATTTAAGATGTAATTAACTACGGGGGCTTGCGCCTGTAGGAAATCGATCCCAACAATCAAATAAACCACATCCGAGCTGATGTATCGAATGGGGGAAATCTCATGAACTTTAGGGTTATACATATTATTATCCATCAAGGTTGGTAGGTGAAAGCCACTGCCCTCCATGGCTAATCGTATGTATAACTCCATCTACTCTTCCATCGGCCTGCTTGTGTCGGGTGTAAAGGTCTACGACCATTTTGTCCTACGGGATAGTGTGATCGTACCCTTTGCATTCGAACCACATAAGCAGAATCCTTTCGGAGACCCACAGATTTCTGGTAATCATGGTGGGACAGGTTTCTCTCTCCATCTTTGGATGTTAAATTATAATCTTCTGTGTGCACACCGGGTTTAGTGCTCTTTAGTTAGGTTCTTCCTCTTCTAGCCCTTATGGGCTATTCCGTCCCTTTCCTTCTCTTTCTGTCTGGTGGTTTTTATTTTACGCTAATTATTGCAGTTTGTGTTAGCAGACAGTGCAATGGCGTACTCTGGTCCTTCAGTTACTTTCTGTTTTGGCTCTGACTTGTGGGTGACACTCCCTGAGTCCCTGCTCTTGAGCCCACCTACGGGGGGAATTGAAAGTTCGTTAGGGATGTTAAGCCCTATGAACTTTGTCCCAGGCTAACCAAGAGGGGGGGTGAATTGGTATTTTAAAATTTCTTTTCACAAAGAATAAAAATCGTATAAACCAAAATCACACCACAAAAATAAATGCGGAATTAAAAGTGCGGAAGCAAGAAAACAAGAACATAGGAATTTATAGTGGTTCGGTCAACTCGACCTACGTCCACTTCTTGGAGGCACCCTCCAAGTATTGCATTACAAAATATGACTCTCCTTTAGCCCCCACGGCTAGGTGGAGAAGCCCTCACAAGAACCTCCTTTTTGCCATCCTGACAAGGCAGAGAACCTATCTCCTTTTGCTTCCTCCTGAAACTGGCAAAGAACCACAACCAAAAGCTAACTCCTTACCTCTACCGACCCTTCCACGGACGAGAAACTCTAGACGAAGAACAAGCAGAGCGATCCTTGAAGCAACCCTTGTGAATCCCCTCACAAGTTCCCCTCACAAGATCCTCTCTCTCTCTCCCTCTCTCTCTTTCTCTCCTCAAGGCCTTCTCAGGTCAATGCAGCAGCCAAAGGTATTCTAAAACGTTGAACAAGAGTTCTTAAATAGAAGAGCTTCAAAGGAGCTCATTAATTACAAGTTGCCGACATTATCGTCCAGGCCGATATGGACATCTGCCTGGCCGATCAGTACAAAACTCAGAAGATCGGCCAGAGTATCGCCCTGGATGCAAAACTGGACAATTGAAAATTGGCTTGATCGTCCAGGCTGATCTTACAATCGTCCTGGCCGATCAGTTCAAATCAGAGAAAAATCATCCAGAGCATCGCCCTGAATTCGAGCTGGCCGATATTTATCGTCCTGAAGTAACTAAGATTTTTGAATAGATCGTCCTAGTCGATCCTGCGATCGTTCAGGATGATATGATCGTATCAATCATCCTTAATTACTCCCTTGATTTTCTAATCAATTAAGGTATAATTTGTGAATATCGTCCAGGCCGATCATTGATCGTCCTGACCGATAATTTAAAAATACAGTATATCTTAATTGTCTATGGTGGCAACTTCTTTCTATTTTGAGCTTATCGTCCTGGACGATACATGTATCGTTTAGGTCGATATGTTAATGACGGCTACCTTAATTAAGAATTCTTATTTAAACTTTTTGTTTTAAGCATGATCGTCCAGAACGATGTAAAAATCGTCCTGGCCGATATGAGTAAAAGTAGAAATTATAAGTCTCTGAAGTGTGTGTGTGTATGGTTACTTAACATCAGTCTTTTTGAGTATTACAAGTAGACTCAAGAAGTGAAAAAACAAAAGCACAAACTGACTCAACCCTAAACCTACGCAATCCTGAACTGGTTTCATCTGTTCGTCCGATCTTTGATTCCTGAAAAGTTAGAAGAAACAAGTAGTCCAAGAGAATTAATAGTGTTTGTCAATCATCAAAACACAGGTCATGAAAATAGGTTTGCAACAATCTCCCCCCTTTTTGATGATGTCAAAACACTACGAAAATAATTAGCAGTAAAAGTTCATGATCGACAAAAAAAGAACATCATAAACTTCTCCCCCTTTTGACATATTAAAAAGGAGGGAACATAAAAGAACAATAGCAAATCACAAAATCCCTTTTTTTGGCCAAGACATGAAAATGATATAGTATTCTATGTGATTGATTTAAAAACTTGTGAGTTAATGTGTTAATAATCTCATCAATCCATAGAATAGTAGAATATCCGATCATGGTTACCCTTATCTCAGATGTTTTTTTTAGGGTAGAAATCGTCTTTTGAAATCAATGACCTAACTCAAAGAATTAATTGGATATATAAAAAAAACCATCCATCACTTGGCTTAAGAAAAAAAACTATCTTTAAAAATAATGAACCAAAATAAATTTGTCACGATCAGAAAACAATCAAAATCAAGCCTTTGAGAACCAAAACTTCTAAGTTTAAAAAAGATTTAAAAAGAGAGAATAGCTTGCTTTTGAGTGGGCTCATTTTATGCCTCTTGTCAAATGAGTTGGTGCTTTGTACATCATTTTATAGTTTTTCAATTTTGGCATCATTACGCTTCTTTTGTTGGCATCATTAGCCAAAATTTTTTTGATTTTGCAAGCTACATTCTCTTTTATAACCTTTTAAAAAAATTTTAGTTGGGAGTATATCTTCTTAGATATTAGAGAATAGGAACTCTCTCTCTAACATAAGGAAGAATTATCACAAACAGAGTTAATAATCAAGGACAAGAGTAACGAGGGATCTTGATGTGACAAAAAACTTTAAACATTATAATTACAAGATAGATTTGTTTAAGCAAGCTTAAGAAAAGATCTTAATTTTATAAATAATTTTTACTTTGAGATAGATTTTTTATTAGAAAAAAAATTATGCCACTAAAATAGGATAGAGAAAGAGACATAATCATAAAATATTCATACATCTAAGAGATTAGGAGATGAAAAACACATTGACTACAAATTTTCAAAAGCAAGGACAAAGAATATAATATCATATCAGCAATGATTTTGAAGACTAAGTAAAAAGAAAGAAAAATAAAACACACCAAAAAGTTAAGAGAAAGAGAAAATAGAAAACAAAAGCAAAAGAAAATAACTAAAAGATCAAGTTTCATGCATTTATGTCAATCACACCCAATCTGGTCCTTAAAGAACTGAAAGTGTCGAAGGCCAGTGGTCTAGTAAAGATGTCCGCCAGTTGGTTTTCAGTTGTCACATGGTGTAACTCAATGTCTCCCTTAGTCACATGATCTCTAATGAAGTGATGCCTAATGTCAATGTGTTTAGTCCTTGAATGTTGGATAGGATTCTTAGAGATGCATATGTACTAGTGTTGTCACAAAAGATTGAGATGGTGCCTACAGGTAATCCTAAATCCAATACATGTTGTTTCAACCAAAGGACTTGGGCCACACAACTTCCAAGAGCAATATATTCAACTTCAGCAGTGAAAAGTGCAACAGAGTTTTGCTTTCTACTAGACCAAGAGACCAAAGATTGTCCAATGAATTGACAGGTTCTAGAAGTGCTTTTTCTATCCACCTTGCATCCTGCAAAATTAGAGTCCGAAAAATCAATAATCTCAAAAGAAGTGTTATGTCTAGGGTATCAAATCCCTAAGCCTTGTGTCCCCAAAAGGTATCTAAAAATTCTCTTAACAGCTGTCAGGTGAGACTCCTTAGGGTCAGCTTGAAATCTAGCACAAAGGCAAACAATAAACATGATATCAGGTCGGCTCGCAGTCAAGTAAAGTAAAGATCCAATCATGCCTCTATACTTCTTCTGATCAACAAACTTACCACTTGGGTCCTTATCAAATGGAGCACTAGAAGTCATGGGAGTGTTAATTGGCTTGGCTTTGTCCATCTCATATTTCTTCAAAATGTCATTTATGTATTTTGTTTGATTTAAAAAGGTTCCCATCTTCCAATTGTTTTATGCTAAACCCCAAAAAGTAGGACAATTCTCTCATCAAACTCATCTCAAACTCTCTACTCATTATTTTGGAAAACTCATCACATAATTTCTTATTAGAAAATCCAAAGAGTATATATATCATCCACATAAATCTGAACAATGAGTAAATCATCTCCAACTCTCCTAAGAAAAAGGGTGATGTCTACGCTCCCCTTGACAAACTCCCTCTCTAGTAAGAATGTGCTAAGTCTCTCATACCAAGCTCTTAGTGCCTGCTTTAAACCATACAAAGCCTTTTTTTTAATTTAAAAATATGATTTAGAAATTGAGAACTCTCAAAACCTGGGGGTTGTTCTACAAACACATCTTCTTTTATTTTCCCATTTAAAAAGGCACTTTTGACATCCATTTGAAAAACTTTAAATCCTTTATAACAGGCAAAGGATTTAAGCCTCCTAAGAAAAAAGGGTGGTGTCTACGCTCCCCTTGACAAACTCCCTCTCTAGTAAGAATGTGCTAAACCTCTCATACCAAGCTCTTGGTGCCTGCTTTAAATCATACAAAGCCTTTTTAATTTAAAAATATGATTTAGAAATTAGGAACTCTCAAAACCTGGGGGTTGTTCTACAAACACATCTTCTTTTATTTCCCCATTTAAAAAGGCACTATTGACATCCATTTGAAAAAGCTTAAATCCTTTATAACAGGCAAAAGCTAATAGCACTCTAATGACTTCCAATCTAGCTACAGAGGCAAAAGTTTCCTCAAAGTCTATCCCTTCTATTTGATTGTACCCCTTAGTCACCAATCTTGCTTTATTTCTCACCACCACTCCTGAATCATTCACCTTGTTCTTAAAGACCCACTTTGTCCCAACTACACTTTGTCCCTTAGGTCTTTCTACAAGCTCCCAAATATCATTCCTAACAAATTGATTCAATTCTTCTTGCATTGCTAAAATCCAAAACTCATCAGTAAGGGCTTGGTTAATGGTGGCGGGTTCAGTCATAGAGATAAAGGCAGATTGGTTCACCTCCTTCCTAAGTCCATGTCTAGTCTTAACTCCACTAGAAGGGTTTCCTAAGATCAAATCCTTGGGGTGACTTGTAGAGTATCTCCAATCTCTAGGCAAAATGTGTGAAGGTCCCTTTCATCAAAATTTTCTACTCATTGGGTGACTTCTCGTACTCCTTCATTATCTTGGTGCTCTCTCCCCTTCCCCAAATTTTCTACTCCACTTGTAATCTCTCCAACATCATCATCTTCCACTCCATGTTTCTTAGGATCAGACTCATCAAAAACTACATGGGTTGTCTCTTCCACCATCAAAGTTTTCTTGTTAAACACCCTAAAAGACTTTCCAACACTAGAATATCCCAAGAATACTCCTTCATCAGATTTAGGATCAAATTTTCCCAAGTGAGACTTCTCATTGTTGTGAATGAAAACCTTACAACCAAAGACATGAAGATGGGAAAGATTGAGTGTTCTACCCTTAAGGATCTCATAGGGTGTTTTCTCTAATTTGGCTCTAACATTCATCCTATTCAACACAAAACAAGCTGTGTTAACCGCTTCAGCCCAAAAGTATTTTGGAAGTGAATACTCAGCAAGCATGGCTCTAGCGGCTTCCACCAAGGTCCGGTTCTTCCTTTCAGCTATCCCGTTCTGCTGAGGGGTCCTGGGGGCTGAAAAATTGTGGCTAATCCCTTTGTCCTCACAAAAATGTCCAAATCTTTCATTTTCAAACTCTCCCCCATGATCACTATGGATGGTCAAAATCTCACAACCTAGCTTTTTCTGAATCAAAGTAGAAAATGTTTTAAACTCCTCAAAAGACTCATTTTTATGTGAAAGAAATCTAGTCCAAGTGAACATTGAGTAGTCATCAACAATCACAAAACCATAGACTTTCCCTCCCAGGCTGGCAGTGCTAATGGGTCCAAGCAAATTCATGTGAAGGACTTCTAGAGGTCTAGAGGTGCTAATGTCCTTAATGGGGTGAAGAATGAAGTGGACTTGCTTTCCTAGTTGACAGGCATCACAAAGGTGGTCTTTTGAAAACTTAAGTTTGGGGACACCTCTAACTAGGTCCTTTTGGGTCACTTCCCTAAGAGTTTTCATACTTGCATGACAAAGTCTCCTGTGCCACAACTAAGAATCATCAATCACAGATTTTAAGCAAAAAGAAGCAGCACATTCAATGTTATTTAAATCAAGCATGTAGACGTTGTTGATCATCTTTCCCTGCAAAATAGTGTTGTTACTTAAACTTACAATGCATGAATTTGCAAAGAATTGCACGATGAAGCCTTTGTCACAGAATTGACTGATGTTGAGCAAGTTGTGCTTCAATCCATCTACAAGCAAAACATTTTCAATCATAAGGTTCTTGGAATTACCAATTATACCTGCTCCTACCACCTTCTTGGTGGTGTTGTCTCCAAGAGCAACCTTGCCTCCAGTCCTGGACTCTAGTACAACAAACTGGCTGGCATCACCAGTCATATGTCGAGAGCATCCACTGTCCAGGTACCACATACTCTCACGAGGCCTTTTGTGAGAGCCCTCCTGCAAAATTACCAAATGTTAGATTTAGGAACCCAAGCAGATTTGGGTTCCTTCTTATGAAGAGAAGAATGTAATGCATGTGTGGTATGCTGTGGATCATGCACCTTAGGTCTCCACACCCAATGTGTACTATGGTGAATCATGCAAGTGTGTGAGATGTGTCCTAGCATGCCACATGAAAAACATCTAACTCCAGGAAAGGGATTTCTTAAGTGGTTTGAGTTATAATGCCTCTTCCTAGGTTTTGACAATTGATCAAAAGTAGGTGTCATCCTAGTTTTCTTACATGCTCCTAAATCATTTTGAATCTTCAAATTAGTGCTCTTTAAAACTTTATTTTTAATCCTCAAATTTTTCTCCATCTCCTTAGACTTCTTAAAATCAGATTCAAGTGATATGTGTGAGACTTTTAATGCATCAAGCTTTTCAACTAACTCACAATGATTTTTATTTAACTCATCAAATTCATCAAGTAAAGTCATATGATTTGAATCAATTATTTGATGGTCTTTAATCAAAATTTCATGCTCTTTTTATAGATTTAAAAATTCTAATTTCAAGCTAGCATGTGTTTTCTTTAATTTCCTATATGATGCATGAATTTTTTTTAAAACTTCAAGAAGTTGATCGTATGAAAGTTCACATACCTCTTCTTGATCAGTATTGTTGTCTGTCATCAAGCACAATTTTGATGACTCATCTTCTGTTTTTGTCTCTGATGAATCTGATGCCGAATCCGCCCAAAATGATCTTTGTACTCTCCTCTTGTCCTTCCTTAGCTTAGGTTTCTCCTCACCCTTTTCTTTGCTTGAGTGGTCTTTAAGTGTAGGGCAGTCAATTTTTACGTGTCTTGGTTTCCTGCAATTATAGCAAACAACATCATAAGATTCTTTAACATGTTTATGATCCTTACCTTTTCTCCAATTTTGATGATGCTTTTGTTTCTTCCTTAGAAAGCTTTTGAATTGCTTTGTGATGAAGGCAACTTCATCGCTTTCAGACCCGAAAGATTCAGAATCCGATTTGTGTACCTTTAATGCAACTATTTTCTCCTTCTTCTTCTCACCTGCATCAAGATTTTTTTTATTCACCCATTGCTCGTAAGCAATGAGTGAGCCAAGTAAGTTATCAATAGAATAAGTGTTCAAATCCTTAGATTCAATGATTGCAGTGATTTTAGCATCATACGATGAAGGCAAACATCTCAAAATCTTGTTAACTTTTTCATAGTTTGAAAGTTCTTTTCCTAGTGCATGTAGTGAAGTAACTATCTGAGTAAACCTTGTGTACATGTCAGAAATCGATTCATGAGGTTTCATACAAAAAAGTTCGTAGTCATGCAAGAGAAAATTCAAACGGGATTGTTTAACCTCATTAGTACCTTCATAGGTGATGCACAATTTATCCCAAATCTCTTTGCCAGTTTTGCAAGTGGAGACACGCATGTAATCCTCAGATTTTAAAGCACAAAAAAGTAGTTCAAACATTTTGTATTCAATTGAGCTAAATCTCGTTCATCAAAAGTAAATTCGGTAAAAGCAACTTCAGTTTTAACACCATTAAATTCACGAGAAGGTGGAGAATAACCTTCTTGAATAAGCAACCACATGCAATAATTAGTAGATTGTAAAAATGTTGACATGCGGGTTTTCCAGAAATCAAAAGGTAAGTTGTCAAACAAGGGTGGTCGTGTAATTGAATACCCTTCCGTAGTGTTACGATTTCCAAGGTTAGCCATGGATCAAATTCAAAAAGTTTTCAAACTCAAATTTTTGAATCCCGCTTTGATACCACTTGAAAGTTTGTTAGGGATGTTAAGCCCTATGAACTTAGTCCCAGGCTAACCAAGAGGGGGGTGAATTGGTATTTTAAAATTTCTTTTCACAAAGAATAAAAATTGCATAAACCAAAATCACACCACAAAAATAAATGCAGAATTAAAAGTGGGGAAGAAAGAAAACAAGAACACAGGAATTTATAGTGGTTCGGTCAACTCGACCTACATTCACTTCTTGGAGGCACCCTCCAAGTATTGCACTACAAAACATGACTCTCCTTTAGCCCCCACGGCTAGGCGGAGAAGCCCTCATAAGAATCTCCTTTTTGCCACCCTCTACCGACCTTTCCACGGACGAGAAACTCTATACGAAAAGAACAAGCAGAGCGATCCTTGAAGCAACCCTTGTAAATCCCCTCACAAGCTCCCCCTCACAAGATCCTCTCTCTCTCCTCCCTCTCTCTCTTTCTCTTCTCAAGGCCTTCTCAGGTCAAGGCAGCAGCCAAAGGTATTCTAAAATGTTGAATAAGAGTTCTTAAAAAGAAGAGCTTCAAAGAAGATCATTAATTGTAAGTTGCCGACATTATCGTTCAGGTTGATATGGACATCGGCCTGGCCGATAAGTACAAAACTCAGAAGATCGGCCAGAGTATCGCCCTGGATGCAAAATTGGACGATTAAAAATTGGCTTAATCGTCTAGGCCGATCTTACGATCGTACCGGCCGATCAGTTCAAATCAAAGAAAAATCGTCCAGAGGATCGCCCTGAATTCGAACTGGCCAATATTTATCGTCCTAAAGTAACTAAGGTTTTTTTAATAGATCGTCCTGGCCGATCCTGCGATCGTCCATGACGATATGATCATAACAATCATCCTTAATTACTCCATTGATTTCCTGATCAATTAAGGCATAATTTGTGAATATCGTCCAGGCCGATCAATGATCGTCCTGGCCGATAATTTAAAAATACAGTATACCTTAATTATCTATGGCGGCAACTTCTTTCTGTTTTGAGCTTATCGTCCTGGCCGATACACGTATCGTCCAGGCCGATATGTTAATGACGGCTGTCTTAATTAAGAATCCTTATTTAGACTTTCTGTTTTTTAAGCCTGATCGTCCAGGACGATGTAAAAAATCGTCCTGGCCGATATGAGTAAAAATAGAAATTCTAAGTCTCTCAAGTGTGTGTGTTTAGGGTTACTTAGCATCAGTCTCTTTGACTATTACAAGTAGAATCAAGAAGTGAAAAAACAAAAGTACAGACTGACTCAATCCTAAACCTACGTAATCCTGAATTGGCTTCATCTGTTCGTCCGATCTTCGATTCCTGAAAAGTTAGAAGAAACAAGTAGTCCAAGAGAATCAGTAGTGTTTGTCAATCATCAAAACACAGGTCATGAAAATAGATTTGCAACAGGAATCACCTTCGGTTCTTTTACCGACTCGGCGTACGTCACTCTAGGCGGGCCGACCCCCTCCGAGGTTGCTACCTTCTCTCCCCTTAAAGGAGAGGACGTGCAGCCATGCGACCTTTTGGATGACTTGTTGCTCGGTAGCCAGCCCGTGCACCCGCTCATCCCTTTGCTGTTCGTGCGCAGCCAGTGCGCCCGGTGGTTAGGCAGCCAATGCCTAGGCCACTTCCTGTTCACCCTATTCGTCCAGCGGTCAGGCGGCCAGCACCTGTCTCTCCTGTTGTTTGTATAGCCCCGGCCCCCTTAGCGCCGGCAGCTAGTAGCAGTTCCTTTACCTATTGTTCCGGTAGAGGATGCTCGTGCTCGGGTCTCCCCTCCTCCTTCCTCTTCGAGGAAGAGGGTTGCTCAGGCCGAGCTTCCTCCACCTTCTACTCGTCGGGTTTCTGTTTTCTGAATAAAGTGCAGCAAGAACGGAGAAACTGTGTGATCTCCCTCACAGTACTTCTCCCTCACCAAGCTCACCTTGTTCTTCCTCTCTGAAACCCTAAAATCTTTTCAAGAGCTCTCTCCCAAGGATTCCCTCTCTAATCACGAGCTAAAAAAACCTTGAGTTTTCCAAAGTAGCTGTTACTATCGCACAGTACGATTACATATTTTACAGTATGGTTAGTATAAATGAGCTTCGTCCTAATACGAAGGTTTACAAACATGTAAAAAATTATGAATACAATTGTACAGTATGATATAAACTCGTACAATACGATCAGTAAAACTCTTCTGTTCGTACAGGATGATGGCTGAGACGATCAAAACTAGTCTCTATACATCATAGGGTACGACTTACTTCGTACAATACGATTAGTCAAAATCAAGGGATCGTCCAGGATGAAGTCTGGGATGATCAAAACTCATCTCTATACATCGTAGGGTACGACCTACTTCGTACAACATTATTAGTCAAAATAAAGGGATCGTCCAGGATGAAGTCCAGGACAATAAAAAATAGCCTCGATTCATCATATAGTACAAACTAATTCATACAGTACGATGACCAATCAGAGATTACACCTTGATTTATTCCACTAATCACGGATTAAGTATTCAAAATAAAATGTACAATATGAATATATTCATACAATACGAATGACTAATAAACTTACTTAAACTAATCTGACGGCTAGGATTTTGGATTAATAACACATCGTACAACACGATATAAATTGTACCATACGACCTGTTCACAAAAAGATGTTTTAGACAGATCATATCGTATAGTATGATATAAACTCGTACAGTACGATCAAAAAGAGAAAAAAATTCTACATTTTCTTTTTAAAACCCCTCTCCCCCTGTGTGTGTGCATGGGTTGCTCAGTCTTATATGTAATTTGTGGCCTCAAAAAAGGAAATAAAAAAAATGAAAAATTATAATGTTATAAACTCACACTACTACTCTACCCAGTCTTGAGTCTTCTTGTTATCCTGAGTAACTTGTGATCTTCCTGAAATGTTAGCACTCACAGACACTAGCAGAAATCAAAGATATTTAATGAATAGTAATTCAGATGACACTATTTGTCATTATCAAAATCTCAAACTAGGGATCATGGATTGTAACACAACTCCCTTTCTAGTCTTATCAACAAGAAGAATATCATCAACAAAAGCATAACTAGGGTATAACCTTTTGCAATTGTTTATTGAGAAGATCCATGACTAAAGCAAAAAAAAAAAAAAAAAGAGCTTAAGACTGGTCCTTAATGTAATCCAACTAAAATTGGAAAATACTTGGTCAAACTACCTTGTGTTTGAACATAAGTAACAGCTCTTAAGGAATCAAACACACTCATGACTTGAATATAAACATTATTAACTTCTTTATCTAACCTTTCAATAAATGTATAACTTCCATAGTAGACCTACCCGGCATGAATCCAAATTGATTTTGAGAAACATTAGAATCACGTCGCAACATATGCTCCATAACTCTCTCCCATAGTTCTAAAGTATGTCACATTAACTTAATTTTTCTATAATTTACACAATCTTGTATATCACCTTTATTCTTAATAATAGGAATCAACACACTCATTCTTCATTCATCTAGCAACTTTTAGTCTTCAAAAAAATGATATTAAAATTTAAGCAAAGAAATTCCTTCATCTCCTAAGCATTTCCACACCTCTATTGGAATATCATCAGGTCAAACAAATTTTTATTGTGACAACAAACATTTAGGAAAATGAGAAGAGAACATAATATATATGAAGCATAAAACCTTGCTAGAAAACTTACTCAAATCTTATGCTACACATAAAAAATAATAATAACTTGAGGAGATGATTGTTAGGCATTCAAGCAAAATTGAGATGATCCAATAGGATTTTATATAAAATCAATACAAAGGTCTTAAAAAATGATGATGATCTAGATCAAGAAAGCACACATAGAACATAGGCTAATTTAAGGCAACTATATTAAAGGGTCAAAGTATTTATACTAGACTTAATCTGAAAAAAGAAAAAAGAAAAATGCACCAAATAAGATGTTTAAATACATATGAGTGTTGGAAGCTAAGTGAAATCTAACCAAGAATATTTTGAAACAAGTTATTAGACCTAAATAAAATAACCAATACCCAGTCTATAAGCATATCACTAATACAGGAATCGACTCCCTTAGGGAGTGCAACACATATGACTTTCATTATGATAAAGTGAGATAATAAAATCCATAGGGGAAGTCAATATTTCTATCAAATAAATTTTGATGAAGATTTAGTCCAAACCTTGTTATCACTAAGTACATGATATAAGGAACTTAAGCATATATAATTCTAAATTAAGTTTCAAATAGATATTCAAATAAATAATAATCAATTTATTAATCATAATAAAAGCATTACTGCCATTTTGGTATATGAGATTCACCCTTCGTATAGGGGCTTAATATTGAGAATCTTATTCGTCATAATTCTTAGGATAGTAACCATTAATAAGTATTGTGGGTTGTTGACAATCAAAGTCTACTAACTTGAGTCACTTTCATAGGTGGTAAACTTAAGCCTATATAAGAAGGAAAAAGCCCCTATACGAATTTAGCTCTAAAAGCCTTATGTTAGATTAAGGTATCATGGCCTTGAGCCATATAACATTAATATAGCTCAAGATTATGAGATTTTTATAAATGTGTCTCATCTAAAGATTGAAGTTCTTCCAACCTTAAATGGGTTTTCTATTCCTAATGATATAATAACTAAGGGAAAATTCAAAAAAAAAAAAAAAAAGGTTATGCTTATAAAGGAAAAATAACTTCACTTGCCACCATACTGCAAACGTGAATGAGGATATAAATACTAATAAGTTTAAATATAGGTCTAGGCATGTAATAAAAGTGCTCAAGAGTCGTATTTAAGACACTTTCATCTTATTATTGTAAACCATAATGTATATAAATATAAGACCGTTATTAGAACCTAATAATTAAAAGTTGAACAATGAAATATCTGAACATTATGATATAGATAATGTATTAATCTATAGAGTCGTTGTTGTGTGAATATCCTACTAATCATGTTAGATACACAAAAATTAGTATATATGTGATGTCCT